>JADLZK010010310.1:0-253551 GCA_015847255.1 Hyparrhenia diplandra
GAGATCCATCATTGAATTGGCTACAGGTGAGAGATGTGATCTGCCTGACGCCAGCAAGTTCTGGAGAGCACAACTTCAAGGAGCCATTGGCCGGAAAAAGATTCCTACTCATCCTTGACAATGTGCAGAATGAAGAGCTGGAAAAAGTGGGAAGACCAACCCACCACTACTGTGCACATCTATTGGTGGATCAGGAAGCATGATTGTTGTCAACTAGTCTGCCGCAAGCTGGGCGCTACGTAATGCGCACCCTCCAACCAGGCGGAAACCAAAGCACGCTTGACTTGTAGATGCTGCATGGGGTGCTCTGCCGGAAAGCATGCTTCAGTGAGGAGTACTGGTTCGCCCTACACTGTCAGACGTCACTTCATTGGCAGAGCACGCAGTGCACCACATGTGCAAGGGACTGCCTCTTGCTCTGGAATACAATAGGTGGCTTGAGTGAGTTCTAAAACAAGAAGTCCAGGATTGGGAGGCCATTGAAGAAAGCTATAACAGTGATACCAGCAGAGGCATAGATGAGAGTATTTTTCCATGCTTTAAAAACTGAGCTACACAGATACTCAAGCCAAAGGATATAGTTCGCAATGTGCGTGCTGTGCTGTCCTCCAAAGGACTATGAGATGGAGAAAGAGATAGAGATTGACCCAACTATGGATGGCAAATGGTTATATTCGTGAAAGAGGGATGATGGATTTGGCTCTAGAAAAGCGAATTTGTTTTCTTCAGTAGAGTTGGTTTTGGAGGTCGCTTCTTCCAAGATGTGAAAGCAAAGATATTTTTGCAACTCACTTCATGGAGACACTCACATGTAAAAATGCTTGATGATTAGCATGCATGATCCTGGGCACACATGTTTCAGATGAATGTGCATCTGCAGAAAGAAGTTGATTCAAGGAAAAGCATCGATCAAAAGATATATATCACATGCAAGTGTCACGGTGCATGAGTTGAATGGAAACTTCATAATGGATTACTGCAGTGCAGATCGTCTCTCCATACTTTGTTAACTCAGTCAGCACACATTCATCTTAAGGACTTAAAACTGAAGTCAGTAAGATCATTATGTTATGAAAAGGTCTTTCTGTTATCCACTTGGCCAGCTTATAATTAAAGGCACACTTGCGGTATCTTGATCTTTCTGGGTCAAAAGATTGTTAACTTGCCAGATTCACTGTGTATGTTATACAACTTACAGTCGTTGTGGCTCAATGGATGCTCCAGGCTACGATATCTACCAGATGGTATGGCAACTATGAGGAAAAATCAGCTATATTCATCTTTTGGAATGTGATAGTTTGGAACGGATGCCGCAAAACTTGGTCACTGCAGAACCTTCGCACACTGACAACTTTTTGTGTGGACACTGGAATGACTTAGGAATCGAGGAGCTCAGATCTGCGACATCTTGGCAACAGGTTGGAACTGTTCAATTTAAACAAGTAAGAGTGGGTCAAGGTCAATTTCCATGAGAAGCAGAACCTTAGTGAATTGTTGTTGTATTTGGGGGCCGTGACCGAGATTATGATCCATTAGATAATGAGGAATTTAATAAAGATGAAGAAGTACTGGAATCTCTTATTCCTCATGGTGAACTCAAAGTTTGAAGCTTCATACAGGTATGGTAGCTTGGCGCTTATGCCAATGGATGAAAAACCCAAAATGTTTCCACAAAGTGCCTTAGAGCAATTTATCACTGAGAGTGCCCAAAGGTGCAAAGGTTTACCGATAGTATGGCTGTCATATTCTCTTGAAGTTTTGAATTTATCTGGAATGATCAGCCTGACAACGTTATGTGGGAACATCGATGTGGCAGAGGCAGGATGCAACACCTCTCAGCAAATTTTCCCAAAGTTAAGGTGGATGCAGTTAAATTATTTGCCTAAGTTGGAGAGATGGGCAGAGAACAATGCAGGAGAGCCTAGTACCTCAATGATGTTTCCCATGCTTGAAGGGCTAAGAATCTACCATTGCTATAAGCTTGTAAGTTTTTCCGGAGAGCCCAGTTCTCACACTTCTATCTTGTCAGTGACTCTGCAAGTAGTCTTGTTCCTGTGAGAGCATGCCCATGGGCTCTTGGCCTGCTCTTCCCCACTTGGACATTGGATTTACTGGCCGAGGTGATGATGCCTCCAGAGTACCCTCAAAGCCAAAACCAAAGACCTCTAGACACCATGCGGAGTTTGAAAATTCTGGGTGAGGGATGGCTTCGTGTCAATATTTAACCTGTCCAAATCTCAACTTGGGTTTCAGGACTGTTTGGCCTTTTTTGTGGAAAAACTGGAGATTGGATCGTGCTCAGTATTGTTCACTGGCCAGTGGAGGGGAGCTCCGATGCTTTTGCTTGCCTTCGATCTCTGGATATTTGGTACTGTGAGAACCTGGAGGGAAGGGGCTCATCATCCGAAGAAATCCTTCCCGCTGCCCCAGCTGGAATGGTTATTGATACAGCACTGTGAGCTTTGCTGGGAGATTCCCAAGTTGCCCGTCACCTTGAGGAAATGGGGATCCAATGCTGCAAAAGTTTGGTGGCTCTGCCTTCCAAATCTTGGAAATCTCTTTAAGCTCAGGCATCTGTTCATTGAGGACTGTGATGAGATCAAAGCACTGCCTGATGGGATGGATTGTCTCACTTCCTTGAGAGCTTGAGTGATGAAGAGTGTCAGGGATGAAATTTCCACAGGGTCCACTCCAGAGGCTCCCAGCCCTCAAATTCCTGGAGATAAAGCCTGCCCTGACCTGCAGGACGTTGCAGCAAGGTGGAGAGTACTCTGACTTGATTTCTTCTATTCCAAATAAAGACATTCCAACAGTAGAGTCCAACATAAAAGTTTGTGAAGCTCGTCCTTCTGCTGACACTTGGCTTGGCTGTGTGTGTGCTCCTGCATCACCACAATTCCATTATCCTGTAATTATCCATCCTTTTGATACACTTTTAGATAAATATACAGTACAGTAGAACTCAATATGTGTGTAGCTGAATGCATATACAGTACAGTAGAACTCAATTTGTGTGTGTGAATGCATATTCACTCTCTTATCTTTTATTGTATCAGTATGTCAGTGAGATTTAAGTTCAGTTTGATGAAAGTTGGTTGCCACATTGCCCCACTCAAAGATTCTTTAATAGGTTATTTACCTATCTTCTATTCTGCATGCAAACCTCTATCTGTTTATTAGGAAAATCAAAATGAGCAAATTCTTATCATTCTGTTATGGGCTGCTGAAACTGGATTTTGACTTGCTGATAAACATAAACACAGTGCAAAAGTAGATTTCCATTATGGGCTACTTTTACCCAACTCTGTTGTTCAACGGTAACCATCAAATCCATTCGAGGAGATAGAGCTTATTGGTTTGTATGTCCGTCTGCAGCAATATTGGATAGTTGATTGGTTATTGCATATAACAAGACTGAGAAGAAAATGCCTGATCTTTAGTATACATTGTCATTACTCTGTTTGTCAAGAGGAAGAGGTACCAAGTATGAACACACGTCAGAATAACATGACAGTACATAGGTTGGAGAGGAGCACGTTCTGATCATCAGTGAAAGCATATAGTCTGAAAGCTACTAGTTGCTTAATCAAGCACACCTGAAAAATGAGCACTATACAGCAAGACAGGCTGACAGCCTCTGTGATCATCCATGGGAGTACTCATGAGATACGAGTTACTTCTGCATTGCTGCCTATATTGTTTCCCTCAAGACTGATTACTACTCCCTTTGGTATCTGTAGGCTGGATCCATCCAGATGCTGTGATCCGAATTCTTGGAAGCTAATTATAATGTGACACTCTTGAGAAGGGAGTTCAGGAAAAATAGTTATTGGGAATTTTGTCTTTGACACTCTGTATTTGATGGAATGTGACAGAATATGGGAAGAGTAGGTTATACTTAACTCCTAATTGCATACATAATGTTGTTTTTAGAAAGTAATATATTATGATAAAAGGGCCTAGACATTGGGCCACCAAGGCTAGAGCAAGCAGAAGGGACTGAAAGAAAAAGACATTATGCTGCCATAGAGCAACGAGAAAGTAACACAATGCTTGTTAACCCACATTGAATTGGTCAATCATTTTCACCTTGGTTGCATCGATCCATCCATTTTCAACGATAATTTACTATATATATGTAGCCTTTCTTTTCAGTTAATGCCAGCAAGCCTTGAATTGCCGGCAAATTTGGCATCTTTTGAGTAGTATTCATGTAGCCTTTGCCAGTCTCCAAACCTTTGATACTCTGTTTGTTGTAGCAAACGTAGGTTCTGTTCTTGGTAATGGAGCTGCATGAGGAGAATTGCTGGGATGAGCAAGGCTAGGTTCCACCTGTGGTTCATGCCGAAGACAAAGATGAGAGCGTTGTTTTCTTTCAGGAGCTGTACAAGCGCGAGAAGCACAGGGATGTGAACCCTCCTGGAACCAATGTACTCTAGCTCGAGCTTGATGCTATCCAAGGTAAGATGTTGAGCTATGGTGATCCTTTCTCTTATGCCTATATGGATGAATGTTCACTCTCTTCCAACTGAGTCGGCGTGATTTTGGGGAAAATAGTCCATATTTCAACACTGAACTCTTTCCTCAAATCTCGTGGCTTTGGAGTTCATTTTTATTTAGGAGCACAAAAATATGGAGTTCTTTTTGATTGGAGAACTGGATGTAGTGAAAAGAGTTGGGATTTCAAATATAGAGTCATTTTTAATTAAAACTCCTACGCAACTCTCTCTTAAACTGGATCCACCTCACCTGGTGACACATATTACTTTATTATTACTAGGTGGTCATGTGCGCAGAGTTCCTCAGGAAAGGGAGATTTCCCCTTATACCAGTGGACGAGGAAGCATAGATTATGACTGGTAGGGTAGGATTAAAACTCGAGTCCAGATTATACTCTTGCATGACTGAATCATTTCTCAGGAGAACAGTTGGGGTTCGTTTCAGGCTGATGACACCTCCGGCTGCACCCACTGTTTCCTTCCCTTTGATACTACAAAGCCAACTCCTCTCGAATGGTACTCCCAAAAAGGAGCTACCAATCCCTCCTCGTCCAGCTAAACCGTCGCAGCCTGCAAGGGTATTATACTGAATGCTAATGCTACCTGCCACTCATTCCAAAACAGTGTCTGAAGATTTCTTTTAGCTACCTGCTGCATATCAATATCATCCAATTGATATCTTTATCTATGATGACAGCCTCGCAGGCAAGCCAGATGGAGCCACAACATCATGCAAGACCAGCATCACATACAGCTAGCTCTTCTTCATCGAAAACAACCTGCATCAAAGGCGCCCAGCTGTCTCCAAAAGACAAGAAGCAACCCCGCACTGCAGACCGAGAGACCAAGCCACAAGGTTCCTGACGAATGGGAAGCAGAAGCTCGTGCAGCTGCACCCAGGTACGCTGAACCGCACCGAAGAAACACTTCGGAGAGGTGCTACGCAGCCAAGCGCACCGGCACAAACATAGGCTCGGTCTGGCGTCGTGGCAGACCAAGAAGTCCTTTTTCAAGGCACCAAAGAATCTCATCACAACTGCCCGATCGATATTCCGGCGCCAAGCTCCACCGCCGGTGGTGAGTAGTGTTCAGAGCAAAGGCACTCCACCGTCGGCGGTGAATGCTCAGAGCAAAGGTCCTGGGTCCGGCGTAGATGTCAAGAAAAAGAATGGTGTGGGCGACGAGGCAGCCATGTCCGCCGGCGGCCAGCAAGGGGCATGATGATGACGGAGCCTGCAGTTACAGGACAGGAGTGAATGAGCCGCCGACGAGAGGGATGAGCGGAACAGGAGTGGCGCCGGCGGTGAGCACGCTTCCAGCACCGGTGGCCGTGCAGGAGTGGCAGCTCTGATGAGTACACACCTGAAAGCAGATGGGAGAGCATGGTGTAAAAGAGCTTGGATGCTGCAAGCAGTAAACATGGTCGTGTTTTGCTTTTGCAGTTTAGTTTTCTAAACCCCTAAAGCCATTTGCAGAGTTCTGTAATATGGTGCCCTCTGTATTTCTGAACCTTGTAAAAACAGAATTGGACGAACATATATGCCAAATCGTTCAGTTGCTGTTGCTGCTGTATTTGCACACTGTTTCTGCATTTTTGGCATTCCTTCCGTAGGCTGCCAAAGCCAAAATGTTACGCTGGACAGTGGCCGGTCGCTTCTGGTCTTCTGAATTGTGGCTTTAAACACGCTTCAAGATGGAGCTTTAGAGACACAGTCACACAGATGATAAAAACCTCTCTTCTTTTTGGCAAAAAAGTATGTGTTTTTCGTAATGCAGCAATATATCACAGTACTCTGGAGGTTTAGAGACAGATGATAAAACCTCCTCTCTTTTGCCAAAAAGTATCAAAAAGTATGCCTCTAATTTGAGAGCTACATATCACAGCACATGATCACATGTTTAAACTTCCCTTTGTTAGTATACACGCATGTACTATAGTACCAGCCATCTCTCTTTTCTTTTTCAGATCTCATATCAAAATGAACCAGCACACCACAGTAATTGGTTTAGAACCCTGAGCAAATGACCACCTGCAATCGGGGCAACAGGCCAACACCGGCATAGACGCTGCAGCTAAGCAACATCAGTGGTAGGGTTAGCTGCAGCATCAGTGGTAGGGTTGAGTGGCTTCCCTCGGCCCGATGTAAAACCCCTCTTGTGCCATCAGGCATGCGCGGGGGACCCGGGGCGGCTTTGGCACAACTGGGTGCTCCGATGGGGAGTGCCAACGGGATGGTGGGCATCTCGCTGTTGTGGCCATAATACTGACCGCGGCCTCTGCCTCTGCCTCCACGTCCTCTCCCCTCTCCCCTGCTGCCTCATTCCACCCCTTGTCATAGGTGCCATCTTCGCCTATAAAAATTCATCGTTACAATATCCACCGTTGATAAAGATTGATCACGTAATAGCAACAAGAAACCAGAAGACAGCGGAATACCTGATGATCAAAATGTGCTTCTGAGTTCTGGCCAGCAAACATCTGTTCCATAGTCTTGTTGATGGTCAGTTGTGTCAGGGCCATCTTCATCTGCAGCATTCTCCTCGTCTCCACTTTTCTTCCTTGACCCAACCCATGTTTCTATAAAAAGAAAAATAACAAGATCGTGTAAACATTTTTCTTCACTGTTTTGCATAGCATTCCATTACCACACCCAACTTTGTAAAAGAACACAGAATGGACAATGAAAAAGGTACCAGGCAAACAGTAAAGCAGTGAACTAACTCTAATCCCATCTCTCAGTTTCCCCTCCACCAAATTCAGCAACCTATACACAACACAGGTCACAGGGTGTTCCCTCTATTAGTAGAGGACCAAAAAGTGGGAAAAGTGCAACTAGATAGAAAAGTCAAGCTGACATACCGCTTTTCAGCATCTTCAACAGATGCATACTCCACAAAAGCATGAAGCTGTAGTACAGCAAAAACAAAATTGTAAAAAGCAGTACAATTAATTAAGACATCTCACAAAGTTATGGGCTCACTGATCAACTTTTTAGCATTCACACGTGTAACAATATCATGGCACAGACCTTGCATAAAAAGCATCTCAATCCTTGATGTTTTGTTAGCAGTAAGGTGCAACACTTTTATCTTGTGGATAGCAGGCACGTATAGATTTCACACTGCAATTCAAATAACATCACTCAGGGATTACTATTGGATCTGGCAACTGTTTGTTCTTTCTGAACATGCATATGGTACGTACCTCCCAACAGCTATAAAAAAATCTTCATCAGAGTCTGATGCTTTTTGATCCCAGGTAAATTTTCACAGCAACAACACCCGAGATCATACTTAGAGGACAATTTCAGCATCCCATAAATAGTGAACAATTGCGTTCGACTAATTTGATGCTAACCTGAACTTCTTCAGCATTGAAGGGCTGCAAGCGTTTAACATTTTTTTCCCATCCTCTGAAACAACCTATAAAATGATAGAAAATATGCATTTAAGTGAACATAAAACATCAAAGCATCCCTTATGCTAAGTGTGGGGACAATAGAAGGACATGACAAGATACTCTCTGCCACAGGATGGTATAAGATCATAGACTGCTTTAACCCTACACTGAGGCTTTTGAGACAACCAGATCCTAGCTCTTACTAATGGAATCTTATTACTTGAGTACACAAATACATATATAAAAATATAAAAAGCTAGTATAAAGCACAAAAGGTTGAACAAGAAATACAACAGGGGAAGCCCCCCACTGTAAGATTTTTATATATTAAATAAAAACATAAACCTGTACAGAAGAGAGAGGGAATAACAACAAACCAACCAGCCGGAGGGCTTAGGTAGCCACGGCGGGAAGGGAACCGCGAGGCCAATAAAGCACAAAAGTGTGATAGCATTTTGTCAAAGAACAACAAGAATGTCGGAAAAGTAAAAAGAGTGGTTAGCATAATATTAGATTAAAATGTTTACCAGCTCGGATGATGTGCGTAATGCAGCAACCAACAAGGATCTGTCATAAACTATCTCCCGGATCTTCCTAAAAGATGCAACTACAGCTATTGGCACTGTAAAAACACAATAACATGTCAATACCACTACTAACTATAAAAATTAAGCCAAATAAAACATCACATCAATATGACAAGGTGAGATTTTTGCTTAACTCATGTCAACTGCTTGTTGAAGTGGTGGAAATAAAAGTGTTGTTTGATTAATAAAATGTGGAAAAGGCATTGGATAATTCTCTATTAGAAGCAATGTGTCATAAATTCCATGAAGGGTGTGCAACTCACAATAATATACAACAGATAATGCAAGCATATTAAAAACACTTCAGCATAACATTTTTCCCAATTCTAAAAATGTACTGATAGGTATACCAGAAATTTTTCCCCAGGAACATAAATTGTAGTAACACATGAAAACAATTGTTTAAAAAGAACAAAAGGTCAAAAGGTGAGATGGTGGGAACCTATAAAAAGAACCTTAGCACCAAAAATAGCTTCTTTTGTTTAGTACCATCATATAGACATTTCTATTGCATCAAAATCCAAATGATCTCAACTACAAACCATCCAACGAAAAATACATATGGTAGCAGACAGGGTGAACAATAATTGGAATATATCATTAAACTCACCAGATCCATCTGGATCCTTAGTGATGAACCTTATCAGATGTTCAGTTGTAGCCAAATTGATATCGCTGAAGTAAAATTCAACCTGTCACATTGCCAAATACATTTAATCCAGTGAGAAGGTAGTAATACATATGGAAATCAAGCATCAGATGAATGAGAAACTATAAGGGAATTAGTAAAAAGCAGGAGTGAAGTTGGTACACTGTACATGTTTCCAGTGATTTGAGGGAAGGAAAACAAATAAAATCAAGAAAAACAAATAGAATAATAAATAAGTGGCGCTTCAAATGATGCAACGTTGGAAAAAATAATAATTGTGGAGATTTAACTTTTCCCTTTTTCTGGAGTATTGTCCTAAAACAGAAAGACAGAGTTAACCGACACTTCAGACTTGCCATGTGTGCACCAGTTGCAATCTAAATCAATTTCTAAAGACGACAAATTTGTAACTTGTCGTATACACTATACCCTAGTGGCGACCGATAAATCCAACTCAAGCCCACGTGTTTACCAGACATTGGTATGCAATCTTATAACTGTTCTGTAATTTCCAGCCTTGCGCCCCCTCCTGTCACTCAACCCTAATAAAAAAATGGTGACCCGATAAATCCAACTCAAGCCCACGTGTTCACCAGACATTGGTATGCAATCTTATAACTGTTCTGTAATTTCCAGCCTTGCCGCCCCCTCCTGTCACTCAACCCTAATAAAAAAACTAATAAGACACTTAAATGTGAATGTGAATGCAGGCTTGTTCCCTTCCCTCCATAGCATGTATTTGCATTTTAGTACGAGAACCATGCAGGCTATCATAGGCTAAGTAACTCAGCCAATAAAATATTTCCTAAGTTTGAGTTTTCCAAAAATAGATTTTTGCCATATTGCGTTCCATTTTTCTCACTCCAACGTTCAGAGATCGCTCATCATCAGCAATGAATACCATGCAACAGTACAAATGATTATCTTAACTTAGTAGCAGGAACTAAGAAATCCAACACGAATATAAGATGCTTCTACGAGATACATCAAAATCGATGGATCATGGATGCAACACATCCGGTAGTGATCTAAGTAGAGAATACATCTGAAACTCAAAATTAAAAATTTTTCCCTGGACATGGTAGATTGCAATGGAGTAATAGAGCTGCAACGAAGCAATATACCGGAACGCATCAGTTTAATCCTTCATCATACGATTAGTTTACCGAAGAAGGATCTATTCTAGGTTCGCGCGACACTCCAGATTCACCCCCAACCATTGCTCGTAACCAGCAGAGAGAGAGATACAGCAAGAGGGCAGACACCGGAGTAATCGAGCGCGGGCAAAACGAAAGGTACCTGCTTGACAAGCTTGCGGGCCTCGGGTTCCGGCAGCCGGTGCCCGGCGGCACCAGCGGTGGGTCCCTCCCTATCCTCCGCCGTCGCGGCGGCTCTCCCCTCATCCTCGGCCTGGTGGTGCTGGTGCTGGTGTCGCGGCTGAAAGTCGAGTGCTGGTGCGGCTGATGGTAGTGGTGGTGGTGGTGGTGATGCTGTTGATGGTGGTGGTGGTGCGGGCCGCCGCGGCGATGCGGGTTGTTGCCGTGGTTGTGGTGCTGAGCGGCGGATCGGGGGGTGAACTCGGGCGCGGCGGCGTTCAGGCGAGCTGCCGGGGCAGAGGAGGTGGAGGATCCGGTTCCGGAGGAGGTGGACTCCGGGATGTCGTCCTGCGCCATGGGGGATCGGAAAGCCCAGGAGGGTTTCGTCTGGTTTGCTCTCCGGCGTGGCGTCAGGCTTTCGCTGGGGGAGAAGAAGAGGCACGTGCGGTTGCGGTTTTCTATCTAATGATTTCCAAAGGGCGGCTTCTTAACCCCTTGGGTTTAACTTAAATAAACCATGACTAGGGTCAGAACTTTCACAACACATACCGTTTTGCTCAGATTCTAAATAATTGTAAAAAGAAATTAGGTTATTCATATTTATGGTTATATAGAAATTGAACTATCTTAAATTAATTGAATGGTATGACGTACTCATCATGGACAACTAGATCCATGTTAGTTGATGAAAAGAAACTATAATAAGTGATAATTGTATCTTCGATAGATTTGTTAGGTGGATTGTCGATTGTGGATAATTTACATAGTTGAAAGAAATCTCTAATGGAGTTTTAGTTTCTACCGAAGTTGTAGGATAGGACAGGATATGATGGTAGGGTTTGATCAGAAGCTACTGTGTCTATATATTTATAGATTGATTAAAACTAATTGTTAGTTCAAACTAAAATAATTAACTAGCTACCTACAACTCTCAGCACATGTTTGATCCTCATTTAATTTTTAGTAATAGCTAATGACAATTAGCCTCTAGTATCAACCCTTGCTTCCAACTTGCGATTGTAGTATAAAAGAAGATATTGAGCACACACCGTGAGAATTTGGCTATCTCTCCTTGGTCCTTAATATATATATATATGAGGCACAAAGCTACCAAGGGAGTTTGCAGGAGTGTTTCTTTAGATATAAAGAAAATGGCAAAGCATTATATATGGTGAGGAAGTGTCCGCTCTTTTTAGGATATATAAGCCCATTGTAGTTGTTAAAACCATTTCTACGAGGGCTTCCTCCTTTGCTCAAAAAGTAAGTCTATGTTATTTCTACAAGTATCTGTATTTATATATATATCTTATAGAAACAAACTCCGCTAGCATATCTTATGAGTTGTCCAATTTTTATTCCAAATTACTTCAATCCTTGTACATAAAACATGCAAGTATCCTATTTCTCGAAAAACTAAATTGGAATCCATGAGAATGATATCCAAAAACAATAAACATGCCAAACCGTAGAACACGAGAAGATCCACATGACTCCGTTGGAAAATACATCCATAACAAAGCAGCCCATGGCCAGATGGGGTGGACCGCACGTGGTACGCTTTGCAAATGACACTCAATAAAAACAAAATAAATGTTGAATGTTTATTAGTTTTCAACCACATTTCATTCCGGTAAACACTCAAAAACAAAACGAATGCTGAATGGCCCGTATTTTTTTATGACAGTCACCAGCACTCGAAGCAGAGTTTGGAAGTACAAAAAAACATAATTTATATATTAGCAGCCATATTACAAAAAGCGAACCTTCAAAGAAGGTCAGATTACAAGAAGGTCCATGGACCTGAGCAACAGAGGATCCACCTAGAAACGGCCGGTGAAAGAGCACGCCGGCGATGAGCTATGTGGAGTACGCCGATAGCGAGAACAGCAGGGTGGAGAGACCGCCGATGCAACGGTTGTAGCGGGGGCGACCGAGTCGGTGAAGAAGCTCACACCCCGACGACCGACGGATTTGAGGGCTTCTCGCCGCCGATGTATGGATCTCGATGTCGATTCCCCGGTGGAGGTGGTTTCTTCTGGCCAGCTTCCGATGGAAAGTTGCTGAGGCGACCACTGATCTGATGTAAAATGGGCCGTTATTATCTTCACTCATGATTCTAGACAGTGCACAGCAAAAAAATCTTTTATTCGCAGATACACATTTCATTCCGGTGGACAACAAGTTACACAAAAATTCTAGTCAGTGCACAGCATCAGCGTTATGCCGCCTTCACAAGTCTTGGAAAAACTCTGTCAATGACCTTTTTTTCATGTTGTCAACAAAATTCCTGCGTCACAGAACACAAGCCCAATAAGGCCCCAAGCAAAAAGACCCACAAGACTTCAACAAATCATTCTCTCATATGAGATCTCATGTACAAGATCATCATATAGATGCATGACACACTGCATTTTTGTACCAGACACTTAATTCTATTCTAAACTTCTCCATCATCATCATAGACAGTTTCAGGCGCAAGAACCACACACTTCAGGAGAGTCGCCCAGGAACAGAACAGGTACACCAGTCAAGGTGACCTGAACTTGATCCACCAGGAAGGTTAGTAGTGCGTTCAGTCCTCTTGGTTAAAAAGACTGATGTGGTGTGGTGCCACAGCCTCTGCATCCCGAGCTTCAGGTCGCCGAATGCTACCCAGTAGCCTCTGCTAAAACAGCACTGCTATGTACAAAGAATCAATCCGCCATGGTACAATTGCTATCCATCCATCCTACAGCTGCGTACATCTTCGCCTTGTACTCGCTGTTAAGTATCTCCTCATCTGAGTCGACCGATCGGGACCAGGAGCCCCGGGACTGGCTCGCGCAGAGGCCTTCTTCCTGATTTTTCCTGGTGTTCTTCTCCTCCAGCCTGTGGGTGATGATGCAGTAGCACATGGAGCCGAGGGTGGTGAGCATGATCACGGTGCCGATGGCCATGGTGCACCAGGCCAGCCACCAGTCGCCGCGCCCCACCACCACGTAGGTCAGCGCGATGAAGGCCACCGAGATGAAGAGGCACGCCAGCCACATGAGCTGTCTGGTCACGAACACCATCCTCTTCTTCGCCTCCGGCCTCCACGACTATCGGGCTGAGGTTCCAAGAGACGACGACCACCGCGAGCTTGGTAGATGAAGAGGGCCAGGGGCGTCGAAGACCAGAAGAGGATGAAGGCCGGGTTGCGCCTCGCCACGCACGCCTGCCCTGTGGACATGCCGAGGCGCCTAAGTTAGATCCTGCAATTTAAGTTTCCAGGACAGTGAATATGGCGGCAAGGCGATCAGGCGATAAGCACCGCGACGACGGTAAAAAGTTGGAGTTGATGGCATTGTTCAGCCCGCCGATGTGAGCTTTTCAAGCCTCTTCTTGATGTGATTGACTTGGCATCTTAGTTTGACGTGTTTGCTTAATCTGGGACTGCACATCATGTCTAATATCACTGACTGTTTGCTTCTAGTTGCTTCGCCAATTTTGAGGATGTACTTGCTGTTTTGCAGTTTCTCCACCAGCCTCTTTTAAGATGTTAACAAGTTCTTTTCATTGTTCATTTTCAGCACGGAAAATGCAGTGTCTCCAGATCTGTTAGCTGCATTGACATCAATCCCCTCAACTGCAAGCACAGAGTCTGCACTACATTCGTAAGAAAGAAATTTCAGTCATACATGAGCATTAGAAAGCCAAACCATGATTAATAGGTGAATTAGGACTTTTAAAAGTGCACTCCTATGTAAGAGCTAGCAGAACTCTTGCAAAACTGCTAAGATACCCTGCCCATGCTTTGATACTATAAAAGCCGGGTACATGAATGTTTCTTGTTGTTTGTTGTCTGAATGAAACATCTGAAGTGGATTAGTGCAGTGTAAGAAAACTGATGAGGTTTATGCTCAGAAGTATCCTTAGATATAGGTTCAGTGAGTAGCATTGATGCAAATGATGAGAAAATTTATAACTGAAAGAAGGCAAAAACAATAAAAATGACATTCCAATATGTGATCACCTACAATGATATTCCCCTTCCGAGTAGCAACATGCAAAAGGCCTGTTTCCCTTGTTGTCTTCAATATGGATGACTGAGAGATCAGGCTTCAACAATTCAACCACGATTTCAGCATTCTGTCCTTTTTGAAGCCATATGTAGTGCTGTTTTGTCCCTTCTTATCTGTTCTTAAACCAATCCCAGGATCCTTATTCAACAATGATCTTACAACTTCCACATGGCCTGCTCTTGCTGCTGAATGTAAAACCGTTTTTCCCATTGTTTCTCGCAATCCTGGCAAGGCTAGCATCAGTTTCCAGCAGGAGATTGACAATATCAACATGACCCTGAATCGCGGGCGGTGTCCAGAGCTGTAGCATTTACAGAACTTGTCGTCATAGCGAGAGCAGGAAGAGCCTGCAGCATCTCCTTCAGAACCTCTACAAAAATAACCAAGAAATGGGAGAGGGCTATTATCAGCCTTGAATTGGTTAAGTTAATTTGCAACTGACTGTGCCCCTAACATGGGTTTCATGGCAGGGAACAGAGTGGGACAAGATCAGCTAACCAATAGTCACATCATCAACATGCACAAAAAGCAATTCTAGAAATTCAGTATAAATCACATTAATATCTATTGGAGAACAGACCCAGGGGAAAAAAAGGAGTGACGTTTTTTTCTCAGCCTTACCCAATATGGAAAACAAAAAGTAGTGAAGGTAAAACTGATGTTATGAGTTCTGACTGCCTGTGTACCCAACAAAAAAACTGTTGAATAAATCATTCTTCAAATGAACATATGCATTTTTTTGAGTCAATCAATCAGGTCAGCACAATCACGTTCCTAATAGTAGACAATCACATGTATAGAAAGGTCAATAGTCAACACTCAACAGACCAAATTCTAACCCCATTCCATAAAACCCCTAATCATCAATTCACTGACTATAATTAATAAGGCAAAAAGAAAAGTCTGAACAGATTACAGAGCTGACCACAGAATTATACTGTAAAAAAATAAAAAAATTCTCGACTCTGACGATAAGCAAAAAGCAGACGAAGAATTTACCAAGATGGCCCTGCTTGGCGGCGATGTGGAACGCATCGAAGCTATTGGTGGCCTTGATGCCGGCCGTCTGCACATCAGAGACCTTGAGGATCTCGCGCACCACCTCGGCGTGCCCCCTTCTCGGCGGCGACGTACAGCGGCGTCTCGCCGTCCTGGTTCTGCCTGGCCGCCATCTCGGCGACGAGCGCGCGGTCGAGCTCCGCGAGGATCCTCTGCGCGTGGGCCACGCTCCCGGACCTCGCCGCGAGGTGGAGCGGCGTGTCCCCTCGCTTCCCCGGGCTGTCCCTGCTCCGCCGCTCCAGGGACATGATCCCGCGGAAGCTCTTCTGCTTCTCCATCCCACGGAAGCTCTTGAGCTTCTCCAGCGCGCCCAGCCGGATGCTGGACTGCCGCTCCATGGCCGGAATCCGAGGGGCAACTAACTAGATGGAGGGCTTCTTCAGATTGATGAATCCAGGAAACCTTTTGCTCACCAAACTTTTCTGTGACGCCTCAACAAACTCCCCAAAAAAATCGCAACTTAAGCCTGGTACTGCGAAAGAAAATCAACAACATTAATGCCCGCTAGACTTGAAATGAGGCACGAAACTGGAAATCTGAATGCAGAAAAATCGAAAAGAAAAGAAGAGGAATAAAAACGGGAGTATTGCCGAAAGCAGAATCCATCATTCCCCCTGAACTAAGAACGGACCAGAAAGCTCGAGAGTGCAAGAAACCAGAGAAAGGTTAGTCGAATGATTGTTCAAGGATCCCCAAAACCTCACCTTTTCTCGCACCAGCTAGGCGCCACCACAACGCCCCCACCCACTCACACAGCCAGTGAATGAGGGAACAAAACAAGGTCCTGGTGCAGATACTGAGCCCTCCTGGTGCTTTTTCTTGGTTTGGCCCCTCACCCCTCTCTTTCGTAGGGAAGCTCACTTTCAGGTTTCGCCACTTCTGGTTTTTCTGCCTCGCCGCCGCTGATGAGAAAAAGATTGTCGAACAAATACGCCTTGGCATCCTGATCTCTCAAGTTGGTACGGTTTAGTCGTTTATTTTTTTATTTTTTTGGTGGCAATAAAAAAATGTGCAACATGGCAGGCTTCGATTGGCTGCGATTTTTCCTTTCCAGTTAATGTTGGTTTGTGCTTTGTTCTCGGAGAAAAAGTTTGGTTTGTGATGGCTTTACCACCAGCTCAATCAGTGAAAGGGCCAATAATGAAAAAAACAAAAACAGCTATTCAACATCAATATATATATGACAACACTATTTTTCATGTACTGTATCAAAAGAACTGTAGAAAGTAGAAAAAAATGTTGCAACTAGATTGTAAGTTGGCCAGCTCGCATTTTCTCTGAAGATTAGCTAGCTGTTCTATGACAACTCTTTACAATTAGGCTGCAAAGCCTGTAACTAACAGCGCTGGTTAAACAGTACACGACCAGCTCACAGTACAAGAGATGGTTTTTATTAACTTTTATTAACCCGTGAGCTGAGACAGCTCCAGTTTAATATTACTAGTACACATTGGACTTGGTCAGCAAAAACACTACTGTACTGTACCCAATATATAGTTCTTGTACTCCAGTAACAGAAGCGTAAACAAAACTTAGTGGGCGCAAGTCATCGATCTCCACCCTTTAATCTCGGCTTTATTCTAAACCTTTTTTTGATAGAGATAGATAAAAACCCAACAAAGACGTTGCCGGCCAGCAAATCACATTCACCGGTAAAAAAAGGGTAAAGGCAGATAATAAACAAACTAAACTCACACTAGAAAAAAACAGAAATCACCATACCTTACACGTGACACCAATCCAGTACAATATTATCCTGGGCCCACTTGTCACCGTGGAGTGGTACACAGTAAATTTGTGCCCTGGATTTTTCGGGCCCCACGTGTGTGGGCTCCTGCAGCCGAAAGGCTCCAAGCCATGATCACTTGGGAACGAAGGAGCTAGGAAGAAGAACATGATGGTATGGTGGTGGTTTCATGGGGGAGAAGAGTACAAGAATGCATGTGGCTTCTGTCTCCTTTCCTTTGGCATCACCGAAAAAAATTATGTAAAATATTGTAGCTGAGCAGGAGTGATCCATTGGATTATTGGCAAAAATTAAAGGTTGTTATTATGTATAAATATAAAATAAAAAAAGCAAGTGCTCATGATTTGAGGTTGTACAAATATACTCATATTTAGGTGTACATTGTTGAGAGGAAACAAAACAAAAAGATAAACACAACACTCAAGTACTCATAATATTTTTTTCTTAAAAAAATATCCTAGGACCGAGATAGAGAGCAGGGCGGATGTTCCGCCCCCTACAACTCGTGCATCAATGGAGAATATGGAAGGGTGAGTGAGAAGAAGAGGTGGATGAAAGAAAAACAGAGAAAGTGGAGAAAGAAGAGACCATCTCTCCCTCAATCTTGTTCTAAAACCCAAGCATCTAGATAAGATATTGCTGCATGTATATTGTACCATATAATAAGAGCAATGATCTTGGTATTAATGTGCAAGCGAGGGAAAGTACCTTTCTGTCCCGGATTGAAATTTATTGGTGGTGTGACAAATCAAAAAAATATATACACATCGTCATGCGGTGTTGTCCCCGGCCCTGCAGGTGAGAGCACCTAACCCGACCGACCTCTTTTTGTGTGACAGGGGTCATGATGCGCAGAGATTAGATTAGATTAGATTAGATTAGACTAGACTAGATTAGCAGCAACAGCATGCACCTAATGCCACTCTGCAATACTAATTCTTTAAGGACGCCTGGCTGCTGCCTGCTACGCCCCATGACCTTGAGAGCATATATATACAGGGAGGAGCTAGTATGGAGTATATTCAGAGATGGGAATGGGGAAAGAGGCCAAAAAGCAGTTAACCAGAGGCACACGTGGGGCCAGGGGGACCACCTCGTGGTGATTATGGATGGTAGTGACATGGTGGTATCTAAGATTAATATAACAGTGTTTATATGTATTGGATAACCATGATGTACATGGTCAGAGATCAGTACTCGATCGAGGTACCTACTGAATTGAAGGAACAATAATAGGAACATTGATCTTTCAAGGAGAAAAACATACAACAACTGGGTACGGAGTAGGTTTTTAGAGCTTTTTGTTTATTTTTTTATTTCTTTTGGTTGTTGATTGGTTGATTGTTGTAGAAATGACGAGTGGCGAACCTGGGTCTGACCTGAATTTCCTGCCCATTATTGGACCGGTGTACGGTTAAGCAAAGCATCTAGGAGTATTTCAGCTGTAATTCGTAGAGCTCGAATGGGTACTTTATTTATTTTTAATTTATAATTGATTTAAATGGAACTTTTTGACGAGGCAAAATCAGATATAAGCAAGTGTGCGTGCCTTTCTTTGGCCCGACCAATGCAATATTTCCGGTCGTCTAGAACAGGACACAATACTTTGCTGCAGCTAGCTTGCCTGCATCGGTAGTACGTACGTACGTCGCTGTCGTCACACCGCTAACGGAACTTTTAATTTGTTTTTTTTTTACTAGTATATGAACTTTGAACACCCATACGACACCCCATATAATATTTGATTTGACAACTTCTAAAACCCAATCCTTCATCCCCCGTAGCATCTAAACTAAAAAGCAAATTAAGCGGCCACCTTGCTAATACAAAGATAAACTGCTAATATTGCAACACAGACCACTTGGTGGTGTTATCGTTGGTCTATGTCTATATCCTCAGGCGCGCGGTCGCGGGCTAACAAGTCAACGGCGCCAGTCAACTCCATCGGGTGGCCCGCCATGGCTAATGGGCCAAGGTTGATGGGCCGTTGAGTGTTGATACTTGCATTATTTGATTGCTAATACTACTTTGCGTAAATTTGAAGACCCTAATTATTTGGAGGCACAAAACACACGCACACCTCGCACCTACGCCGACTACGTGGCTTCACTCAAGATCCCACACTCTTGGTCGGTCCAGCTCTTTAAAAAAACATGCGTAGCCACGTCGGTCTAGCTTCCGGGCCGTGAGAGTTTGACATCTTGAAATTTGCCGCAAAGATAGATGCACAGAAAGGCCAGCACCGTTGTTACGTAAAAAAAAAAACACTAATAAACTTTTATAATAGCAATGATATTTGTCATCAAGAATTGCATGCACAACCCGGGTTTCACTGTACTTCCTCCTCCAAAAGGAACAAGAACCTCGTTTATGAGAGAATCAAACAATCTCAAATAACATCTATGATGTGTAATAAGTATCTCAAGATTCATTATAGAATACGTAACCTATATTTAAAAACAATACTAAATCTAGTCAAACTCGGTATTATTTGGTAAGACTTCTTTTTCTTAGGCGGATGGAGCACTACTGCTGCCAAGCAAAAGTCGACCTATTTGGACGCCAATTATGGGCGATAAAGAGTGATTTGGTAAGCTTTTGGCGTCCATGGACTCACATGCCGCCGCGATTCACACGATTCATGCGAGTGTTTCGTGCTATTTGAGTGTCGGGACTTATTTTCCCTGGTTAGGACTAACCCTTTACCCTGGGGATAAAAAAAGTTCCTCCAATAAAAGTCTTGCAATAATAGAAGAAAAGCCTCAAAAGTCCCTCTCCTTGGTTTGGTAAGGTGACTAAAAGGACTTTTAGTCCCAAGGACTAAAAGTCCTAAACCAAACAACCCTCAATAGCACACCGCGTTTGGCCGGTGTTAGCCCGAAGTTGCTGCAAGCGGCAGCACCACCAAGACGCACCGCCCCGTGGACTACGGCACCAGGCAGGCGCTGGCGCTGCCGACGACTACATGACTACATCTCAAGATCAAACTCTTTGTCACCGACTTAGATCGTTTCATCGCATCGCGGGCGTTTTGGGGTTCCACAATATTCCTATGTTAAAAAAGAAATAAAATCTCGTTTTGACAATCAAGCAATCTCAAAACTAACAACGTCAAATATGAATCTCTATATTTATTACAGAATATATTTTCAGAACAAGTATGTTCCAATAAAAAATACTAAATCTAGTGAAAGAAAACAATACTAAATTTAGTCCAACCTCAAGTACTCGTAGTAGGTAAGACTTGTTTTTCTCCTGAGATGAAGAGGTGGTAATATTATCAAACAAGGGCCGAGCCACCAGGAAGCTCATTATCATGACACTGCAATGCTTGACAGATCCCAGTATTCCTTGCGACGCCTCCAGCTTATCCAAGCGCCTCTATCTTGGCTAATATCGCGCCAATCTCATGCGGCGCTCCCGCAGCACGACGTGCTCTGTCTGATGCACAATAGGCCTTGGCGGCACGACTGCTGGTGGAAGCAAAACCTCCGGCCGCCATGCCTGCCGCCGCCGCCGCTACGCGAGCGCTCCGTGCAACCGCCCGCGCTAGGCACTGCATGGCCGACCTTCTTGGTGCTCGTTGGATTTGACGGGCGGGTGCACGGGCTATTACTACACCTCAGGATTTTTTATTATACGGGCAAGGGGCAACCCACGATTGGAATTCGGAACTGAATCCAGTAGGAATCGAATCTGTACGTGTTTCTCCATGCTGTAGCTTGTCTTTTCTTGGTGTGGCTCACGACTTTTTTTCCCTCTTTTAGTAGGTTCTTGCCAGGCCCGGTCCTTTTCGTTTAATAGGCCTGGAGCGAAGCTCGGAATATGGGCCGTTAAATTTTATCGATGTCTGTTTTTCTCTCTTTTCGCTTCAAAACACGTTATAACTTAAAACCTGGGATTGGGCCCCTAGGCTTCATGGGCCCTGGGCGAGTGCGCACAGCTCGAACCCCCGATCGATTGTGACTTGCCACGGTGGGCAGCAGGTGATGAACGGCCCACCGCTCTTACTGGATTGTTGACTGGCGGTCCAAACCCCAGTTCTATGCAGGCGTCATCAGCAAAGGCCTGTTCGGGATCGTGGGCTGGCCCGTCTCCCCGTCCTACACACCAACCGGGGCGGGGGCGTTCCTGTCCCGCGCCAAGGCGGAGGAGGCCGAGGCGGCAGCGGGCCCGTGGGGCCCCGCCGTCGGGGCGTGGATCGTCGCCTTCAGTAGAGCCGCGTCGGACGCCCAGGGCGTCCTCGACGGCATCGAGGGGCCGCCGCGAGTCGGAGGAATACCACCAGGCGCTGGTGAGGTACCGACCTCCAGCCACAACCCGGCCCTGGTCCGGCTTTTGCCGCGGCCAGGGACGTGAGGCGCTGGCGCGCGTCAAGAAGGTGGTCCGGGTGGTGTAAAAGAGCGTCATTCTGGACGCCGCGCAGGCGCCGGAGGCCTTGTTGCGGCATTGCCTGGATCTCCCAATGTCGCTACGGCAAGCAAAGACATATTGAGAATTATATATCACAAATTTCAGACCAACTACACCTTCGAAACTCGCTGTATGTACCACTCTCGAAAAAATTGTCATAAACAGTTTTAACCACAGTACGGAATATGCTGCCGCAAATACAATAGTATCTCGGAAAATTACAACGCCACATGTACAGCGGGCACCTAATCATGAAAACGCCCAAACAAGGCATGGTTCTGTCTTTTCCAAGTTAGCGATAAATATTGCGGATTTGCAGCGAATGGCTGGCTACACGACCCTGCCGCCTAGTTCTTCAAGGCTGGCTCCTCGACTGCGACTCTGACTGTACCCCTCTGCCGAACCTGGTCCACCAAAACTTGCATGTATTCCTAACAAAAAGCAGCAAGTTTAGCATTAGCAGGCCTAACATCAGAAACCAGACAGGGTCATTATAAATTGATTGTGCGAATGAATTGGCGTGGGAAGCATACATCGGTAAGCTCTTGATCACTGGAAAGCTCTTCGATCATTCCCTGAATGCTGTCATCTTCACCATAGGCCTGAGAAGCAGTTTCAAGGACAGAGCTGAAGATATTCTGGAGATTCATGTTGCTCAATGCTTTGAAAGAGTTTTGATGAAGATCAATCTGGCAATGGAATACAAAAAGTGAGATACCTGAAATACAACAGATTTCATAGGCCTAACTTAAAATTCATACAGGAAGAGTTAAAGTGAATACAATGTTTTTTCCCTAGTGCCATATTTGCCTTTCTAGGCCCTTAACATCCAATAGTATAAAAGCATACATGGAAAGTAATACTGACCAGAGAGGGTTTGCCTAACTGAGCAGAACAATGAACATCTATAAGGTGGAATAATGTAAACCATTCATGCAGTATTTGCTCTCTAAACAAAACACACAGCGGAGGCAGCATAAACATTACAAATGCAAATACTAGCGTTACCACTACACAGAGTAGCTTACCTGGAGAGAACTGCTAGCTGGTAAATTTCCTTCTCCACTGTCAATGCGCTGAGGCCATGATTGTCTACTATTTGCACTGGCAGAGCGGCCCCCTGTCTCCACCAAGAGCCTGGGATACAACAGGCATCATTTGCTGCAACATTCTTGACAAATCCATGCCACCTTGCCCCCTGCCACCAAGCATGGCCCCAAGGTCTTGCTCATCCACATTCTGCACGATACTGCTTATCGTGATCTACAACAGCAGGGCTTTGTAATCCTTCCATCCGCGCTCTTCAAATCCTTTTCGAGCCCCCTGCTTGTGTTGCGACATTTGACAATATATTTGCTGAAAACTGGGTTGTTGAGCATACCAGATATCATGCTGCCAATATCAGGTTGTACACCACCCTGTCTTCGAGGAACTTCAGCAGGTTGTGGCACAGAGGATGGAGGACCAGAGGCAGGGGCGTTGTTCTGCTAGCATTAGCATTTAGGGAAGCAAAACCTTCGAAAGAAACTGCTGGGCCACTGAAATAGGATCTTGGTTCCGCTGACTGACCTATGAATCCATTACCAGGATCAGTTGTGCTTGGTTTCACTGCTTTGCTCCGTTTCTACAAGTGTTGTTAAAAGAAGCAATTAAACAATAGAAAGATACAACAAGCTCCAAACATGTAACTTACTGATAGAATCAAAACAATAGTAAAATACAACAAAATCCAAATAGGTGACTTGACAAATATAATAATATAAACACCTAAAATGAAGAGACAAACAATGGAATCTTGATAGACTAATAAACACTTAAAAGTCACTAATTAATACTGTACCTTCGAATCAGACCTCCGCCAAGACCTAATGGTTCAGCACTGCCACTTGCAGAAGGCTCAGTGGGCTGTGAACCTACTTCATCCGAGGATTTGTTCTTGAAGCAGAATTTTCTACTGATCTTTTTAAAGGACATCATGAGTATTGGTAGCTGTGCCATCTCCTGATAAGTCGGGCTGTATTTGCACAAGTATCTCCCAATTGTGAATGCTGTTGTATACTGTCTTGAGATGCCAAACTGGAACCAAAAAGTACCTAACAACAGGAATGGTGAATATCCTTAAGAGATTAAAAAAACTCGTGAACACCTTTCTAAGAAGTTTTTCCATGATTCTAACCTGAGGAATCATTCTGCGTGTAGTGGCTGGTGTTGAAGAAACTCAGAACATCAGCTCTGCTCTCTGTGGTCTGAAATCCCTGATCTGCTGGCATTTGTGCCCAGTGCATTGGCTACCTGTGGCACTATAGGAGGAACACCAGAAACATCACCAACAGAAGCTTGTGGAACAGCAGATGTTGAATTTCCTTGAGCTCCATTGCCCACTGCTGTTTGAGAACCTTGAGTGGACTGATTAGGCACCGCGCCCCTCACTTGAACAGGCACGCGATAACACTAAAGACATGGTTTGGAGCCTCGCTGAGGACGATGCTGGAACAGCAGCAACGACTGTTCTGGTTGGCAATCCGATGTTGCAGCTGGGTGACCTGGCAGGTTACCTCCTTGAGTTCTTGCCGCATCTTGGTGGTTCCCGCTGATGGCTCCTTCAGAAGTGGTGGTAGTAGCAGCAGCTGACCGACTTGTTACAGATGGACCTAAGTTAGGGAATGAGAAAAGAAATATTAGTTAGGAAAGCCAGCTAGACACAAAGGTGGAAGAATCAAAGATCTAGTTAGCAAAATAATATAAATTCCCATGTGCAAATGAACTCCAGGATATTCCAGAAGATACTCAAGAACAGAATATTTAATCTTAGCAAGTGCATTGATGACGACGCCAAACCCAAAAGATACTGCACCTAACACTAATTTGAACTTCAAATATAAGTATTGTATACACTTTTGTCCAATCATGCCAGCACATCAGTCACATAAGGTTTAATTCATGGTATTAGAATAGCAAATATAAGATGTAAATATCTGGCATCTCAAACAAATTATAATAACTTAGTACCATTAAGAAATAAAAGAAGTTAATGCTATAAAAATTAATCTAAAAAAAAAAGCTCTAAAAACAGTTGAATTTTATAAACAATTTATGCCTATCTAACGATCCAATAGAGACAATTGAAATGTGACCTTACCGCTACTTGGGACATTCATACGCTTAAAAGGATCACCAAAACCAGATGATCGAGAAGGATCAACAATACCAAAAGCACCAGAAATTCCACCCAGAACTGGTATATTAGAGACACCAAAAGGAGGGTGTTTTGATAAGATGGCTGCACAGAGAAAAATATGTCGATGAGATTACAGTGCTCTTGACCATCAAACGTAACATGAAAAAGGTGTAGCAATTATCACCTGAACCATGATTGGGTTTGGTCCTGTGGAGTTTATATAAACAGCAGGCCCAGAATTTACAAAAGCCTCAGACTGCAGAATTAAAAAAAATTTCAATATGGTGACACGCATTGCCAAGTTAGTTGCATAACATGAAGGAAAAAAAAAACAAATTATGCATACAGGAGATAGCCCCAAAGGAGCATCATCATAGTCCGACCAAGCTCAAAAAACATAGCACCCAAATGTTGCATAGAAATTCCTAGCTGAACAGATTCAGTTTGGATCTCACGAAGAGATGCATCCACAGTCCCACCATCTTGCCGAACACGTTGTGCAATGTGCTGAAACAGAAAAATATTATTAGGTACATAAAATGCATGGATATTTTCAATGAAAATTATGCACCATAAATTCAGGAGCTTCTCAAATAGCAACTTGAAGACATTCAAAGAAAAGTTTGCATCTATTGGTTCATAAATCCAAAGTATTGGGAAGTGTGTTAAAAAAACTGAACCATGCAGCTCAACAGCAATTTTGCATCCAAGAAGGGAAAAAGGCAACATGTAAAAAGACTTAGGCATACTCAGGAAATCATGCAGGCATTATAAATAATAAACAGTGAGCTGACACTATATTATATTATAAAAGCTGCTTATGGATTGATAATTCATCTTGAAGCCAAAAGCCCAGAAACATAGTTTATGCCCTGACTATACACTAGGGTTTGTTGCTGAATTTCTGAATCCCTGGATGGTGGAGCAGATCATAAGCAGGGGAGGTAAACATTTTAGGCGAACAAGATACCTCTCTCGAAGAGTCAGGTGTAAATGGTACAGACAATAACCACAGAAGATAAGTAACATACCGAAAAGAGCAGAAGCTGCACTGCGCCAAGAAGTTGTTGGGCTCTCTCAATAACTGAAGCCAAAACATCAGGACTTGGATATCTCGGGTTGACATTAGCATCATCCACTGTCGGTTGTTGCTGGCTTTCTGAATCCCTGGATGGTGGAGCACCTTCATTTATAGCATAAAATGAATATAAAATCTTTGATGGCAAGCAATGGATGAACCAACTATAAGACAAAAAATGGTACCATTATTCTGTAATACTCGGTCAATGCGATCCATGTACTCTGAAAAGAGTTGTCAAAGAATCTGGAATAATCTGTTACCATCGGTTAAAGTTAAGATAATCCTGTACAAACTGAAATACAGGAGGAAAAGCAAAACAAAAAAATATATCTACCATGTTGCGAGGAATAGCTACTGCCGGCTGAAGTTGTGTTACTTGTATTTGATGATTTTGAACTGAGAATCCTGGTTGTGCTGGGTTCGTTGGCTGAGTTCTTCGCACATTATTGGGTCCTTCTGGGCCCAGTAGTCAAAGGAACCTGATAAAGCATCCATAAAACGATTAATTCTTAGGTCTCAGGTATCCCCTCTGGATCTTGAGAAGGACTGCCATGTTACCGAAAATGCCGTGTTAGTGACACCACCAGACATTGCAACACCTAAGGAACCCAGAAGATCTCGAACACTCTGCAAATAGTAAAAGAATTAGATGGCATGTACTATATAGCCAGTCAATTAATTGGTATTTATTTCAAAAACACATAAAAACGTTACAAGTCTGGAACAAAGCACAGATCCCTTGACATGTCACATATGTAGTTTCTTCAAAGATGATTTAACAAAACATTTTTTTTTCAAAAAAAGAAAGGTATAAAATGCTGTCAAAATAGCCAAGAGCCATGCGATCAGATAACTTCATGGAGAAAGAAACAACAATGAGAGAAGCATACCCTGGAAATATCATCCAACAATCCTGCATTTCCAGTAACGTTTACTGCACAGAAAAGAAAAAAAAAAAAAATTTTTTTCAGGCCCAAGTCTTCAAGCAATAACCAATAACCTAAGCACTGGCTAGGATCAATTAGATTTAGCACCAACCTTGGCACTCACTATTTTAACACTACTTATACAGATAAACTTGGTGGTTCAGGATTGATCAATGATCATGTAGTCAGCTGTCACAAAAACGACAGTATTGACTTACCATTAGCATGTGTATTTCCTTCAGAAGCCCCTGAAGAATTCTGTCCCTCTGCTGCACGCCCGGCGACCAGATGCAATGTATATCCATCCTCCAAATCTTGTGGTTGTTAAGGATACACATGACAGAATATGGATGAAGAGAAACAAACACATTGGGATTTAAATGACACAACAAAGCATTTTAAAAGCATACAAGTTGAAAAATAAATAAATAATATAAAAAAATGAAAATTTTGAATAGAAATTAATGTGAGGTAAGTTCCTTTGCAAAATGGCATATCCAGCCACCTACTGATGGAAACCATTAATCTAGCACAGCCACAAAAATGTATATTAACTGATAATCAACTAAGAAAGGCATTAAAACCAATTATGGAGCAACTTAAAAGAAATTCTTCTGCTTCTCAAAGTCATCAAGTTGCCACAACCTTAGTCCCTACAGCGTAGGAAAACAAATTATGCAATCACGACCTGAACACAGAACATAATTAAGCAAACAGGTAGGAAATAGGCAATCAAATACTCCCTCAGTCCAAGTTTCACAGGCATACAAGTAATTTTCACTGAGACCAAAGGGATCCTTAAGAACACCCCTTAATCCGTTACTCGGCAGCAAAAATCTTTCGGTTTCACCGCTGCATGCTGCTTGCCACACGTCCCAGCCGTAAGAAACGAGAGCAATCACAGTTGGGAAGGAGGCCAAGTATCGGATGCATTAATTACTCTGTGCAAGAAGCGTAAAAAGACAAGCGTGTCGACCCCCCTAGAGAAACTGCGCCCAACAGTTCATGCGCTTTTGTAAATTTTGGAAATGTTTTCAGACCACATGCATCTCTCAAACTTGGGACGGAGGGAGTATTATTACTCACCAAAAGGATAAGTGAAACAAAGATGCAGATGGATCAAGTACACACTTCATAACCATGGCGCAAGATGCAGAAACAGAAAGGATACGGTATTCTGATAGGAGGTGATCATCCTTCAAGACTCTTCCTCTAAAATCAAGCGCTGCTGATCCAGTGGAACCCCAGTCACTTCAACAACCTTCTTTTTTTAGAACGGAAACAGGTGCCTAAAAAAATAAGGCGGTTAGTACTTGGCACTTCGAAGCATTGCATAACGCGCATATTAACATCTGCACACCTAATGGCTAGTGCTAACTGAAAGTATAACGAATGAACCCAGAGATATGGATAGAGTTTCTAGCACTCCACACAGCTCAGTTCAGCATCAAATGACAGATAGACAGACACCAAAATGCCAAGGAGGCAAGAGAATTCTCACATTCTTCTCCACGCGAAGTTTGTGGACTTGTGAATCCAGGGTCTTGATGTTGATCTCGATGGTAGACTCTGGATCATCAGCAGGTTTCACAGTCGAGCTGCTGGCCCCATGGGAAGCATCATCAGCCATCCTGCACAAGCAAGCAAAATAACGAATACGCAGATCAGGCGCCACAACCCCACACCAGGGGCGGATCCAGTACACCCAATAATTTTTGCAAAAACATGGAAATTAGAAGGTTTGTCAAATAGCTAATAGCTTTTGGTTAGGGTTTCGGTGCTCAGATTGAAGGGAAGGGAAGGGAGGAGAAGGGGTGGAAGTACCTAGTGGGTACTCGTCGCCGGCGGAGAGACCAACTAAAGCCTCAGCACCTGGCTTAGGGCGGCGGCGGCAGCCCACCAGTCGTCGGAGAGCGAGAGGGCGCCGAGAGAGGACGCACGAGCAGGGGACGGAGGGAACCCAGTTGCTAGGGGCAGTGAATCCTACGACTTGTGAGGGAAGAAGGACTAGCGAGTATTTGGGCTTTGGGGTCTTGGGGAGCATGTGTGCAAACTTCTGAAACTTCTACAGTCCACGGCTGATCTGGTTTCCGGCGGCTGGAGTCGACGACGATACTTGCCGTGTTGCTACGGATAATAAACAAAACAAAAATGATAATCCAAATTTCTAAATTTTAGAAAGCAGGTCTATATTATTAGCCATATGTAAGAAATTAGCAATATATTGATGCTCCTCAAAATATTCCTTTCTTCTCATTGCAAGATAGGTATAAGTTGCAAACCATTCATACTAATTAATGTCGTTATCACTGCAGAGGCATCGCGTGCTTGCTCCTCCTCTCTGCGCCTACATCTATTTTCACATGTGTTTAAAAAAAAAAACTTTAGTCGTGTCACTTGTTAAATTTCCCACAATCTCATCGTGCCCTCATTTGAATTTCCGTTAGTCCACTGCTAGATTAAAAAATAGCCAAGATAAGGAAAAAGAATTTTGCTTGCTTGAACAATGGGAGGGGACAATGCATTCATACGGCATATTATTTTTGAGTCACATAAACTAAAATTGAGAGCTTATGGACATGTTTGGTTTTCCACACGCACCGGCTTGCACCGGAGGAGGCCCTCACTAGCCAGGGTGCCACCACGCAAATGCCCACCATTTGGTTGCCTTAACGCATGCAACATGGCGGCGGAGAAATCGATTGGTTGTGCGCGGCGCCGCGAGCTAGCCTTGCACCCTGCTCTTTGCTCTCATGTGGCTCGTCGCTCCGCGCCCGACTTGACACAACAAGCGCTTGGTGCGTTTTCGGCTGAGCCTATCTAGGGAGGAGGAGCATCACATCACGAGGTCACGGCTTCCCGCTATCACACGCAATCAAACACACATATGTCACACGTGGAGAGTGTAGCTCAGCTAGAACCAGGCAACCAAACAACCCTAACTACCTCGGTGTGGCTCAAAATAGTATGCAACCCGACCAAAAAGTCTAACTTGAGAGCTTATATTATTATGTCTCTAAGTGTGGCCAAAATAGTACTATATTCCTCATGTCCTAGAGTCTAAAGTGTGTAGCTAAAATTGAGTTTCTCATAGGCCTATAGTACTTTGTTTCGATAATATCAAAAGCCAAAACAAAGAACCATTGAGCTATTAGGGCATCCACAACAAAATAAATAGCATGTTCTTCATAGAAGCAGCCACCATACACTGAATAGCATAAATAACATATCCAATAAAATTGCTATAACATACCATTCCTCTTTCATCCATATCCCATCGTTTTAGTACTTCGCCACCACTTATTTCACGCTCACAGGCATGACTTCCTCCACCCATCCTACTCTATGTTACTCGCACCTACATTCATAGTTCACCTTGCCTCATTGCCATCTAGTCCTTTCCAGGATGGTTGCTGTAGATCATTGCATCATGTTCAACGCCTCACCTCAGACTAGTGCGAGGAGTGCTCTTTTGCGCCGGTGGGTGCTCCGTCCCACTAATCTTGCAATAAACTCCATCACGCTAGAGATCAACCCTTAGTGTTGTGTTGCCAAGCTTTGACTACTGTTAAGCCTACCCATACTCCTCCTTGATATCTTTTAGTGAAAATAGGGTGTTCCACATCAAGGATTACGGACCTACATTACACCCTTTACGTGCCTATAGGGCTACATAACCAACCATCTTGATTGCAATTGCTAAATTTGATTGTTCAAACATTTTCAATAATAGACAAATGGTTTCGCTAAATAAACATTACAATGGAATTTATAAAACTATAAAATGTTACAAAAAAGACATATGCAATCTTATAGTCCTATAAAGACAAACCTCACTAGTGATTTATCTCAACATGCAAGCTATCCACGTCAACAATTCACTAAAAGTTACAATTCTGACTAACTATCACATATAGTTATGATAGTTTCTCTTAGATCCACTAACATGCATTTAATTGTCCACAATTATGTGTCAAACTATTCACCAAATTTAATTTTAAATAGTTTCATTCATATAATTATAAATATAAATAGCCTGATTTTTTTTTTTAAAAGTTATCTCAGTAATCCTTACAACAACACAACAGCGTATTCACCTAGTTAACCCTACAAAAGAAAATCATTGGTTGAAATTTGTTAGTCTCACACAAGTCACATGAACAAACACAATCATCCACACATCATCAAGGATGAACCAACATAGAAGCTAGCACTAGCAACATGAAAGTGGGATTCATAAACAAAAGCGGGACAGTGAATTGATTCATACTGAATTGATTCATACAAAGGGGCATAAACGAAATGATCAAAGTGTGGAAGAGTGGATGCTTCACCTTTCGGAAGCAAAAAGAGGTGGAAAAAAAAATTCAAGCAAAAAAAGGCGCAATTGATTATCAAGCAAGAAAAGAAGGTCTTTAAAAGAAAATAAAAACAATGATTTAATCAAACATAAATGTGGCTGCTGCCTACATTCTAAAATAGTTGATTGTTCCCCTACTTTGCCCAATTGATTCCAGCCAATGCCGACCTCCGCAGGCCAGTAACTCAGGCTGTGCTTCATGTTAGAATCATGGGCCAAATTTCAAGATCCAATTCAAGCTAAACACATATCCAAACACCCTCAAAAAAAAAAAAAACACATATCGAAACGTGATGTTAGAGCATCTCCAACAGTGTTGTATATGAGTTTGGCATTTGCATTTTTTTGCTAAAAGTCTACAAAACAATGCTCCAACAGTTTTGTAAATCCCTTTTGCATTTTAATGAGTTTGGCAAAAATCAGGTCCTCCTTTGGCATTTTTGCCAAACTTGGGAGCTTTGGCATTTCTTGGCGCGTCTCTTGCATGCCCGACGAGCGAGAGTAAATTGCAGCCACCATACAACAACTTTTAATGGTGGGTGCGGATGGGTCCAATAACTTCGTAAAAAGCTCAATTTAGTACAATAACTTGACAAGTGGGTGCATATTGATCCAACTTCTTGTAAAATGATCAGCTTAGTGTAATAACTTGGTAAATTAGTGGCATCAATAGTCCAAATGTTACAATGACAATGTATTTGGCTAAATATGGATCGTATGGGATGCGTATATGGCATATATTCCATAATTTTAGGATTTTGTTTCTTAACATCATGACCAAAATGAATTCTAGTTTCTATCACATCTTTCAAATTGATGTTCCAATATTTTTTGTGTATTTTTTTTATTTTCATCCTACCATTATGAAATTTATTTCTTTTCAAAGATTGAAATGGCTAAAAATCTTGAATAAATAGCAGTTGATCGAAGGGAACACTATACCCATATGTCCATTGATAAATACTATAAACACAACCTCAATTGAATAAGCATATTTTACTTATTAAAATACAAAGTACATGTTAGCCCTGAAGTTAAAGTTATAATTCGAGTTATTGAAAAATTTGCTTTATACATCTTTTTGTTGCGTCAGAATTGAGAGAAACTAATTTTGTATGAAGAAACAAAATATCCCATTTTTGACGTGAATATTTTCAGAAGTTCAAAATAAATATTCTTGTCTTGGATAAATATATCACCATGCAACACGAATATCAATGGCCACAGTGCTTAATTATTTATTCTGACATGAATATACCATCTATTTGTTATCCGGCGTGGCCACATACAAAATATGGAACATTTGGACTGTATATGCACCAATTTGCTAACTTGTTGTACTATATTGATCGCTTTTAAAAGTTGTTGGACCAATCGCACCGATTGCCAAATTGTTGCACTAAATTGAGCATTTCACAAGTTGTTGGGTTAATCCGCACCCACCTAACAAGTTGTTGTATTAGGGGTGCAATTTACTCCCTCGACGATGGCTTAACGAGAGGGGGATCTTGGAACCAACAACCGCTCCCTCGGCCCCATTTTTTTCCCATATGCCAAACCAAAATAACAAAAATTTGTTGGAGTAAGCCTTTTTTTGGCTTGACATTTAGAATGGGGAGTTGGCGGAGACAAGTCAAATGCCAAATCAAAATACCAAAACTGTTGGAACCAAAAATAGCTAAATTCATTGTTAAATGGTGTCATTTTTTGACAAACATTTAGCTTAGGCTATCGGCGCTGAACCTTCAAAGCCAAATGTATCCCCCCTTTATCGTGGGATGCGTGTTTATTTTCATTGTTAAATGCCACCATCAAAACAAAGAATCCTGCGCTTTATATCCGGTCCCCACACCTTCAAAAATTCCTTCCCCTTCCTTCCTTTTATCGTGGGACCCATCGCGTATGCTTATGCGTCTTTTTGCTGCCACCATGAAAACCGAATCACGTAGCTTTACCTCCCATGGGTCCCCACACACGGTAGGATCTCCTTCCTTCCTTCCTCAGGCGAGCAGCCGAGGTCGTCGGTCGCGGAAGCCCGTGCTTTCGGCGGGCGCCACCTCCAAAGAACGGAGCTTAGGCCGCGCGGCGCGGAGGGCCGGCGGGGCTGGGCTACCGCGCGGTCGAGTGGGCGCGTCCCCCCGGCGCCCGGGCGAAAGCGCCAGGGGCTGCCGAGGCCGCCGGGCGAGCAAGGGGAGGCGGTCGCGCACGTGGCGCCGAGGCCGCCGCCCAGCGGGCGCGGGCGGCGTGCCAGCCGGCGTGGGCGGGGAAAGCCGGGGAGCAGCGTCCGCGCGGATGCTATTCCGGCGGTCTTTGTGTCGGCTCCTCTCAAGCTATTCCGGGCGGCGCCAGCGGCCTCTCCTTCTCCGCCATGGCTGCCGACGCCCCTCCTGCTCGGGCTCTCTCTCTCCCTCCCGCGGGCTTTCTCTCTCCCACGGCCGGGAGCCCGTTGGCGTCTTGAAGAACGGACAAAACGCTGCGAATCCGAGGAGCGGGTTGGTAGCGTAGAGACTCCAGTACCGCGGTGCAGCTGAAACTACGGCAAATCGATACTGGAGGGAACGTCCCAGTACGCGGTGCAGTCAGCCTTAGATGCAACATTGATAGCCGCCGTAACCACGCGCCTGCTTCTGCCGCCGTGCGGCGGCGCACCCAACGGTCACGATTTATAGATAGAGAGAAGAAGAGACTCGCATTCCCATCCCCAGCCAATCAGGGAATCCCCTCGCCTTTAAATCCCGCGCCCCACCGCTCTGATCTCTTCCACGGATCTCTCGCCGCCGACGAGAAAGCACAATCACCGACTCGATCGTCAGCCATGACCAGGGGAGAGAACCAGGAGTCGCAGACCGGGAACGTCCCCGCCACATCCGCATCCACATCCGCGGCGAAGCCGTCGTTGTCGGGAGCCGGGAAGGGGTTGGAGGGCCAGTCGGTGGTGCGGCGGCTGCAGTCGGAGTTGATGGCGCTGATGATGGGTGCCGACCCGGGCGTGTCGGCGTTCCCGGACCCGGAGGGGGGACAGCATGCTCCACTGGGTGGGCACTATCGCGGGCTCCGCCGGGACGCCCTACGAGGGCACCTCGTACCGCCTCGCGCTGGCCTTCACCGCCGAGTACCCCTACAAGCCGCCGCAGGTGCGGTTCCACACCCCTTGCTTCCACCCCAACGTCGACGCCCATGGCAATATCTGCCTCGACATCCTCCAGGACAAGTGGTCCTCCGCCTATGACGTGCGCACCGTCCTCCTCTCCATCCAGAGCCTGCTCGGAGGTTGGTAAACGGATCACCATCTTCCTTTGTTCGTCGATGTGTTCTCCCCTCGTCGTTTCTGACCGCCGATGGATGAATGATTATGCAGAGCCGAACAACGACTCGCCGCTCAACACGCAGGCGGCGGCGCTCTGGGCGAACCAGGAAGGTACGCGATTCGACATCTCGCCAACTTCGCGTCTCATCAAGAATCGCGCGCGCCATCTTTTCTTGTTCTGAATCAAGTTTCCTCGCTCTCTTCGTTGTTCAGAGTTCAGGAAGGTGGTGCAGAAGCTCCACAAGCCCGCCGCGTAGGGGGGAGGAGGACGGACAAGCCCGCCGCGGGTCTTCGAGCTCTGGTCTCGCTTGGGTCGATGGAGAAGACCAGAAATCAATAGATAGATGGATGCTTTTTGTTGGGTTGGGTTCCCAGTCTGGTGGTGTAGCAGGAGCACTAGTGTTCTTTGAGTTCTGAATGATAATTCTTGAAAAAAAAAAAAGTTCTGAATGATCAGAGATTTCTTTGAGTTCTGAATGATAATTCTTCAAAACAAAAAAGAAAAAGGTTCTGAATGATCAGAGATTCATTTTTTACATGACTTGTTTTCGTCCCTTTCATTCTGACTGTGATATGGACAACACTGCTTGAATTTAGGGCGAGCAACAAAATTTCAAATGTATCAAGAATTCACAAGGGCCAACCAAATGGACCCTGTCCAGCAAGGCAGCAAAGCGAATTCATATTTTCAATAATGTGGGGATATTGCGTTCTACACATGTACAGTAGTTACCATGAATGACACGGTGGACATTTTGTTTCAATAAAAGCAAATTAGTAGAATATATCCGCTCAAAGAGCATGCTGTCCTCCTCTTGTAATGATGCTTGATATCGCTCAAAGAACATATGGCACATTTTCGGGCTGAACCTTATGTCTTGCCTCATCCAGTCGACGGCTATCCTTTCCAGGGTGCCCAACGACGAGAGCTTATATGACCATTCACCATGTTCCTCCAACCATGTCAGAGTGAAACTGTAGCCTGCAATAGTTTAAACTCTGTAAGGATCATAATCAGTTCCTTCATCAGAATGAATACATCCTGGAATGAAACGAAACCATATGAAAAGATGCTACTATGTTAACATTTAACCGTCAGAAGAAACATGAAAAAAGTAACATACAAAATCGCATAATGATGGTATAACAGCACAAATACGAGATATATCTAATACTGAGTTATAGTAAAACAAGAACATGAGATTCAGCGTGAGCAAGTACCACTGGCTTCGTGACAGAATGAAGCCGAAAACATTTCTGTTTCATCATTTACTGAGATCTTCATGCGAACTGAAGATTGAAGCAGAAAATGAAACATACGAGCACTCAGAATTTCATCTGTCCCATTCCCTGAATCAACAAACACGCAGGCTAAATTAATTCCAAGTCATACAACAAAGTAATGAATTAATTCACATACCTGAGATGCATTCCTGACGGGTCTTCTCGAGCTCATCCTCTTTGTCTACCCTAGAATCATCAAATCAAATTAGCCCCCAAAAAAGATAAGGGATATAAGCAAAGATATAGACACCAATTTCACCCCAAACAATGAAACCCCAATCTTACAGCTTTTTGCTGAGCTCATCATTATCTTTCTTGAGTTCGGTGATCCAATCTTTCAGGGCTGCATTATCAAAAAACAAAAGGAAAAAATTCAAATCAGGGTAAAAAGAACAAGTGTTTCTCCCTAAACCCTCCCTCCTCCCACAAAGTAATGAATTAATTCACATACCTGAGATGCATTCCTGACGGGTCTTCTCGAGCTCATCCTCTTTGTCCACCCTAGAATCATCAAATCAAATTAGCCCCCAAAAAAGATAAGGGATATAAGCAAAGATATAGACACCAATTTCACCCCAAACAATGAAACCCCAATCTTACAGCTTTTTGCTGAGCTCATCATTATCTTTCTTGAGTTCGGTGATCCAATCTTTCAGGGCTGCATTATCAAAACAAAAGGATCAAATCAGGGTAAAAAGAACAAGTGTTTCTCCCTAAACCCTCCCACCTCCCATAGCCCTATCCAAATCGAGTCCAGCCCAGAGATAGGTTGGGTCAGGACTTATACCATCGTAAAGCAACTTGAACTCCGCTTCCCGCTTCGGCTGCAGCCCCTCATCCAGCAACTTTTGCTTCTGCAGTGAGGGAACCAGGAAAAAAAACAATTACAGGCCGTGTCAAACCACAGTGGCCTGGTTTATAAAAACATGATGAGGAAGAAGCAGGAGGCCTGCAGTACCTTGAGAGCGGTGTACTTCTGGTAGAACTTGGAGTCAAGCTGCTCCATCCGCCCTGTGCCTTCCATCCAGTCCTCCAAGTCTGAGGTGAATTTTCCTGAAATTTTGAGGTCAAATAAGGAGGTATACTATATACATGGTTTAATGCAGTTATTTTTGATACTAGACCGGCAACTGATCCTATTGCTGACAAGACTTTGCTGAAAAGGTTTTTAATTCTACTACGCAATAATCCATGTGTTGCTACGGGCACATAGAAATCGCGATAGTACAAACAAAAAAAAAGTAAGATGGTGGCGTAATAAAGGCAAAAAAAACAAAAAAAAGCTAGGAAAAAAACATGGTCCAACTCAAACGACATATACTTGCTAAGGACATTTGGCATTCATGCAGTCTCTTATATATTTGATCAGCTCTAAACCAATCTAGAGATGTTACTTCATAGATCTATATACTCCAGCTGCAGCATGCTGCTGCCACGTGCCTATAGCAGCTAAGCATTTTCAAGAATTCATGGCGTAAATAAAAGGAAGCAAAGCAATGCATTGCTCCAGAAGGGGTTTAAACTTTAAATGACTAGACTAAGATTAGTGGCACTACAACCAAAATAAAAATTGAAAATCTCGCAGAAAACAACCAAACAAGAAATACTAGCAACTTTCCCTTGAATGAGAGAACAATATATATTCAGACACTAACTAATATAAGAAGGTTGTGTGCTCCTATGGCTATGTACTTCTGAAAATCAGGAGTCTGTACCGCACCCATACAACCCTGAATCGCAAGCGGGCATAGGAATCGGTCAATTCCAAAACTATATCTTCATCACACCCCAAATCACAACGCAACCCTACCCAACATCTCGAAGCCCTCACAGTTGGCTGAAACAAAACCAATTAGATTGAATCGAAGCGGAGGGTTTACGAGATCCACAGGTGGGAAGGGATGGTAAGGCTAGGGTTTAGAGCGCGTACCACCAGGAGTATGTGGTTCGTCGGTCACCCCTTCTGCTGCTGCCGTTGCCGACTGGAACACGACGGCGTCGGGGTCCTCCTGCTGCCACGCCACGTTTCACCTCGTCCCCGCTGCTCGGGGCCGGGGTCGGCGACGCAGCTCGCGGGCGATAGCTGGCGCAGGGTTGCGAGGACGGGTGGTTTGAATCGTGGCGGCGCGCGCGGTGCTGTGGGAGGGCGGGGCCGGTTGGCGTTGGCGAAATCGGGGGCCTTGCGTTCTTGTACCTGTACGATTTGAATTAATCGAATTCAGCTCTATTTTGAACACGTGAAGTGTTTCGTGTTCCTACATTTTCTTTGCCAAATTGAACTGATTTTCTATAAAAATCCTGCAAAATTCTTATTAAACTCCTAGGTTTACAACATGCCCTTAACCGATAGGAACAAGCTAAAACGTTAACGTTCATGAGCTGCCAAATGAGGGCCTGTTTGGATGCCGCCCTGGCCTGGGCTTGCCTGCCAGTCAAATCATCACAGCCCCAGGCGACCGAAATCCGGGGCTTGCACGCGGTCAAATCATCACAGCCCCAGGCGACCGAAATCCAACGCCTGGGAGCGCTGCCTGGCGTCGGACAGGCAACATCCAAATATCTACAGTTCCACCTGCACGATCCTGAATCAAACTTCGAGCAGCAATCACACGTAAATGAGCAACAGTCCAACAGAGCAGAGTGCGGGTCCAGTTAGTCCAACTTTAATTGACATTAGCACTTGTCTTCAGCTGCTAGGTAGGTCACATTTTAGAAAGATCAGAGAATCGAAATGCGAGTATCACAAGGAAGTTGACATCCAGCTGGATTGTCCTGAAATCTATTCAGTAATCACATACTGATTGCTGTGCTGAACTGAAATAAGCTTGCCTCATTTGGGTTATTGTTTCCTGTATATCCCTTATTTCTCAAACTCTTAACGCCATAGCATAGATACATCCAGCTTCTATCTATCAAATTAACATAGATTATTATTGAACAGCCACAGTAATTATTAAGTACAATGATACCTCCAACGGCTTGATCCTCGTGTGGCATTTCCATAACAACATCCGCCTAAAATCACTTTCCCGTGCAACTAAAACAAAATATCTAGATCGTATTTCTACCACGTGAATGAAGGCAAAACATAAAAAGGGTATGATCCATGCTTGCTGCACAATGAATTGATGGCGTCCTCCCCAGCACTTTCTCCAAATTCACTGAGTCCAAGTTCATCTGCATGAACCCCTCCAGTAATGAACGCAGATGCGATTCCTGACACATTTGCTCCTTTGATGTCGTGGTGCAGTGAATCACCCACCATGATACATTCATGAGCATCAACACCTGTTAGGGACATCGCTGATGTATAGATCACCTGACAAAGCCATAACACATTAGTAGCTAACACAAAAGGTTCTGCCCACCTACCACAAAGAAACAAAATTTTAGCAAGGAAAAAAATTATAAAAGGGTGCAGTAGCGTGTGGTTCATCATATTCTTTGAGTGCCATTGCAACTAAGTATCATGTGACACTGATGTAGCTTGATGACAAATGTAGAGGGGGCCAAGCTAAATCAAGTTATGCTTAACAAATTTGTTGAATACAATCAAGTGATTTCTTGAGAAATCTGAAGACCGAGAGGGAGCCATGTCCTCGAGTAAGCTCCGCTGCTGCATGCAGATAGAGTTGAATTGTTTCTTTTCTTTTTCACTAACATGAAGAAAGATGCAGTTGAATTGTTCTTTAATCCACATAAATAGACATGCTATGGTTAGTTGAATACCTTATCAGGCTTCCCCATCCATTTCACTTCACCACCAAGACTCTCATATTTAGCTGCCAGAGTGCCTAAAAGGAGATAGTGCATTTGAGTGAAAGTCAGGGGCGGAGCCAGGATTCAAACATAGGGGGGGCATGGTATCCGCGAAATTTAGAATTCAAAACCGAGCCAAGGTAATCATAATGATTTTTTAGAGGCTCATAGCCAATAATTTTCAGTTATTTGCTAGCTAAAGAATCATAACATAGCCACATCAAATAGAAACCATAAAAGTGATAAAGTATGACAACAAGTTAAACAAAGGCTACTTAGCTATATAGTCATTCCGAAAAGTATATTTTATCCAATGAAGAAAAATGGTATAGAGTTATACAAGCATTAGTGTGGTAGTGAATAAAGTGAAATTGCATGTTAGAAGGCATGCAAATGGACAAACACACCCATGCAGACTATAAGAAAGTTTAGAAGAGCAAACTACATGCACTAATTAACATGATTAATTACTAAACATAGGCTACAATGCAAACAAAACAAAATGTTGGGGGTGCCTGGCCCCTCCAGCCCCTCCCTCCCTCCGCCAGCGGTGAAAGTGAATAACCAGAAATGTACAAGTTAAAAGGCAACATAGGCTTACATACTGAACAAAAGCTTTTTACATCATACTAATAAGCCATGCAGATTCATTCCAAGCTAAACAACACATGAGTGGTGGATAAAGCATGCAAAAAGTTGAGAAGTCCAAAAGAAAGGGTTTTAACAGTGCAGTAATCCAGCTTGGGGCCTATGGAATTACAGGAACAGTTTTTGTTATTGGTGCAGCCCCATCGCTGCCATCAGCACTACACTTCTTCAAAAGATGAGTTGAGGCTTTGGTGCCTGAAAACTCCAGGAGCTATTTTTTGGTCGTGGAGAGGGTCTGGTGTGAGTGTTTAGTAAGGTCAGTTCATGTTTACATGTATATTAGGTGATTAAGCTTGGTGCTTTGCTGCAACCTTCTCTTATCTCCTAGGTGAGGTAAAGAGGTTGCTTCGTGTGTGATTCTTTCCCCTTTTCTCTCTCTCTACTCTATAAGGATACACAGCTGTCTAGCGTGTTCAAGAAAAAAAAAAAAATACCAGGCATGACACGGAGATCTCGAGCCGACAGTGACATAATCTGGATTAGCTACCACCATCGGAAGTCGCTTTTCTAGGCCAAGCCTTAGAACCTGCTCAAGCTCCTCAAGACTTTTGGGAAGAGGATCACCAGAAGGTGAACCAAGGGCTTCAGTACCGTGGGCTAATATAAACTCTGCATCATCAACATTGTTCACAACTTGCAAACCAAGGCCCTATTGTATGAGAGAGAATGAAAAATGATTAGAATAAATCCATTCCGATGCTAGCGGAAGTGGCAGGAGACAAACCTCCAGAGATTGCTCCTCGATCGCCCCAAGTGATATGGATACACTTCCTTCCAAGGGCTGCAAACCATGGGTCGTTTCTCCTATGTTCATGGATTAAATCGTAGAGGGGGATTATTAGACAGTTTATCTTTGCAGTGAAATGCAGAAAGTTTTTCTATAATTCCCGAGTAAGTCACATCAAGGGAACAAATACTATTGCATACAAGAAAAAAAAAGGAACTCCTCTGGTTGGTAGTGTCATAAGCATTTTGGTTGATATGTGCAGTCGAATGTAAAAATGAAACCCTCAGGACCCAGCAAATGTTGAGGTAATTACTCATGACATGTATGAAGTTTTACATCCTGAAAGGAGACAATAAGCACAAACATAACTTCTACCGGCAGAAGAAACTACCCCTAGGAATCTTACTTCTCGAGGTGCTGATGTGTGAGCTCCCCACTAGTGATGGTCGCGAGGAAACAGGGACGTGTCGAACCCCAGGCTCTTGAGCTTGTCCATTGTCACAGATGACCGCCTAGAGGAATTGCTGATTATCACCATCTTTGCCCCATTCCCCGCAAGCTTCTCCACTGCAGGAATCAGCTCGATTGTTCACATTCACATAAATAGATAGCAGCATCGGTGCATCACAACACAAAAGGAAACAAAAACAAGCTTAACAGGAGTAGATACATTCTCTGTGCCAACTTACATGCCAGAATGGCGCCGGGGTATGGCTTCTTCCCGTCGTGAAGAACACCAAACTGGTCCAGGAACCAGGCCTGCGAAACAGATTTAGCTGTAACCAGACGATACAGCAGCAGCAAATGGCAAGGATGTATCACCACCACAGCCCACAGGTTGTAACTCCCACAACGATAAGACGATTTCTCAACAGGATCTACGATCTGGGTCATCGGAATCTACGTCCCACGAATAGTCGCAAGGCGAACCCCAAGCATCGCAGTTGCAGCTACTACAGTGACTCGCGAATCCCAGCAAAGCAACAGGTAACTTGGTTCCTGGGAACTGGGAAGTGGGGAGGAAGGAGCTTGCCTTGAAGCGGCCAGACTCGGCGATGGCCCGGATCCCCGCCACCCTCTCAAACACTGGCGCCGACGCCGCGGAGGCCATTCTCCCCTCCTCCCCGGCCGGAGCCGCCCGGACCTGGACCGGAGGGAAGGTGGAGTCGAGTGGAGGCGACGCGAGGGAGGAAAAGCCAAGGTGAGGTGGGTTTGGTAGTCCAAGCTAGTAAACATTCCTGACCGTTGGATCCTAATCTGACGGCTCCTTTTCTCTCCCTGCTTCCCTTCCCAACACGAGCGTGCCGCGATTTGGCCGTCCCCAACGAGCAGTCCGCCCCGCCCCCGCTTTCCTCCCGGTTTTGCGGTGCCCCCCCTCCTTGGACGCTCAAATGCCTCCCATGCCGAGGCTCCGAGGCCGCGGGGAGGAGGAGGAGGAGGAGCAACGGCCAGCGGGGAGCGGAGGAGGTCGCGAATCGTAGCCGGCCCTCCCGCCCGTTGCTTCGCGCAGGGCCCCCACCCCACGAATAATCCATGGCTCCACCTCCGTCTCCGCCTCGGCGCGCTGCGCTCCTCCTCGCCGCGCTGCTGCTGCTGGCGGCGGCCGGGTCCGCCCCCGGCGCCACGGCTACCGGCGTCTTCCAGGTGCGCCGCAAGTTCGCCGTGGGTGTGGGAGGCGGTGCTGCCGGCACCAACATCAGCGCCCTTCGTGCCCATGACGGCACCCGCCACGGCCGCCTCCTCGCGGCCGCGGCCGCTGACTTCCCTCTTGGTGGCCTCGGCCTCCCCACTGACACTGGGTACGTACGTTCCCGCGCTCGCTGGCTTGTTTGTTTATTTATTTCGGAAGGATTTCCCGGTGGGTGCTTGATTGATTATTGGGCGCGCGCGCGCAGCCTCTACTACACGGAGGTGAAGCTCGGGACGCCGCCCAAGCGCTTCTACGTGCAGGTCGACACCGGCAGCGACATCCTATGGGTCAACTGCATCACCTGCGAGCAATGCCCCCGCAAGAGCGGGCTCGGGGTACCATTTCCCAGCTTTTTTTTCATCTCTCTTTTATGTGTGTCTGACGAACTGCAGATTAATTCAGTTGTGTCCTTTTTTTTTCTTTGAATGCGGTGTGGGCGTCTCTGTGCAGTTAGACTTGACACTCTACGACCCCAAGGCGTCCTTGACCGGGAGCACGGTGATGTGCGATCAGGGATTCTGCGCGGATACCTTTGGGGAAAGCTGCCAAAGTGCGGCGCCAATGTGCCCTGCAAATATAAGCGTCACATATGGTGATGGTAGCTCGACGGTAGGTTCATTCATCAGCGATGCACTGCAGTTTGATCAGGTGACTGGGGATGGGCAGACAAAGCCTGCCAATGCCACCGTCATTTTCGGGTGAGTCGGGTCATTTCAGTTTATCACAATATATCAAATTGCGATCGTTTTTTGTTGGACATCGTTCATTTGATAGGCTATTATGCTTCCTAAAAATATTAGCATGATCCTTGGCCATTGCTGCAAATCCTTCTTTAGATTCATTCAATAGTGCAATAGGCTATTATTCTGCCTGAAAAGGTTAGCATGATCCTTGATGATAGTGCTGAAGTCTAGAAGGTTTACTATATGCATCCATGCTCTTATCTAGAATACTGAAATAGAAGAGCTGAGTAGGAAACAAGCATCAACTAGTTCATATTTAATGATAGTGCTGAAGTCTTAAGTGGGGATAGATGATTCTTCTTTCCTTTGTAGGTGTGGTGCTCAACAAGGTGGGGATTTGGGAAGTGCAAGTCAAGCCCTTGATGGAATTATTGGTTTTGGTGAGGCGAATACATCAATGCTATCACAACTAACTACTGCTGGTAAAGTGAAGAAGATATTTGCTCATTGCTTGGATACCGTACAAGGAGGTGGAATTTTTTCTATTGGAGATGTGGTGCAGCCAAAAGTAAAAACAACACCATTGGTAGCCGACAAGTATGTATGTTAACCTTGCCATACTAATTATCATTTTGCTTGCATTGCACTCATAGATGAAACTCTCTGGAACTATCCTATCCTTGATAATTTTAAAGTAAATTTTGGTTTCTAGAACTTGCTTCGGAAGAGAGATAAAATCCCTTGATAATTTTAAGTAAATTTTGGTTTCTAGAACTTGCTTCGGAAGAGAGATAAAATCCGTATCATATTTCTGTGTTAAGGGCCAAAACGATGTGATCATACAATATTTGCACCATGTGTAATTTTTTGTTTTTGGTAGGATAACATTGTCGCTCCTGCCATGATATAATACAAATCGAACAATGGTCATTCCATAAATAAAAGCTCTAGTTGGAATCAATAGGGAACTTCTATGCCACTTTATAGAAGATTTCATAATCTGATTGATGCCAATGATGCATTTCACGAACCACCACTAGTCATATAACGCTTTTGAATTGTTCATAGCTGTTCACCGATTAATCATTAAGTCTCCATTTTTATAGTTCACTATTATTTGCAACGTGAAAACTCAAGAAAAATGAAAAAAAAATAAACGTCCCACTCTCAGTTCTAAAAATTTGTTGTTGCTATACTTGCTCTATGATACGGTGGACAATTGGCGTGTTACTAGTTTACCAGAAGCCTTACAAGACAGCGTAAACGGTGCACCACTGCTTGCTTTTATGATTAAAAATGCTGACCAACTGGTGTCCAAGAGCTTGAGGTGGGGTGCTGACTGCTGAGCTAATTTTGACATGTGAAGTGACAACCATTGCTTAGTATCCAACTAACAAGGAAAAGAAATATATGAGAACTGGACACTTATTAAGTATGGAATAAAATGATAAAAAATAGCATGCACAAAGAAAATAAATATAGAGGTATTAAAATATTTGCTCTTTGGACAAATGTTCTGTCACTGGCGTTTGTGCTATGCTACAAACAGATGTTTCACCAATGCTATTGTGCTAGATGCTATCATGCTAGTGCTAGTAATTCTTCCTGTTCACTTTTTCCCTTGGCCTCTTCAAACATACCATTGTTTTTTGTGAGTTTTTAGTCGGTAAAAGTCCCGTATCAATGGCATGATTACAAACTTTATATGAATGCACAGTTTCTTGGCACATAGTGTTTTAGTTCTACTTAAGATATGATGCATTGCAGCTGGCTGTTTTACTTCATTTTTACCATACTCATAACCTGTCATGATTTTACTTTCCAGGCCACACTACAATGTGATCCTTAAGACAATTGATGTTGGTGGCACTACACTAGAACTCCCGGCTGATATTTTTAAACCAGAGAGAAAAGGGGTACCATAATTGACAGTGGTACCACCTTGACATACCTTCCAGAATTGGTTTTCAAAAAGTAATGCTTTCGGTATGACAAAGATCCCGTGCTAGTTCTTCCCTTGTGATGTTGGACCATATGCCTTTCTTTATATATTAGGTTTCTCAATCAATTGTAGGTTTTTAACAAGCATCAGGATATAGCCTTCCATGATGTTCAAGATTTTTTGTGTTTCCAATATTCTGGAAGGTATGGTTTAGTAGTTTACACAATATAGCTGCAGTTGGAAGAGTACTAATTATCACCTGCAATTCCTTCCATGCTGCATTTCATACATGCTGAAATATATTTATTGAAATCCTGGCGTCGATAATGCTCCCTCATTACTTCTTTCATGAATTGGCATCCTCATCTCTTCACACTTGCTCTGTTTTCATAATTGGCACAAAGGCGAATCACCTGACCATAGATTATGTTCTCTTGCTATTATTATGATTCTAACTGTCGTGTTCATTTCTCTTGCAGTGTAGATGATGGATTCCCAACCATCACCTTCCATTTTGAGGATGATCTTGCGCTGCATGTGTATCCCCATGAGTACTTTTTTTTCCCAAATGGGGTAACATTCCATTTCTCTTCTAGTGGAGTAATGCTTAATTCATCCATTGCCATGGGTTTATCATGGTTCCAGCTTATAGCAATTGAAAGTGGCTTCAGTGCTGTCATCTTCCTTTCTCCCCTTTTGCGTTACTACATGATAATAGTTAACATCTGTAGTATCATGTGTGCCATTGGTACTTAATATGAAAAACAATAACTAAACTAGTATATTTTTTCTTTTCATCTGTCTTTTAGTATTGTATGTTTGCCCTTGATGTGAAATATTTTTTCTGAACTTGAGAGATATATTCTTTTGGATAAAGGTGTCAAAGTAAACTAAGGAAATTTGCCAGAACACCCAGTCAAACCTGCGTTGCCAAAATGCCATTGATCTATCAATCTATGTGACTATGCCAATGCTAGTTAGTAGCCTGGTACCATATGTCATATACATACTCGATGGAATGTTGGCAAAAAGTGCAATTTCACTAGTGGTATGGTGGCAACTTCCCAAACACTGGTATTACACCATTGACCACGGTAATGACCCGTTAGTACTTAATTTGCTTCAAAATTAGTAAACATGAGTACTACCAAAGCAAACTCCAACTACATTTACAACACATCTAGGTTTATGTGCGCTTGAAGATTACATTACATGTCAAAGTTCATCCACACTGTAGAGAGGTTAAAGAAAAATAGCACACATTCATATTGCCAACATGGATGACATGTACAAGCCTTCCCTGCCTTTGAAATTTCTGATAGTAGTCATCGCCTTTTCAGACTGCACCGTTATTTTGCTTATAAAGAAAATTGCCTACCACTTCTGTATATGTATATGTTCTCTTTATTATATGTTTGTAGCTGGAAGCTCTTCCTTTTCGGGAGTAATTTTTTAAATAACCTTTGTAGATACATGACACTGAAAGTCCTGTACAGTAAAGCTCTATGCTTCACGTTCTACAGCATTAATATATAGGCATAACTAAGAGTTATTTCAGTAGATTTTTAATCATAGTCTAATTTTGATATTTGGACTCTAGCACAACAGCGGTTTGAAATAGCAGTGCTATTAGCATGGAAGTTCCGTTTCCGAGTGCATAAAAAGTATGTGGTGATGACTCTTATGGACTATATTTTTTGTAACCTGAGCAGGATGACGTATACTGTGTGGGATTCCAAAATGGTGCATTACAGTCAAAGGACGGAAAGGACATTGTGCTTATGGGAGGTCAGCACTGCACTAGCAAATCGTTTTTGTTCTGAATGATGTGTTTTTTACACTACGTCTGATTTCTTTTAGATCTTGTCCTTTCAAACAAGTTGGTTGTCTATGACTTGGAAAATCGAGTCATTGGGTGGACTGACTACAACTGTAAGTGTTACCACATTCTAATCTGCTCATTCTTAGTTTATTTCATAATACATTGCAGTCATAGTCAGTGGCAGAGCTTCAACTAAAATTGAGAGGGAACCAATCAAACTTGAGGCATTAATAGAGCGGCTAGATTAGCAATTCATCAGCATTCAAGTGGTAGAATTAAGTGTTCCTTCACTTTATTATACACAAAGCTCCGTCCCTGGTCATAATTTGCTGTTTGATTTCCAGAAATCTTGACTAGTTCCAAAATATTTTACATGAAAATGAAACTGGGAGCCATGAGCTTAGCAACAATAATTTATATTCTTGTTAACCGTCAATTACCATTACATATGTAGTTTGGGATAAAAAGTTCATCACATTTACTTACTTTCTGGTTTTTGGTGAAAGACACTTTAATAAGAGGGAAAAATGAAAACCCATGGTTGGTTAGTACAAGCATTGCACTGTTCTGAATCATAAATACCAGTCATGGGTTGCCCCATATTTTCAGAAGTATATGGTCATCTGCTTGTAATTTCAGGTTCGTCGAGCATTAAAATTAAGGGCGACAAAACGAGCACAACATCTACTGTCAATTCACATGTCTTGTCCTCTGGATCGACGAAATTCCACTGGCACATGTCCCTGGTTCTGTTGTTCGTAACAATGGTGTGCAGATATCTAATATGCTAACTCTACTGTACAATACGAACACTGATGGAAATCCAGTTTGTTCGTATATTCTTTCCATTAAAAGGAAATGTAGGGCTTTAGGTTGTGTCCTCTGACCACAGAAAACAATGAAAACAAAGATACTGTACAGTGTACACTATACTGAGCCATTGTTTGACTAGTGTAATGCTGAGGTGAGGAATATATGGCCGCACGTGAGTTGAGTTTCCCGTTAAAAAATATTGCATGTGCCAAATAAGAATCTTTTTTGTTTGCAGCACATAACTTTCATTTTGCCGTTTTTCTATAACGTTCTGACATTTCAGTGGTGTAAAAACGTGATATGATTGAGAACCGTAGCACTGGGTCGAAAAAACGGTGGTACTGGAAAAAAAAAAAACAGTGGTACTGGAAAGTTTTTGTTTGACCCTGATCTGTAGTTGGTATGACTGTCGACCTGGTTCTCTAAATTTTCTTCCAAAATCTTTCTATAATCCCTAACATCATGTACACATGAAAAAAATCTATAATTACTCCTGCTAATGGGGACGGGGTTTGACGGGTTTTTGGGACGAGGGTTTTAATATGTGTCTTATTGGATGGGTGGAAATGAGTGACATTTCTAAAACAAGTTGGAGCGGGTTGGGCTGATGACACAAACGGGTTAGGGACGGGTTAGGGTGCTATGGTAGTAGATCGGCGATAAGTCGTGATATCATCTTCCGTCGTGACTTCGGGTTGGGGCGGGTTGGGGCATTGAGCGGTGGGTCAAGGCGGTGGTAGTTAGGGCTCTTGAAATATGGGTAGGCGCGGGTTCAACCCCATTAGTAGGTGGATCTATAATAGATAATTTGCATTTCCGTGTTCCAAAAATGGGACCTAAAATTCTTCCATTTTCTTTGTTTCAATGGCAGCCTAAGTTAAATTTACAAAGGGAAACCCTATCTAATGGTTAAACATTATTTATTTTATTTTGAAATCAAGTTTGAACCTGGCAATGCCCCTGTGATACAATTTATGTTCTCAATAATACGAACAAGCAAGACAACTTCGCTGAAAGCTTTACCTTCTACTTCGTGTTGCCAGTAACCTGCGATCACCCTTCACCTTGTAATCTCTAGGCAAATGACTCTGAGCACCATTGAATTTGCAAGGCCATGAAGTTGCAGTGACGAATTTAGGAATTGGAGCAACCATGGCCAACTTAATGTAATAAAGGGTTAAATCCTTGAGTGATCCATACACATTCTTGAAGCTAAGCAGTATAACTACTGTAGCTCCAACATTCAACCAAATCATGGTGTGCTCCATGGCTCATTGTACCACCCAGCTAGATCCGACACTATTTAGTTGCGCATAAGGTCCATAATTGTCTTTTGAACAGAAAGTAAACAGCAAAGGGATCAGGATATATACTCAAAGTCAACAATCAACAGCACACTACAGCATAACAGAGTTGATATATTGTCGCATCAACCGAAGGCACATGTCGAGCAGAAGGCAGGGGATAACCAAAGAAGCTTCTGCTATTTCATGATCTGATCGCACAAATGCAGGTAAGGTTTCAAATTTGAAGGTACATCCAGCTATGCTATTACAAAACTGATACGGTAACAGATCCATCACAATGACAACTGGGGGCAAGGTGTGCTTTAGACCTTTAGTTCAACTTCTCAATTAGTTCGTTGATTTTGTCGCCACGGTTGCCTGAGTCGCCACCATCCTTGTAGGGTTTCTTCTTCATCTGTAGCCTCCTCTCTGGACACTTTAGTTTGAAGGGCATGAGGAACTGCGATGCTTCTCGAAAGTGTGGCCCAACAGTGGCGATCTCATGCACAACATCTTCCAAGCATATGATGCCATGATCTCCAAGAGCCTGTTTATTTAAGCAAAGGCACAAAGGAGACTTTCAATGTAACTCACAAGTTATTTCGAATCTAAAATCCCCAGAAGCCATTTTAACTCCTTAGCCACTCCTTAGCCAAAAAAATATTGTGTACAATGAGAATGCTTAATCGTGAATAGTTTGCTTTTCAGTGATCACTGGATTCATAAAAAATATGTGGGCGATAAATGAGCTGAAAATTGAACTGCATATTCAAATTGAAGTGTTGTTATTAGCTATTACCGGATCTTCTTAGCCTAACTAATACTAGTACCCATAATTGGAGACTTATTGATGCATAGCCTGCAGCAGTGGTTATTTCAATTTGTTTTGATTGGATCTTCTCTTCTCAACCTAACAAATACTGTAGTTGCTTAAATTAAATCTATAATCTTTGAATATGGCGCCAAAGCATACCTTCTCAATTAGGTCGTTGCTGGTAAGAGGGAAAGGCTCCTTGTCCAAGAACCCACGGCCCTTCTTGTAAATAAGCTCTTTCACATTCTTCAAGTTTGGAAACCTATTGTGACACAGAAGCAAAGCGGAATATCAACAACGCAGTACTACAAGATAATAATCGATCACAGCCTAGGAAAATGTTGCTCTCATTCAGTTATGTAAGTACCCGTAGGTGACAAATGGTTCAACCACAAGAAGCCTCTTCATCGTCAACTCGGTGGCCTTGAGGAACACCCCAGTGAGGACCTTGGTCAGCCGTAGCTTCCTCAAAACCTTCCTCATGTGCGGATGCAAGTCCACGGAGCTACAAGCACACGCATCAATCAAACAAACAACGTTAGCTGTTAACGCCATTGATGAAAAAAAATAAAAACGCTACCAGGACTAGCACCTACCCAGGGATGCGAATCGCGAAGACGAGCTTGGAGCCGAGCGCCTCGACGGGGGCTGCTTGCGGACCTTGAGTCGGGTCCTCATGCGCAGGAAGTCGCGCTCCTTGTTGCGGAACGCGGTGACGAAATCCTCGGGCCGCTTGACGACGGCCTTGTGCTCGTCGCGGATGCGCTGGCGCTTGGCCGCCCTGCGCTCCCGGTTCCTGACGGCCCAGTCCACGTTCTCCTTGCGCTTCTGCAGCTTCGACTCGTTCACGAACGGCAGCTGCCCCGGGGTGCCCTCCACCGCCATCGGTACGATTATCCGCGACGCTTCCTCCCCATTTTCACCCATCCCTTCTCCTTCCGGCGGGCGGGTTCCGCCGGCGGCGGCGTCGGCGACGGCGAGGAAGGAGGACGAGGAGGGAGGCGGCGGCCGGGAAGGGGGAGGCGAGGGTTTCTGAATCGTGAGGATTTTTGCTGCTGCTGCCTGCTTGGGGTGTTAAGGACACTAGATGGGCTGGGCCGATGCAGTATGGGTCCAGCAGGACCCATCTGGCCCGGTTAGGCTATTGGATGTACAGGGCCTTTTGGTCTGCCTGCGGTTGGGCTTGTAATTTCAGATGGGCCGGAGACTGGCAGCTGGGTCCCACTTGCCGTAACGGCGGTCGGCTTGGGTTAGCCGCACGCCGCGTGGGGAAAACGTACGAAGCCTTCTCTTGTCCGTCCAGGTCCAAATCCAAGTCTAGCCCGTCAAGGCGTTCTAGGCAAGGCGCCGCCGCCCCTCCGCACGAAACGCGGCGGAGCCTCCTGCCCCAGTCCCATCCTTCGTCGGCGAGCAGCAAACCGTGGGGCGTGATCGACGGAGCTCTCGCGGCCTCGAACCGGGAGGAAGGTATTGTCGGCTTCTGCTCCCGTCGCTGGCTAGTTAGTTTCGGTTTTGTGCGCACGAGTAATGGTTTGGAGTTTGGACGGATGGTTTCTAGATCAAGGTGGTAGTAGTAGTGCTGATCCGATAGACTCATCCAGTCAAGTAGTTCCAGGGGAGTTTGTGGGTTTCTGGAATTTCTACAAGTGAAACCATTGTTTTCTGTAAGGATGGTCTGCCGATGCAAACCTGATGGCTGTAGGCTGCTACTTCTGTAGTACTAGTTTTGTTATTGATATAATAACATTTGCCCGGGGTGGGGGTCTTTTGATTTTTTTTTCCTAAAGTATTATCCTAGGCTGTCTGGCATCCAGCCTGCAAGGCACTGGCTTAAACTTGGTGGATAGACCTGGCCAAAACTTCCTAAATGAAAGAAAGCAAATTCAATGAAGATTCTGATTCTGCGATGAATGGCCAACCTGATTACTGGTGCACATGGGCATACATGACACAATTAGTTCCCCTCCCATATGTATATAGCCAAATGATGTATATGTATCTAACAATTTGTACATGCTTCAGTTTGATGAGCATTCTTGACCTAACTTTAGATCTTCCCATTTGCTTACTGGGCGGGATGAGCGCAATCCTGATCATACAAATAACATATTCTTTCGTGATTGTTGAATTTATTGTTCATGAATTTCTGTTAGACACTAGCGAATAGCTGAGGTACTAATACTACACATTTGTTTTACAAGTGGCATACAAATGTGGGCTGTTGTGGGCTGTTTGCGAGCAGCTGTAGTCCTGCTTGTACACTGAACTAACTCTAATGGTTTCTTTTCTTAATTGAAGGGGAGAGTTGCTTACGGACTTATGATTTTGTCTATTCTGCTCATTCAGGTTTAAACCTTCTTTAGAAATATACAATATGGCTGCGGCTGATACAGCTACCAAGGAGATGGAGGCATTGCATGTGGGACAAAATGAAGAAACCAATGTAGGTGGCCCCAGTGGTTTCTTTCTTTTCCATAGCCCATAGAATTAATCACAAACGCTGTTTCTACACAACACAAGGAAGGGCTATTTTGTTTGCAGAGTTGATCTCATTGTAGTCATGATAACTGCTTATTGTTCTTGTATACTCATGTTCAGTGCAGTGTTCCTCTATTCATTCATTCCAAGTTGCAATCATGCTTTATCTTAATTCACCATTTTAAGTAATAACCAGAATTGTCCTAATAGTGGTCACTAAACTTTTGACTAGGTAACATGGGTAGCTTCCCAGAACTCAATTTGAAAATGATTAAGCAAATTCTTTATGTACATGGATTAAGGAACCCTATATGTCATATTCCCCTTCTTGCAGTTAGATCTGATTAAAGAAGGCAAAACTGCAAACAGCAATGGTGTGGTTCCTGCAGTTCAGTCTTCACCACCAGAGGATGATGACGAAGCACAAGCTGATGATCCATCTCAAGATGGAGCACCAGGTAGCAACTCTGCCTCGCAAGTTTTATTTGCCAAGTTTCTCATATAAGGCTGAAACTCTTTTATTGCATCTAGCATTTCGGGTAAGGTTAGTCTAACAGTTGCCTTTGAAATGGATCTTCAGAAGCTGCAAAGAAGAAAAAGAAGAAAAACAAATCCAAGTGAGTTCTGCTGTTGAATTGGACCATACATTTTTTGTTTTGTTTTATCTGTTTCAATTCATGAGGAGGTCCCATGTCTTCTGTAGAAAGAAGAAGGGTCCGCTCCAGCAGACAGATCCTCCATCAATACCCGTTGACGAGCTTTTTCCTTCAGGAGAATTTCCTGAGGGTGAGATTCAGCAATATAAGGATGAGTAAGTGCAAATCTATCAGCATTTGTGGAAGTTGTATAGAATTAAACTATCCTATGTGAGCATATGTTGATTTATTATCATATGAAAACCTTCACATCTGAAATGTATTGACGGGAAAAATTAGTTCCCCCGTCCTTTAACTATGATGATTCTGAGCTGATTTTAGGAACTGTCATTAACGACTTACACTTGATCTTCAGTAATTTATGGAGAACAACTAGTGAGGAAAAGAGGGAGCTCGAGCGACTACAAAAGCCAATCTACAACTCTGTTCGCCGAGCAGCAGAAGTTCATAGACAGGTTAGGCATGAACCCGTCTCTGATAAATTTGCAGCATAATCTTAATCCTATGTGTTGTTGGTTGCAATACATTGTTTTTTTTTTCTGATTTTCTAGGTGCGGAAATATATGAGGAGCATTATTAAACCTGGAATGTTAATGATCGATCTATCACGAAACACTGGAAAACAAGGTCAGGGAACTTATCAAGGAGAATGGACTGCAAGCTGGCATTGCCTTTCCAACTGGATGCTCCTTGAATTGGTATGTTATTGTTCTGTAGCGTTTCCATCGGTACGATATACATCTTTTGTGTTTCCAATTCTTCATTCCATTCTTCTTGTTGATATGTTGTACCCCAGTCTGAGCTTCTTGTTTTTAATATAATCAGCAGCTCTCCTGCTTGATTCATTGTTTTTTAAAAAAATTCTTCATTCCATTCACAAACTGATAAGGAAATCGATTTTTAGGGTTGCAGCTCACTGGACTCCAAATGCTGGTGACAAAACTGTGCTACAGTATGATGATGTGATGAAGCTGGATTTTGGAACACATATAGATGGTCTGTCAATCTTTGCCTGGTTTATCTTGTATCAGCTTTTCTTATGATGACTACCTCTGCAGATTTTATGTAACTAACTTATTGGTTCCAGGGTACATTGTTGATTGTGCATTTACTGTTGCATTCAATCCTATGTATGATCCATTGCTTCAAGCAACAAGAGATGCCACAAATACAGGGATCAAGGTAATTTCAACATGTTCCTCTGCACCCTCTGTAGGCTGTGCTTCTAAGTTTTAGAGTGGGGTATAAGAGTGCATGATTTCAGTTAGCACCTTTGCCCATGTCATTTTCCTGCAGTGTTCTGCATGATTGTACAGAAGAAGACATATCCTTTGCTCAACTGTGACATGATCATGTGCTCATTGGGATACGATTTTCATTAGATAATTATTGTGTTGGCTTCTCTCTCTAACTATTCCTCTATATAGTTCTCTGTCTTCGCTTAATTTGAATTTCTCCTTTATATATGTCGCAGTCAGAAATCAATATGACTTGATCACTTCATTGTAGGAAGCTGGAATAGATGCACGGCTTTGTGATGTTGGTGCTGCAATCCAAGAAGTGATGGAATCATATGAGGTTGAAATTAATGGGAAAGTTTTCCAAGGTGCTACAACTTTTGATTTTCTATTCTTCTGAACAATATAATGTAGAAAAGACAATGACAATTGAAAGTACCTTTTGGTTTGTGACAGTAAAAAGTGTTCGGAACCTCAATGGACATAGCATTGGGCCATATCAGATCCATGGTGGAAAATCAGTTCCGATTGTGAAAGGTGGAGAACAAACAAAAATGGAAGAGGGGGGAGTTTTATGCTATTGAAACTTTTGGATCTACTGGTATGTTAGTATTTGTAGCTTCAACTGATTGATGGAATTTTCAAAATGCCAGACACGCTTCCCCAGACCCTGCACAGAGATATGCCTTTTTGTTTTTGTAGTGGTACGATGTGTCATCATGAATAGTTTTTATTAAAAATAAAAAGGATTAGTCACTTCACTTATATCTAGAATGGTCCTTATGGCTGAGCAGCATAAATTTGGCGTCCCTATTTGGACATAAGTTGAAGTCCTCGATGACTTCTACATTGTGTAAGTTTCATGACATTTTCAGGAAGGGGATTTGTCCAGGAGGACTTGGAATGCAGCCATTACATGAAGAACTTTGATGTTGGGCATGTGCCTTTGAGGGTAGCAAAGGCTAAGCAACTACTTGGTACCATCAACAACAACTTTGGAACACTTGCATTTTGCCGCCGGTACTTGGACCGCCTTGGCGAGACAAAATACCTCCTGGCTCTGAAAAATCTTTGTGATAGTGGTATCATTCAGGTACGTGAAAAGCTACATCTCAACCGCAGTGAACCATGTTGCAGACATTGTTATTCACTGTTTCCTGCTCTGTTTGCGCTTCGCAGCCGTATCCTCCATTGTGCGACGTGAAAGGGAGCTATGTCTCACAGTTTGAGCACACCATCTTACTCCGGCCAACCTGCAAAGAGGTCATATCCAGAGGCGACGACTACTGATTGCTGCTGCACAGGCTCCTGCTGTACCGGTTGTTTATGCGATGGATGAGTGCACACCATGGTTTTTGCACAACCTGTGTGGCTGTGTCCATCTGTTTATGGACCCCGTATGAGATGTCATAGTCGAACAAATAATTTGGCACTATTGTTCTGGTATTTAAGTTTGGCAAATGTTTAAGCGTGTTCTTTTTTTCCTGGCAAATTGGATCTTACCGCATTCTTTCTCTAGGATAAGATTGGCAATTGTTTGTCGTGGTTGCTGTATAGTAGTAGACATGTTCTGCCGTTGTGCTTTTGGATGTGCTATACTGGTAGTTTCAAGTGGCCAGTTTATCTACAATAATCTGGATACGCAATCTATGCGAGAGCAATAGAGGTTGGGATGCAATCTAATTGAAACTTCTAAGAGTTTTTATGACTGGTGTGAACGAACTTGGCCCAAAAGAAAAACCTGGACAAGTTCAGTAATTGCTGCTAAAAGGCTCAAAAGGAATTTGAGCTATATATTTCGAGCCGCAAATACAACGACCAAATGGCCCAAAAAGGCCTAATCGGGCCCATCCCGATGCGGCCTTCCACCGTGGGAGAGCCCTCGACCTACAGGCCACCTGCAGCGAGCGAGGACGTGGGCATTTCCGGAATCGCTCCCCGTCTAGGGTTTTATCTGCGTGCCTTATATAATCATCTCCCCTCCCGCCCGCCGCCGTCTCCGCATTTCCTTCCCAGCCGCCGCCGCGAGACGAAGAGCTCGGCGACTCCCAGGTCTCGCGAGAAGATGGTAACTATCCCTCGAGTCCCTTGCTCTTCCCTTCTCCTCGGTCGGCACTAGCCCTTCAGTTCGTCTCATCCGTGTTCTACTGTTCTGTTACCGCGTCATGAATTGCTGCTGGGTAGCAGCAAGTTGCTTGTCCGGTTGTATAGGCGATGAAAGTTTTCTAGCTCGCGTTCTTGCTGTGACTTTTTAGTGGATCAGTATGTTGCAAGAGATTGGTCTGATTAGGTCTTTATGTTGCTGACCTCCCTGTTTGATTGACGTACCCAAAGCAATTTAACTTGCTCTGGTTTTATACTATATCTGTGTAAGTTGCTGTTTTAGCTTTTTAGTAGCAATATATCCGAGGCTGAATTGCTGCGAGCATGAATTACTATTTTGGTGTCACCGTGGTTATGCCAGTTCATCACTAGTATGCTATGTTTGTGCGGACTACATATGGTTCTGTTGCCAATTTGCTATTTATAATTGCAGTGTACGTTTGGCATTGTGCTGTGCTTGTAGCTAGAATAATTCGAAATGTACTTGATAAATTAGCGTGTTAAATTGCTACAAAAGACCTAACATTGTAGATCCAATTGTATCGAAACTATTGTTGTAAGTTAGCGTAGCATGTGCATGGTTGTTTGTTTTCTTAGTAGGGGCAATGAATTTTTCTTTTTAGCCACCCTGTTGGTAGATTGTACTTCATTGTCAAGTGTGATCCTATCTCTTTGCTTTGTCTAATTGTTTGTGAAATAAATCTGCAGCCGAAGCAGATCCATGAGATCAAGGACTTCCTTCTCACTGCGAGGAGGAAAGATGCCCGTTCAGTGAAGATCAAGAGGAGCAAGGATGTTGTCAAGTTCAAGGTGCGCTGCTCCAAGTACTTGTACACCCTCTGCGTCTTCGATGCTGAGAAGGCAAACAAGTTGAAGCAATCCCTTCCCCCAGGTTAGCACAGCTTTAATTGAAATGATATTGCTTCTGTTCTGGTATATGAAAACTCTATTCTGGTAGTAATATTGCCTTGATTAGCCCACACTGCTGATGGTCTATTCGGTTATCTATTTTTTGTTGGATTGATGGCATTTTATTTGTTTCAAGTATACGTCAATTGGCTGTCCCAGTGAAGATAAAATTTCGGTCCAAAGATGGTTAAAGACTGGTTTTAGCTTCAAGCCATCTGACATGTCTTCATGATAAGCGGGTGGCTTGTGGCTAAAACCAATTTTGAGAACCATCCATGATGGCCAATAATAGCTATGAGATCCGAGGACTTGTATGATCATTTTCTTTATCAGCTTTCACTCTGAAGAAAGTTTATTGTTTTGCTTTTGTTTGTGTTTTCTTTTTTGATGAGGCTGTGTCCCACTGAAGATTATTTAATTTGACCATAGATGAATGATTGATTAGTTTTAGCTTCAAGCCTTTGTTGTCTCTACTTTTTGGCATATAGGCTTGTGGTTAAAACCAGTCGATTCCAAGTTCATCAATGATGGGTAATAGCTATGAGATCTGAGGGACAAGATTATCTGTCTCTGGTTGATATATTGTCCTAAATTTGCTTGTATCTTTTGACATCCATTTTGTGATTACTGATCTCCTTTCAATTGTGTCAAACACTGTCCATTTTGGTCTGTCAAATGAAGTTTCACATTTAATCCCTAAACCACTTCGAAGTTCTGCTTTTTTGACTACTCATTGTTCGTTGTTGCAGGTTTGAGCGTCCAGGAGGTTTGATTTGGTTACATGACAATGTCGAGATGAGCTACCAAAACATCTTTATCAGTAGCAGAGCATGTTATTCTATGTACTTTTGGAACCTAAGCAATTAGACCTGTCTGTTGGATTTGTGGATCTTGAATTTTTGGAGAAATACCAATTTACCTCATTCAAAGATGCACGTTTCAGTTTATTTCATATCTGACTGCACGTTGATCTGCAAACATAGTTAGATTTTTGTGCATTTGTGAGTATGCTTCAGGTTTACTGTCCTCAGAAAATCTCGTCTTCTTCTGTATAAAGCCTAAACAGGCTTGCAATGTTTGGCATGGTCCTAGAAAAGCTAGGCCATCTTTGAATGAGATTCATAGAAGTCGCGCAAAATGTTACTAAGATGTTTTATAATTGTTCACCGCATAGACATAACACTCTGTACTGGAATCATTTAGCAGATAATTCATATATCGTATATATGTAATATTATAGACGTAGACCACGTATATTATGATCACAGATGTAGATCCTTCAGACATAGAGCGGGTACATATGATAGCAGAACTTGCGCTGGAAATTATTTTCTGTTTTATATTGTTTGTCTCTCATGAAAAAACTTTTTAAGTAAGAAGTCATATCTCATAACGAAATCTTGGAAAGGGAAAACAGAATAGAGTCTCTAAAAACTGCCGATGACATGATTTAAAGCATCTTTGAAGAGTTTTTATCAAATTCAGTCCCTAAATCATCATTTGAAGAGTCAACGAGCTGTGGAGTGGTGTTGGGGGCCTGTGGGATAAAATTTGGAGTTCAAAGTGCCCCAACTGAGTTGAACAGTTGCGCTCTGGAAACAATTCGCTGGCAAATGAAGTGCAATATGAGGATGGACACAAGGCGTGTGGTCTGCCAGCGATATGATGAAGATGGAGGTAGACACAAGAATGTGGAGGGAGTAGGGGCTAGAAGACAACAGAGTAAGAGTTCAGTTTGTTGCCAGATGCTAAACAGTTTTCAGAGATGGGGACTGTATGAGAAACGGCTCGCCTGGAACACAAGGAGCGCTGGAGCGAGACAGTGTGAAGAGTAAAGTTTGCAGTAGTCAAAAGTCTCCAAACCGTATAATGAAGGTGTACCCTGTTCGTTTGTCCTGGTTTTAGCTTATTTTCTCGCACAGAACACTATTGACATCTTTGTCCAAGATTTGGGTCAAGGAAGCTGAGGATTCATAGTACGAGATGATGGCGGGGCTGTGATACAGATATGTGCTGGTGGAGAAAACTTATACCTAGATCACATGAACAACAAAAAAAAAAAAAAGGAGTTAAAAACTTTGATTTATTAACCAACTGAAACTAAGAGGTCATGTATGCACGGTGGATTATTGGCGATGCAGCAACTAGCTAATCTCTCAATATATTTCCGACCGAAAGAAGGCTAATCTCTCAAACACCCCTCGGCGACGGCCGGAGCGTTTGGCTTTGGCATCATCAAAATAGGAAGCAGGTCGATGAGTTCGCTGGCGACGCTGGTCCAGTCACTCATCCTCTTGTCGACGTCGGACACGAGCGACTTGACCTGGCGGTCGGCGAACGCCTGGCTCGCAGCGGGCGCCGGGCGTCCTCGGCGTCGCCGGACTGGTGCTCAGCCGCGCCCTTGTCGAAGGCGTCGCGCTTTGCGCGCGATGCGGTACTGCCGGACGCATGCACTCGTCCAGCGCCTCGCCTTCGTCGGGGTTGCGGTTCCTGTCCGAGAGGTAGTTGGTGCTGTTCACGGCGTTGGCCTGGGCGATGTCCAGACCGATGCTGGCGAACTCGAGCGCGCACCATGGTGGCGGTCGCGCTCCGCGTGTCCGTGCCCAGCACCGCCACGTACGCACTGCGGGTTGTCGGAGCTCTTGCACGTGCTCGCCACCAAGCCGGCGTCGGGGACGACGGAGGCAGCGATGCCGAGGAGAACGACCATGGCCATGACGGGTTGTCGATGCTGCTTAGACGCCATTGCAGTAGAAAATGGCTAGGTTTCCTTCGTCTAGTTTTACTGGATTTTTTTGGCAAGGTTTCAGCTTGTGTTTGATTTGATCTTCAGGTGTGCAATGAAAATTTTCGCACGTCTGATGTTGTAGGTAGGTGGTATATATATATGATGTGGTATTTAAGGTAGTTCGAATCCAATTACGCTGCTGTAATTTATAAACATCATGATTTAGGTGACATGTCAGAGATTGCTTAGGTAATGGAGCATGTGAGGATTCCACGGGCTGTTGTACTTTGCAGCGCCATTGCAATCATCTAGATTTAGTTATATTTATACAAGAGACATCGCTAGTGCAATGCGATGATGATGCCTACATCACACATGGTTTCTTAGGGACCTTTTACATTCTAATCAAACAGGGGCTAAGTAGAGCAAAACGCTGATCAAGTGGATTAAGATAAAGATCTACTGTGTTAACGTCGAGCGCTGTGGCAAACAGTACATGTAATGGGCTGCCGCCCAACGCAACTGCTTGCTTTAGGCCCACCCGTGGGATAGCGTGCTGGAGCCCCACACAGAGGGGAATGGTACTCCCTCCTAAGAATTTTAGAGATTGAAAATATTTTAAGTTTGATCAAAATTATAAAGAGAATTATAAATATTTTTTTTAGCTAGGTATACTATAAAAATATAATTAACGAAGAATGTAACGATACTTAGTTGGCATTCTAAATCTTAGACTACCCACAGTGTGTGGTTTTACCGGTGCCGAAACACTCTCTCTCTTGTTTTCGCACCGGTGCCCACACCGCAGCGATGCCGAGATCGCAAAAAACTCGGCACCGAGGCATGTAGAAGCCCCGGTGCTTCAAATTCTCTCTCTCTCAAAGCGACGCCGTGGACGGGAAGGGCCCAGCCAGCGAAGGGCCACAAGGCCCGTCGAGATCGGCTCCCTCCGCGGGATTCGATGTGCCTCGGGCGCTGGCGACCACCGGGGTCCGCCCGTCCGTGTCGCGAAGCGGGGAGGGCGGCGGCGCGCGCGCCCCTCCGCGGAGAGGGAGAGCGCCGACGGATTTTGGCGTTGCCGCCGCGTGGCGGATCGGGCGGGCGGATTCAGCGCTGCCGTCGCGCAGCGAGCGGGCGGATCCTCGCGTCTCCTCCTCAACCGCGGCGGGGCCGGCCGGGCGTGGGTCGTGGATGGGGATGCGGAGGCAGAGGACTGCGCCGGATCTACGAACAGGGAAGCGGAGGAGAGATTGGGGAAGGAGACGGCGGGGAAAGTTTTTTGCGGGGTCAGGGGGACAGTACAGGAGCCGGTGCCGACGCTGTGTGGGTTCACAAGGAGATAGGCACCGGTGCTTGATGTTAGAGAAAAAAAAAAAATTGAAGCACCTCAAGACTGTGGATAGTCTTATAATCTTTTCATATAAGGTTGGTCAAACTTGAAATGTTTTGACTGTCCAAGATTTTTGTAATGACTTTAGGATGGAGAGAATATCTAGTTAAGTCACATGAATGAATGACTTAAAATAGAGAAGGCGAAAATTATGTACTCACTTTTGAGCTTTCCCAAGTACTAACCGAAATCCGAGACGATACAGCGCGGAAAGAGGAGAAATGTACATAGAAATATATATTCATGAGGGAATACTTGCAAGAGCATGTCGAAAATAACACCGGGGTAGGAAACGCCAACCATCGTCATCATCGAATTATTTGAAACAGCGACCGCCACTCTTGCTCTTCAAGTCAAACGTCACTTTTAAGTCTCCTCTGATACTGGAAGGGGAAAAAACTTCTAAAATGAGTCTTTAGCCTGTCAAATCAGAAGCATCAATCTCTACAAAGTTAATAAGGCTGTGTTTAGTTGCTGCCAAACTTTGGCAAGTGGCTGAAAATACATTGTAGCACTTTTTATTTGGTTGTGGTACTTGTTCTTCTAATATAGGCTAACTAAGAGCAACTCCAACAGTTTGCCATTTGTGTTTGGCATTCTCAAATTTTGCCAAAAAGCTTCGAAAACTCCCAAGTTAATAAGGCTGTGTTTAGTTGCTGTCAAACTTTGGCAAGTGGCTGAAAATACATTGTAGCACTTTTTATTTGGTTGTGGTACTTGTTCTTCTAATATAGGCTAACTAAGAGCAACTCCAACAGTTTGCCATTTGTGTTCGGCATTCTCAAATTTTGCCAAAAAGCTTCGAAAACTCCCTCCAACAGTTTGGCATTTGGAGTTGACAATTTAGTGAGTGTTGGCAAATCGGGATCGCTTCTGCCGCATTTATGCGCCAGCGCTACGACGTTTGGCATTCGCGGCACATCCATGACGTATTCGAGAAGAGGTGGAAGGGCATAAACATAATTTTGTTTTCGCCTCGGGGTTCCCGAGGTAAGTTTTTTAAGAGGTGGAAGGACATAAACATAATTTTGTTTCTCTTCTAGGGTGCCCGATGTAAATTAGATCCGAGTTTGGCCAATGAATTATGCCAAACTGTTTGGAGATGAACTCTTTTTGACTTGGCATTTGCATTTCACATTGGGCAAATAGAAAAATTGCCAAACTATTTTTGCCAAAGCTCTTGGAGATCTGCGTTTTTTTTCTACCGGACGGTAAAACGCGGTAAACATGGTTACCGTTATATTAGGGCCGGTCCTAGGTTCACGGACCGCCCGGTATAAAAGAAGGCAAATTCAAAATTTAAAATTTGAAAAAAATCGTTGAAAAAATTTTCGTAAAATAGTTCATGATTTATAGAAGCCAATGGTATAAAAATTTATCAAATTGGAGTTGGTTTGGTATAAAAAATTTCAAATCTAAGTTTGAAAAAAAGAAAACGAAAAATACACGTACCGGCCCATTAAGGCCCATTAAATCATGAAGGTCGAAAAACATACTAAACACACTCAAATTTAAGTAATTTTGACATCATTGGATTCTACAAATCATGAAGTATTTTTAGGAATTTTTTTAGCATTTTATAAAAAAAATTACATTTTGAATTTTGAAAAACCGTTCAAACCTGCTCAAACCCTCGGTGAAACCGCTCAAAATTTCGGTAAACCGCTCAAACCGCCCGGTTATCGGATTTTTACCGTTCAGCCGGCGACGTTTGAATTCAAACGAATTCAAATTCCAAACCGTCCCGGTAATCGGCGGTTTATCGATTCCGGACCCGGCGGTTTTACGGGTCCCGGCCGGTATAAAAAACGCAGTTGGAGATGCTCTAAGCTTAAAAAGATTTGTCTCGCAAAGTATATTTGAAATGTACAATTAGTTATTTCGTTTACTAACGTTTGATCCTCCATGTATGAGACAAAAGATTTGATGTGACGAAAATTCTTTGGACACTTGCCAAAGTTTGGAGCAACTAAACACAACCCAAATTATAGTCCAAATTATTGATCATCCAAGGCAAAATTTGGGGGAGTGCCTTCGATCCCCATGTCTACATGCTTGGAGGATTCCTGCTCAGAAGTGGAAATAATTCCTGCTCAGAAGTGGAAATAATCTGCTGAAAAAGCGCATGGCAAAACATAACGAGGTGTTCAGCAAATATTTTTTGCTAGAGCACACAAAATGTTGTCTTCTCATGCATCCATGCTAGGGGAGTCTGCGACAGCGTAAGTTTTCACTTCACATTTTGTTGGGGTGCCCAGCAGGCGACCCCTGTGTTTAATGTTTAATATCGAATCGAATATTAGAAACCTGATAATGCTACAAATGCTAAGATAATACAAACGCTGTAAACGTCTGGCATGTGAGGGACATCAGAAAGCCCGCATGCCACCCATTAGACAGACTCCACATTATCTCAGCGTTCATAGCCACTGCAACACCAAATGATCATACTCAACTTTCACCCTCTCTTACCCAAAAAAGGCCGCGAAAGGCTTGCTGGATCAGCCGGCATGGGTCTCCTTATATATCGAGTCGGCGTCTCCGCAGTGCTTCGCTTTGCGAGGTGGGACTAAACTGATAAACAAGCTGCAGGCAGCTCTGGCAGTGTCCGTTTCACGTCGAGCGCTTGTGGCAAATAGTGTAATGGGCTGCGGCCCAACGCAACTGCATGCTATTTTCTCCTTGCTTTAGGCACACACGTGAGACAGCGCGCTGGAGCAAAACCAACACACATACGGGGAAAAATATTCATCAGGCCGGGAATGTCACTTTTAAATAAGTCTCCTCTGAGAATGAAAGGAAAAAAAAAAAAAAAAAACTTTCCTGTCTATAAAATGAGGCCTTAGCATGCTGACAGTCGGCATCAGGATTGGCCTACGTGCTCTGTCCGTCATGCTTACTGTGGCCCGGCCCGGCCTGGCCCGGCAGCCCCACACAATGCATGCACACGCATGTGGGATGTAGCATGTAGCCCTGACACTGAATGATCCATGCATATCCTATTCCTGGTTTTTATGTCTTAATTTGTGCAATAATTACGAAGTTTATTTATCTCCAAAACTTGTAGAAATTTCTCTCTAGTGTTCGATCGAACACGACGACTGATGCAGAATTTTACCAAATACTACTGCAGGCTGCGCCTGATCAATCAGTCAGTACTGTCAGTGCATAATTAAGAAACACAAACACAACAACACACTGGCATTTCTGAATTCAGATGAGTTAGCTAGCTTCGATTTTTTTTTCAGTAACTAGCTAGCTTTGATTTCTTTCAGTCATCTGCAGATGGCGATGGATCGATGATCAGATTGGAATAACCTGATGGAGGCTCATCTAGCTATCATCATCTCTGCTATATATGCCCATGCCGACATGCTCTTCTGCTGCCACATGGGCATGGAAAATTTAACAAGTTTAGAAGGCGATTTGTATACATATATATAAACGAAAAATGCCAAAAATAATTCCTTTTGTGCAAGTGCGACTGTGCGAGAGCACATGCATGCTCTCCAACTGTTTTCAGTTGCCTCACTGCATGCATGATCCTCTCTGTGTGATGATCTGTCTGGACCATGCGTCCTATATATACATGTGGCGCTTGACAGTGTATGCAGCAGCAGATCTGGACTAGATTAATTATTGCTAATCACAATGTTTTTGGGGCCGGGGTCTAGATCTCTCTCTCACACTGTCGCCATGATGGGTGCCGGCATGGTGAAAGAAAGTTAGTTCATTTGAAGCTTTTTCCATTTCATTCAGATCAATTAGTAGGAAAGCACGGAAATTAGAGTTCCCGTAGGCTATAAAAAAAGTTATCGGAGACACATGCATATATTACCCTCACTTGGTCACATACGTACATACATGATACATGTATACATGCATTCAGATATTTCAATTTTGGCTATAGCACAATAGCTTATTACTACCTCCATTTTAAAACATAATAATTGCTCTGATTTATATATGGCTAGCTTACTAGCGGACATCAATGACATTATTAGATATATAAATCAAATACTTAACCTTTCTAAGCGAGTTAATGCAATAATAAAGTAATAGTTGGTGTACTTGTTCTTGTATGTAGTACTACAGTAGTTCCTTGCAAACTGAGCAAAGGCACCAAGATCCCTAAAATGGAATGGGACAGTACCAATTCGAGAGTGGAGCCAGACCATCTTTAATACCCCTCTCATCTTTTATTTGCTCTTCGAGACCTTCCGTTCCTTGGGTCGATTGCCACACGCTTTTGTTTTTTCATTTCGAGGAAAAAGGTGGAGGTCTTGCTTGCTTTTCCAGGTAACTTTGTTCTTTATAATAGCAAAACTAATTTGGGTTCGTGCCCATGTAGCTTTTCACTTCTCTTGGCCTGGTTTTGCTTTCTAGAGGAATTATACACAGTTATCTAATTTCTGAAAAGAGAGAAATTTATATGGAACTAGCTAGATGGATTCATATTAAGTTTAAATATGCACCGATTCATTTGTCTTGACAAGGACTTAATTAAACTTGTATAGTCTAGCTAGTAAGAAGTACATCTATACTCTTAATCAACCAAGATAGTCTTGACTTCCTAAACACAAAAGCAAAAGAAAGATTGGACTTACAAAGTTTGAAGTGAAACAGAGCAAGAGCCATTCTATTCTATTCGCCATTCTATTGTTCGTACGAGTAGAATACAACTAGTTCGAAGAAGAGGTGATTAGACTAAAGTGTACATTCCATTCTTTTAACATCTAAACTTGCACGATAGCTCAATTTTCAACATTGAACTATGAAACGAGGTATTGGACGTCCTCAATCTATCAAAACTAGGCAAACTTGGTCCTTAAAACTAGTTTAAAAGGTGTTTTTCTATTTCTAAAAAGAATGAAACCCTAGGTTGATCTCTAAACGTTCAAATTAATCTATTTAAAATAAAAAAATGAAACTAGTTTTGGTTTTCTTCTAAATACGTTATCTATCTATTGGCGTTCTATTTTGAGTTATTTGAATATTATTTGGTTCAGATAAGTACCTAATCAAAGGTATTTGTTACCAAGTTTCGTAGTTTTAGGGTCGAAAAATGGACTAAACGTGTACATCTTACTAGAGGTAAAAAAATATGTGCTTTAATATTATATTGACTGAAGAGGAAAGTCTATCTTGAACGAAATTGGATATATACAGTATTTAAAAAACATGGGCACATTTCGATGTCGAACCCGTCTCAAAAGAAGCTTTTATATTTTCTAAAAATAACATCAATATCTTAACATACTGTAAAAGTTAAATATAGTTTTTGCTAGGTGTGCATGCCGCACACAAATGTACCACAAAATATAGTTGTAACTATATTTGCGTAAGTGAAAAACAAACATTCATTGTTTATAGAGTCTAAACGATACGGGTGACCTTTGTTTATATCTTTTAAGGATTGTTCAACGGACTAAACTGTCATTTAGGCTACCGGTGAAACCAGGTCAACTGAACCAACCAAGATACTCCTATTTGGGATCCTGTAGCTTATTTTCTTATCCATACATATGGATTCTCTACACGACTACACCTACCGTAGCTTGTTCTTGGACGATGCTACCACTTGTACCCGTCTACCGACCGATCTAGTGTATGCGATGATAGGAGGGCAACAAAAATAAAAAATAAAGAGAGAATAATACCCTGTCAGCTGGTTTACCAACCGGCGATACATTATACAGTAGTTACGAGATCCCTATCAATTTAATTATTCATCGGCAGCGACTGCATTATCATTGCAATGCTGACCAAATGGCCTGGGAGGAAATAAAGCTTTTTATATATATTAGCAACCATCATTTTTTTTTTGTGGATCATATATGCTGCCAGCAGCCATCTAGAATCTGCTTAAAATCGTTTATTTGTTTTTTTGTCGTCAGAATTGGATTACATGTCTTCCACATTTTTAACGTGGAAATTAAAAGGGAGTAGCAGCTGCAGTGATCACAATCAGAATCGGTGAATTATCTGTGTTTGATAAAAGTCAGAATCCTGCATAGAGAGAGCTGGGAGGTGTTGTTGGCTGGTTATCCGATTTGTGACTTTGCGTTGCGATGCGTGCAGTGCAGGAGTTGACCAAACTAGGTTTGACTCCGTGTTGTGTGGTTTGCTCAAGGCAAAGCACTTACTAGGTTCGACTGGGATCACGTTTAGTTTAGCTGCTCTAATGACAGGCTTACTCATCGGGCAGAGTAATACAGAGCTTTAATTGATGTATATTACAAAGACAAGGAGGGTTTTAGATAATTTGGAGGAAGAGGCGGAGAATCTAGATGGAAAAATTATAAAACTATATTTCATGAATGATATTTATTCGATATTATAAAATTGTTATACTTATATATAAATTTGAAAAAAAAAAAAATTATATAGTTTGAATTATAAACGTGCTAGAGTTACATTTTGTTTGAACAAAGGTGGTAATTAGTAAAGCTACTAAAACGCTTGCTTTAAACCAAGAGTATGAAAAGGGATTGTCCACACAAACTTTCTTCAAGATATCATGCCCCCGTCCCCAAAAAAAAAAATGTAATTAGATCATACTATTGAATAAAATATTTTTCTTCAAAAACATGTATACACACGATACGAAATAGTCTGAATTTGCTTCTTTGAGAAGTTTTTTCTCTCTCGAGTATTGTTAAACATGTCATCTTAAATAAAACATCTTCAATAAAAACATGTCGTCCACACCCATCCATCCATCCGTAAGTTATATTGCAAATCTTAAATAAAACATAAATAAATAAATAAGCTTAGTAGTACTCCTACTATCAATCAAACACACACACACGCTCATCAAAAGATTGAAAGGCCTACTGGTCATGAAAAAGATAAACTCCAGTCGGACTGTCGGAGTACTTCTAGCAATTGGAAAAAAAAATAAATTAAATCCGGGGAAGTACTCCAGCCTCTGCGTTGCTCAACCTTGGAACCCCCACTTTGGTGTGGAAAGCGACGGCTCACCTCAACACAAGGTCACTGCCTCCGTGGGGCCCGCGTCTCCTTTGCACGCAGCTTTTGCACAGCACAGTCGCCTTCTCTTCTGTCCTCGCCGTCGCAGGAGCAGAGCAGGAGAGCGAGCTGGCCCCGCCCCGCGTGCGCTCACATCAGCCTAGCCTCTCTCCTTTTTAGAGAGAGAAGAAGAGCGCGCGCGCAGAGGAGAGGAGAGAGAGAGGCACCACGCCTCGCCGCGCGCGCGCGCACGCACGCACTCACCAGTAGTAGTAGACCAGCAGGAGGAGGAGGACCAACCACCGTCGCCCGCCTCCTTCACCGCCTCCCGCAGCCAACCGGCGGCGGCGGGACTCCTGGATGCGACAAGGCCTCGGCTCCTTTCAAGGATCGTAGGCTGCGCAGCTGCTGCAACTGCTGCGGCCGCCTCGGGCCGCGTGTCGAGAGGAGGAAGAAGAAGAGACAAGAATCGGCTAGTTCTTCTCCACCACCACTACCACCAAGTGCTCAGCAGCGGAGCAAGGAGGAGAGGTCGCCGGAGCAGGAGTGAGGGGGGATCGGCCTCCCTCGCGGGATTCGGCACTCAGGAGGTCTGTTATCTGTGCTGCTTCTCCTCCATCCCTCCCTCCTTCCTCATCGCCTTCTCTCGTCTCTAGATTGATTCATTGGTTGGTTGGTTCGTCCGTCGCCTCTTCTTGCTCTCGGCTTCTCCATCCACCATTGAATGAAAGCAAGCAAGCGTCGAAATCAATTTATTACAGTGTTGGTTGGGTGGGTGGGGTCCGTCACAGATTTCCATCTCTTCTGTCTCTGAAGTGCCTCTCCTTGAATCCTCCTCCTGTCCCAACATTTGGTGTGTGCATCAAGACTGGTGATGGTGATTGCTTGATTTAGTGGTTGCTGCCAAGGATGGGAGAATTGTTTGTTTCTTCACCACTCACTCTGCTTGATTGAATCGAATCGGTGCAAGCTGTACTGTACAGCTCATCCATCCCATTCATAAGAGCTTCTTGCCCCAAGATTTGCTTCGTCTCGTCTCTCCATGTGCCAGTGTCGTCGAGACTGGGCATGCATCCATCGACTTGGCTGGTCCTGGTTGGATTGGATCCCCCGCTCGTGCTCATGGTATTGGTATCCCTTTTCCGGACCCAATTCAATGCCCTTCCAGCGAACAACGCCGTCCTTCCTCATTGTAGCCACCATTTCAAGGACACCTCTTTATTACGCCCCTGCTTTCCTCCGTTCAGCTCGTGCAATGCTTCATCAGTTCATCGTACGGCACTGCTAACTTCTCGTGGACGGACTTGGCTACCATCTGCTTTTGCGTTGCTTCCATCTGCTCCGCCTTTTCTGTTTCACAAGTTTGTTTGCTTTCTTCTTCGTATTATTATTATTAGTATGAAACAAAAGGCCAAGTCTGTTTTCAGCTGTCTGTTCTGCCTGAATTTGTTTGTTGCTCAATTCGCCACCAGCTGTATGTATCAGTGATTTGGTGACAAATGCAGTTTCCTTTTCACCTCTTTGTTTGTTATATGGCTCAACAAGAACAGTTGGGCCACCGACATGTTCATTTGGATTTGCTCATCTGGTTGTAAAGCCGCAGCCTTTATTTCCATTTGGTAGTTGGAGAGATTCACTTTATCCACGGCTACCCCAGGTTGTCCAACGTTAGTAGCTCATCATCATTGTTCTCTTGACTCCACTGCTTAATTATAATGCCCCGTCCTGTACCTGACCATACTCCTATATGAGAGTGATCACAGTTACTGAACCAGGCTCATCACTGCATGCGCAGGTAGCCAGGTAAATGTGCTGTAGGAGCAGCTACTACTACAGCAATGGCGTCGCTGGTACCCGGGGTCCTCCTGAAGCTGCTGCAGCACATGAACAGCGACGTCAAGGTGGCGGGCGAGCACCGGTCTTCGCTGCTGCAGGTCGTCAGCATCGTGCCTGCGCTCGCGGGGAGCGACCTCTTCACCAACCAGGGGTTCTACCTCAAGGTGTCCGACTCGTCGCACGCGACCTACGTCTCGCTGCCCGACGAGCAGCACGATCTCATCCTGAGTGACACCATCCAGCTGGGGCAGTTTATCCATGTCGACCGCCTCGAGGCGGCCACTCCCGTGCCCATCCTCAGGGGAGTCAGGCCGGTTCCAGGACGGCATGCCTGTGTCGGTAACCCGGAGGATCTTGTGGTCACTAGCTCCTCTAGTTTTCTTGGCAGTGGCAGCAAGGCCCAAGCATCTGTTAATGGTGGTGGTTCCAAGGATGTCGCCGGTGCTTTGTCGCTGGAGAAAGAGCAGAGCAAGTTGGAGAAGATCAATGCTTCTGTCAAGAGCAATGGCGCAGAGAGCAAGAAACCACAGCTCACCAAGTCAAACTCTAACCTCTCAAAGCAGGCGCTCAATGGCCTTTTGGATAAGAAGGACGTAGTTAGCTTAAAGGCAAAATCAACCAGCGCGAGGTCGACGCCTTCGTCTCCGACCAGCGTCCATTCTCTGCCTGCGTCATTTGATAAGTTCTCGAATGACATGAAACAGAGAGTGAAAACCAAAGGAGCAGAGAAATCGTCACCGTCAAGGCTGTCCTTGTTGGAAAAGGCTGCTTCTGTTTTGAAGGCTACTACAACAGGGAGGAAGTCCTCCGTGGGTAACTCAATTAGTAACACCTTGTTGTTTTTGAATCTGGGCCAAAGGCCTTGAGAAGAAGCTGGGAAGGGAAAGCAGATGCAAAGGACAAGGGCAATTCAGATTCAAAGCCTGCCAAAGCTGAAAAGAAGTCTGAAAATCGAAGCTCATCGGTATGTGTCAGCAATGCTTGTCATCTATGCATATATTTACTTACTACTTGTCAAGTTTTCATCAATGTAGGATCAACAACAATTTGATGTGTTAATATTTGTGAAGTTTTCATCAATATAAGATATATAACTCAAGAACCTGAGCATATGTGTTTCATATTAGGAACATATAGACTTGATTCAACTCATTATTGATCCTATTAATGTCCATGGCCATGCAGTTTGTTTGGTAAATAATCTTTTGTTGATTCTTCCATGTGCAGACTCCCAGACGAAAACCAGTAGCAGAAGAGAAGCCATTGCATAAGGATGACAGTAAGATTCTGACTCCACCCAGGAAGAGCTCAGCAAGTGCTCCTGCAGATGATGCTGACAAAGTTGTGAATAAACTTGCTTCTCCTATAAGGAGGACATCAGGGGGTTTAAATAACCCGAATATCACAAATCTAGTGAAGGTTGCTGCAAGTAGCAGGAAACTGACAGATGCTAGCACTTCATGGACAACGCTTCCTCCATCACTCGCCAAACTAGGGAAGGTATGAGTGATTGAGTGTGCTCTGTTCATTTGCCAGCTCAGCCCCTATGTGTGTTTTTGTTGCGACAACAGCCCCCCTGTGTTGCTGTTGACAGTTTTACGCATATACATTATCAAAGAAAATAATGCCTAGGGATAATTATTTTAGCCAAAAAGAAGGGAATGATATATATCATTTGAGCCCATGGTAGGGGAATGCTTCCTATCATTTACTTGGTGCTTAATGAGATGTTTGTTGTCACAGGAGCTTCTGAAGTACAGGGATGCAGCACAAATGGCTGCTGTCGGCCATGCAAGAAGCTTCTGCAGCAGAGAGCCTTCTTCGATGTTTAAGGTAATTTTTTCCAAGCACATAACTTGTAAGTGCAGAATTTATCTGTAGTTTAAGGCATCCAAAACTGCCACCACTTGAAGACATTACGCTGATAGATGCACTCTATAGTAATTATAGAAATGAACAAAACATATCAATTTTGTAAAATTTGTTGTGAATTTCCACCAAGTTCTTGGTCATAATCATGGCCAGTTGCCCACTGTTGAGCATTGGCTATACCCATTCAACTGCTATTTGGGTAAACATGCTCTTGAAAGATTTTCACTTGTCCATCCAATTTTGAACATGTCAATCCAAATCTACGAAAATCATATATCCATGCTTCACATGGCTTCTACTAGACAACATTTTGGATGATGGTTGGTTCTTTGTTGTCTATTTGAATTCTCACATGGCTCCTAACATATTTTTTTTTGCCGATAATCCGCTGGCATGACATTTCAAATATCATTGCTCTAGCTGTCATGCATGACTCAATGATGCTATCACCTACTCCTATCTCTGTTTTGTCTCCCTTTGACCAAACATGGACTTGCCATTACATTTGCACATGCCTAAGGTTCAGACTTCACATTGCCATTGTGTACTTTTTGCTCTACCGACAGTCTCAATACTTTTTCAGAATGGCTAGCTGAACCCTGTAGCCCATGCTAAGCATGGATGGCCAACCAGCTCTTCTTGTCGAAATGTTGCCAAGCAGGGATTGATCCTATCTGTACACTGTACTTGCCACTACACTATTGTCCTTAAGTGTATTAACAACAGTAGTATGAAACTGGTTAGGAAAAAACAATATAAAACCAACCGTTCTCACTGTGCTCCCTATCCCGACCAACAGTAATTGCGAATTTGGTTTAATCTGAAATTCTGATCAACATGTGAAATTTACTGCTGTATGTATGTTACACACTTACAGTAGTTGTCCAAGAACTACAATGCAAAATTCTATGATCCTGAAGCTTGGTGAATGTGGTTTTTACTTTGCTTACTCACTGTCACCAGCATTGATGCAATTTGAGCTTGGTCTGACCGTTGTATTGCTCTGATCAGCTCGTACGCAGAGGTGAGCTCGTCGGCGGAGGAGCAGAACCCACAGCAGGCCGTTGAGCAGTTCCTCGCTCTGCATGGAGCTCTCTCCCGAGCCACCATCGTCACCGAGTCTCTAACCAAGGCCACTGCCACGGCCTCCACCGCAACTTCACCAGATCAATCAGCAGCCGGCGACGCGTCAACCGCCGACGAAGAAACCCTGGCCATCGCGGCAGAGCGCCGCCGCCGGGCGGCCTCCTGGGTCGGCGCCGGGCTCGCCACCGATCTCTCCGCCTTCTCCCTCTACAACCTCAAACCCGCCCCGGCCAGTGCCATATCCCCGCTGGCCGTCGTGCTCGTGGACGAGTCAGTCAAGCCAGCAGCGGCGGCGAAGGCGTCGCCGCCCGCGAAGTCGCGGCTGTCCCCAGCGAAAGGGAGGTCGAGGGCTGGTTCCGCTGCCGCCGCGGCCGCCGCCGCCGCTGCGGCGGCTGCAGTGCCTCCGCCCGAGTGGGAGCGGGGGAGGCGGCGCGGAGGAGCGGGGGCGAGCTCGCGCGGCGGCTCGGGGAGGAGGCGAGAGGGTGGTTCCTGGCGTTCGTGGAGCGGTTCCTGGACGCGGACGTGGCGGCGGCCGCGCCGTGGGACCGCGACCGCGCGGCGAGGATGCTTCCGCAGCTGAAGCGCGTCAACGACTGGCTGAGCGAGATCGGGAAGCCGGCGGAGATGGCGCCGCAGCATCCGCCACCGGAAGCGGACGGCGAGGCCGCGGCACCCACTGCGAACGGCGGCGTGCCGGAGGAGACGATAGAGCGGCTGAGGAAGAAGATCTACGAGTACCTCCTCACCAACGTGGACTCTGCTGCCGCCGTGCTAGGCGGCGGCGAGGTGGCGCCGGTGCCGGCACCGGTAGCGAACGGGAAGAAGGGGTGATTGGCAGGACCGCGAAGGAAGGGTTGATTGGGCCGTTACTAGGCTGAGCCAAAACATGGGCGGCCTGGATTCAAATGTAAAAATGGGCTGGATTGAGATTGTAGTGGTTTGTTTTGGTGTACTTTTCCCTTGGTGTTACAGAAAGGAATTCCTTACAGAAAAGAAAAATGGCTGGGCCTGATTGGATGGATCCATAAACATCAAAGGTTAATTGTTCTGCTAAAAAAAAAAATCAAAGGTTAATTGTAAAATATATTCCATGGTATGCCCAATAAACCTTGCCTAGCTACTAATAGTTAAGCTTCCCGCGTTAACGTAAAGAAAGTCATTATTAAGACAAGAACAAGGTCTTCACAACACAACTTTAACCTCTTGTTATATTAAAAAATATTTATGAAAAAATGGTATCTATATACTTTTGTGAAAGTATTTTTCAAGATAAATCTATTCATATAATTTCTACATTTACAAACTCAACAATTTAAAAGTTATTGATATATTTCTAATGTCTGGAGGAGCGTTCTGTCTCTGTCACGGTGAAAGAAGAGATAAGGCAAGGGCAAGAAGAGAAATAAAAAAGACAAATCCGTCACAGTGAAAGAAGAAGAGATAAGGCAAGGGTAAGAAGGGAAATAAAAAGATAAAAACCCACCTATGCTAGTGGAAGTTGTTTGAGGGGTTGTTTGGTTTTTTATAAGTCATGTGACTAAAAATCGAGGAAACTTAAAGTCATGATTATTTGATTGTTGTTGACTTATAAGTTGTTGATTTATAAGAAGGAATAAAAGAGTGACTTATAAGTTTTAAGTAGCAAATAAGTCATGACTGTTTGATAAAAATAAGTAACTTATTTTACTTTTTGACTTAATAAGTCACCTTGGAAACCCCATCGTAATGGTATATCTACCAAGCCCTGTTAGATGGTGTAAGCCTAGATTTACCAATAGCTCCTGCACGACGCATTGCTGCTCGCCTGGACTCGTCGCTCTAGTATGAATCTAAGGTTTTAATTGAACTCATTCATAGGATCGCAACAAGATAATTTCTATTAGAAAACCACTAGAAATTTTTATTTTATATTTTGACTAGTCAAAAAATAAAATAAATAAATAATAGGGAAGAGAAAAGTCAAGAGGCCTCTAATGATCAACATAAGGGAAAGAAAGACAGATGAGCCAACTTAAGAATTTTTTTTTTTGGCATTATTATCACAAAGAAGAAATTCTGATTTTTTTTCTTATTTCATATATTCAAGGAAAATCGATCTAATACAGTGGCTGATGGAGTTTTGAACTTTTTTTTTTTCCTAATATCCGTTGACACGCCGCCGCCCCCGTGCTCGCCCACCCCGCCGGTCAACGATGCCCCGTGCCTCCATTCCCCGCCGCTCTCGCCTCCTTCGTTCGCGCCTCCACTCCCCCAGCCCTGCTAGACGTGAAGAAGGCCTATGCCTCCACGCTGCAAGACTCGTTGTCGACATGGCCGTAGTCGAGGCCGACTCCGTTGAGGACAAGGTCGCCTCCATGCGCACGAGGGGGGCTGCTCCTCCGCAGGGGGCGCCAGCGCAGCCGCGTGCCCGCGTGGGGCCTCACTCGTCCTTACCGCCGTGGACCGTTGACGCAGGCCGGCCGCGGCCGGCCACGCCATCCTCGTCGGCCGGTTCGGTGTCAGACCACCGTCGATAGCGCCTCCACCGCGCCCATGTCGTCGGCGACGGTGAGCTCCCAGTCCCGGCGCAGCATCTCTTGGATATGCTAGTGTCCAGGCCCACCAACAGCATTGTCTCGTACTCTGGTGTGGCCGTGGGCGGGGGCACGGCCGGGGGCGGGCGCGTTGCCGTTGCGTGCCTGCGCGTATGAGACAATGCTTGCAACCTGTTCGACGTTTTGCGGCAATTAGAGATGAGTCAGTACGGGAGCTACCTTTGGCAAGATTTTCTCTTCAATGTTTGTTGCAAAGCGGTGGGCTTTGAGATTTATAATATCAGAAAATTATCATGCGATGAGCTAACTCGGGAAGCTCCGCTGATACCCAGAAATTCTCTTGGCAAGAAGTGGGGAGCAAAAAGAAGTCGTCATATGCAGATGTTGTCAAGCTCACTCCTGTCCTCACTGGAGCTAATGCTTTGCCGGTGGGTTTCGGTTCTCGTCAGATATCTTTCCTGTGTTTGATAGAATCAGTTGGAGTGCTGTGCAGAGAAACAGTTCACAGGTTGCTGATGGTAGGAATTCTATTGAAGAAACAGTTCATATGCTGTACCTGATTGTATCTTTTACATTTCTTTTTTCCCCATTGAATTCTCTCTATCTGCTTTCTTCTTTGTAACTTCATTCGGTTCTTTGTTTAAATAAATTTGCCCTCCTATTCTCTCAAAAAAGGATTATTTGCTTTGATGGATTATTATTGTTTAGGAATTATTATTTTGGATTATCTTGTAAGTTGTTGATACTTTATTTTAGTTGACAACCTTATTTTGCTGTTGGATGCATCAATGAAGTACACTCGTGTCAACCAAGGACAAATTGGGCAAAGGTCAGTTCTACCTTTTTTCTAGAGTTGGACTTGTTTAGCTGGGAAGTTTGGAAGCAGAGCCGCAGAAGATGGAGCAGAGCAGTCTCAAACAGGCAGTTACTCGTGTGAATGAATGAGCTATTAGGAAATGAAGAGTCAGGGGCATTCGCTTCCAAAAACCACATTAACAAACCTAAACCGCTAGAATGACTTCCTTTGCCGATATAGAGGGAGTATTTGTTTCAGACCAAATATCGTCCCAACCAATAGTATTATCTCCATCCCAAATTATAAAGGCGTTTTAGCTTTTTAGATACTTTTCTTTTTATTATGTATCTAGATATAGTGTATAAGTAGGTGCATAGCAAAAGAAATGTATCTAGAAAAGCTAAAACATCTTATAATTTAGAATAAATATATTTAGAAAAAGCTAAATGTCTTATAATTTGAAACAGAGAGAGTAGTTAGGTAGCTAAATATTAACAGTAAATGGACCCAAACGGGTCCTAAGATTACGAGGCATGTATAATATATGCAACGCACACGAAGTTTGCAACGTGATTTTGTTTAAAAAAATGTTTGCAACGTGATTCAATGCCCCTCTAGGTATAAAGCTAATTATAGTTACACAGAAGAGGTGCAGATTCGACAAAAGCAACACAATCACAAACACGGGGCCAATGAAACATGCAATTGTCATCTCTCTATTCAGATCGATGAAACTTACATGCAAAAAAAGTAAACCCTGTTAATTACATGGCACATCTTTTTTTTTTTTTTTTTTTTTGTTTTTTTTTTTTTTTTTGTTTTTCTGGGGTAATAACTACGCACACTTAAGGATGGACACTAGTTCAATGGCAGCATGGGAGAGAAGGCAAATCAATGATAGTCTGACAGAAGTCAGCGCTGCTTGGATTCCGGTGTGTGACTGATGCCTCCTCCGGGAGAGCGGCGCTCATCATCATCATCCCAGGTCGGCAAGGATGATTCATCTAGCCTTGCGAGTAGATACTGATACTCTCCTTCCCAGGTCGGCAAGGTTGTGGTTGCGGAAGATGCATCATCTTCGATGTCCTCGTCACTGGTCAGGTTGGAGGATTCAGATGACGAGTTCGAGGTCGGTCGCAGAGTCGAACGAGCTGTAGTCGATCTGGTGGGCGGACGACGTCGAGAGTAGCCAGGCGCAGTCACATACCCAGACTCAGGCTCGGTGTAGCCAGGCACGAACGGCGCCGGTGATGCCGCGTCACGGCCACTGGCGGTGGCCTCCTCCGAAGATAGCCCGCGGCCTACAGATGATCCCGGCGAGAAGGTCCCGACGAACGACAATGGTGGTGACGCGTAATACCAGTTCCCCGGAACTTGCCTGACAGCCAAATCGAACAGCAGCCCCACCACCTTCGCCTCGAAAAGCAGATACGCCATGAAAATGAAGATCAAGCAGGGTAGGGCAACACGCAGGGCTCCGGCAGTGGCACCTTGAAGCCGCCCAAAGAAGATGCCAATGGCGGACAGGATGGACACCAGCAGCAAGGTGAGAATTGTAACCCAAGCCACCCTAGCTCCGGCATGATGCATGGCCACTGATTTTGTGGACGGTGGACCTGCTGGAAGTATACAATTGAAAAAAAAAAATGATGAATTCAAGGCTTCAAGTAAGCTCCGAAATCACATCACTGCATGCTGCAACAATAACTCAAAAGATGTATAGCACAATTAACTAAAATAGTACTCCCTCCGTTTCAAATTATAATTCGTTTGCCTTTTTTCAACCTCAAGTTTGACCACTCTTCTTATTCAAAAAAAAATTTAGAATTTAGGTTTGAGCCCTGCATCCTCTTAGTTAAAAAGCAAGGGTGCGGTCTACTCCTTCCTATCGAGTTTTTTTTTTAACAATAATCCATTTTGACACTACCCACGGTACCACCACAGCCCACCTTCAGTTTCATGAATAATTAAATGCTATACTTAGAATAGTATTTGAATCTAAATAACGACTGGAAATATATAAACTGTAGTGCCATAATGAAGCTTGCTACCAAATTGATGGTGTTACAACTAAGATGATTACCATCACATAGGGAAAAACAAATTAGATGGATTATTGTTATTAGGAACTTCAGACCACGAGGTGTGAATCAATTTATTGGACGATTCATATATAAGCTATGACTATAACAGTATCAGAATCCGAATCACCACTTAACATTACATAGGACACAAACTAACTAGATTATTGTTAGACACCACAGGCGTGAATCAATTTAATGGATGGTTCATAAGCTAAAAAAAAAAAAAAACAACATTATTAGAATCCAAATCACCACCACCTAAACTACAGTACTTAGTCATGCGCTCCCCATATCAACTGGGTATGTCATATGTGCCAGCTAAAACGATTATTACACCTATGCAGCACATGAAACTATATGTATGGTGAACTTTTCACCTTGATCCTTGAGTAGGCAAAAAACTTTTTTATGAATGATTATATGCGAAGTAGCATGGTATAAGAATCCAAATCACTACTAATTAATATGTCAACTCTTTAAGTAGCTCAAAGATAGTACCACAATGAAGTTTGCGTCCAGGACAGGTGGATGACCAGCTAAGATGATTAAAACTGCATAGGAGTACACTCAATTGATTAGAGTATTGTTAAGACTCCAGACCATGAGGGCTTTCATGGACTATTCATAAGCTAATTAAAACAATATTAGCAACCAAATCATGACACAAATCTTGAATCACCTAAAACTATAAGACACAGGCCCCCTTTGGAATGCAAGATTATATCCTGTTTCCTTCACTTTTCATGTGAAAATGAACCGATTCCTATAAAATTCATGTATGTGAAATTGCTGCATTCCACAAGGGGCCCTTAACAAAGCTTTGACCCAGATCAGATGAATATGAAACTAAGATGGTTATTCTTGCACAGAAAACAAGGGGTCACTCTAGACTTTGAGTGGGCAATAAGAAATTTCCATGGACAAATATACTCTTTTTTGGTCACATGTGTGGGCAGGTCAGGATCAGGCTTTCAAAGACTTGTACCCACAACTATACTCTTTTACCAAAAAACAAAAATGCTCAATCCAATACTGCATAGAACAAGATGTCAGTAGGTTATTCAGCTTGCCCCTATCACAACAAGCTGCAGATAGTTGGAAGAAGTTGAAAATCATATTCTACAAGCAAACTCTGATGAAAACGATGATGATCTTTGGAGTTACTGTTGGGGACCTTCAAAATTCAGTAGCAGTAAAGCATATACAAGTTTCATTGGGCATACTGAAGCATCACCTCTCTTTACATGGTTTTGGGCCTCTAGTAATTTGGGAAAGCATAAATTTTTCTTCTGGCTTCTACTAAGGGACAAATTGAGTACTAGAAATTTACTGAGGAAGAATATGACACTTGATGACTACAGTTGTGTCTTATGTAATACAGGACATGAAGAAAAAAAGCTTTCATCTATTCTTTGAATCCCCTTTCAGCCAATCCTGTTAGAACACAATCCCTATTGTTTGTAACCTGAATTCACAACCACTAGATATGGTAATAGAAGCCAGAGAGGCATTTGGGAGCAGCATATTCAGAGAGATCTTCATCAGTGCTTGCTGGATCATTTGGCTGACCAGAATTGCAGTTATATTTGATGATGGACAGATCAATATCAATGCATAGAAAAGGCACTTTAAGGACGAACTTGGTTATGTGTGTACAAAAGCCAAGACAGGAAGACAAGCTCAGCTTAGTTTGTGGAGAGAGAGCTATATATGATGTATACTCTTTTTTTTTTTTTCCTTTGGGCCTAGCTGCCTTGTAATCTTTTATACCTGTACTCTTTATTCTTTCATTTAATTGAAAAGGCAAAAAAAAAAAAAAAAAAAAAAAAAAAGAGGTAGGGGGCTCCCCTGCTGATTCGGTCTTTTTTTACAATTTGTATGCTAAGTAGCATGCTATTTCAAATCGAATCAATACTCAAATCCTTAAGTAACTCAAAGATAATACTCTAATGAAGACTCACTCACCCAGATCAGATGGGTAATATACCAACTTCATTCAATACGACTCAATAGAATACTGTTAGGCACTTATCAGACTGGGGGGGGTGCCCGGAGGTCAATTTGCCCATCACTAATCAAATACTGAGCTAGCTAAAACAAGATCGCTCTGAATATCAAATCAATGTCGACAACTAAGATTATTTGCTCATAACGTAACAAGAACAACCTGTTTATCAGAATTATTGCAAACTTGGAGCTCTAATTGTGCCAACTTGTATTGAATAAAAAATCCAACTTACAATTCAGATCTCTAATTACCTACTAAGATGGTACCTTGAGTCCTTGATCGAAGCAAGATTTGGAGAATCGATTGACTGATCCAGCAGCTACGACGATTCACACTGTGAACGGAGAGGGCAAGAACTCTCTTAGTGCTGGATTAAGATGGGAGGAACAGAAAGTGTTGGCAAATTCTGAAAACAAACCTCTCAAACAAGCACGGCGGGGACGGGGGGCGGGGGCGGGGGCAGGAGGAGGATGGATTAGGGTAAGCAGATAATTAAGAAGAGGGTTAACCAATAATGCTGGAGGGAGGTGTATATATGCAGGTGGGGATGGGAATGGGGGTGTCTATGCCTATATGGGCCAGTGGCTGCCAAAAAAATATGTGTGCTGACCGAGCAGGCCGGAAACCGATGCAATTTGCCTATGGTACTCAATTATCATTATTGATCACAAGTACTACACAACTAGCATTAAAGATATAATTAGTTCGTATATATGTAAACCCAAAGTAGCATCTACTACATAACTGGTAATAGTATATTCGAAGTGGAACATGTCTTGAAGAGCTGTTTTTTAATTATTTTCCAAAACCTTTGTCACATACATATATATACAAGTCACATTAGAGTCATTTACCCTAATGCTGAAACACTAGTCTAAAAAAAGTTACATTCTTGTTTCATCCTACTCAAAATGTCTTAAGTTTGAACAAGTTCATACAAAACATGTCCAATATTATATCGCCATGTAAGTATCATCAAATTTATCGTGAAATATATTTTCATAGTTTACCTATTTGTTGACATAAATGTTAACAATCTTTTCTATAATCTTAGCCTACTTAATGCAATTTTTTTTGCAGGCTAACTTAATACTGTTTTATTTAGGACAAAACTAGAGTGACATGGTTTACTTGGTTAGTAGCTGAGACTGCATGGACGAAAATACTCAAAAGATCAAGATCTAAAAGGTGTCATCACATAAAGGTCAAGAACACAAAGAATAGGATTTCCAAATGCAAAAGTAGTGCATGAGATATCATTCTCCATTAAATAAAGCTCACTGGTAATTGGTCCCAGCAAAGTTAGAGAACACGAACTCATCTTATTGATATGTTATCATCTTCTTTCTCGAAAACGCAGGAGAACTGTGCTTCATTATATTAAGAAGAAAATATGTTATCATCACTAAACTTATAAAAGTTAGCAAGTTATTATCACTAAGCCTGTAAATTTTGCAAATAAACAATATTACGATCAATATAGGTAGAGATAGCTATTGAGGGCACTCCACTCTTTTGAAGTTTGAACTCCTGTTCCCCTTAAAAGTTAGAAGCATTATCATCTATTAGTTGTGGTTACCATCCTTTTGAACATCTTGTAGCTGTCTGGTGAAGAAAATTGACATATATTTTAAGTACAACAACTGAAAGACCTAATGTTTAACAACATAGCAACATTGTTGTAGATTCACTCCTAGTGATTCAGAATTGGGAATCAAACATCCAAACGATTTGCCTAAATATCTAGAAGTAAAAGTTTGAATTTGAACGATAATGCTTAGGTAGTTAGGTGTCACATATATGCACTCCATCTGCTTGTTCTCTCATGCCTTGCTCAATAGAACTTTGATGATAGCATGGAGCCTTCTCTCTGTGAGGTTATGCACTCCACCTCACTAGGATAAATCTAAAATTCTAGTTATGGATGATCTATACAAAACTATTAATCAGACTAATTGGATCGTAGTCAGCTATGGAGGTGGCTCCAATTTTGTTTGGTTGGAGCATGATGTTTGCTTCATTTGCCAAGTGTGGTCTAGAAGTTATTGATTGAAAAACTCATAAATTGCTTCAATAAGGTCATTCTTGATAATATGCCAACATCTTTTGTAGAAGGTTCCAAGGAATCTATCTGAACCAGAGGCCATTCTGTAGAAAGTTCTTTGACTGAATTGGCGATCTCCTCTGCAAATGAAAAATCTATTTCATCTAAATTGTGGTGCTCATATCCTAGGGTCATCTAGTTTATGGTGGACACACACTGCGAGGAGCCAATGGCCTAGAAGAAATGTTGGTGGGAATTTTGACTTTTGTCCTCTTGGGGTATGACTACAGAGTTGGAGTTTGTTAAAGTACCAAAAAGGGCAGACCCAGTGCTGGATAGCTCCCACGTGAGTGGGGTACTGGGGAAGGGAATATACGGGCAAGCCTTTCCCCTAATTTTTGACAGAGAGGCCGCTCGAACCCAGGACTTTTCGGCTCAGTGGGAAGGCTTTCACCACTGCACCAGGCCTGCCCTTCAGTTTGTTAAAGTACTAATTAATGCAATTTTTGTCTAGCCCCAGGTTGTATGTTGGAGTGAATGTTGGCAATATTGGCTCCTTTGTACTGCTGCAATACCCAAAGATTTTGATTTGAGGTACTTTTTAATTCAAATTCTTCGCCTGTCAGATTTCAGATTTCCTGTCCTTAAGGTTTATAGAAGAGTGATATGGATGATTGCTTCTTGAAGTTTGATGTTACTAAATATTCCTTCTCCATTCCTTTAGGGCCTTAGTGGTTCGTAGAAGTTTAACATGCACTTGAAGAATTGCATCCTGAGTGTCCACTTGTTGATCCCATGGCGATTGAGTAGTCGCTAGAAAACAGGGCTGACTGATCCATGAAGCTTCAAAGTGGAAGCCGTGGTAGAAATTTGAAGGAAAATCCCTTTGAAGGAAAAAGGGAAGCAATGGTCAGAACTAGGGAAGCAAGAACTTAGAGATCAACTCAAGCCATTCTGTGGATCCGAAGAAGTGATGAATGTTAGAGGAGTCAAGGGCCTATTGGGCCTTAGCCCGTTAGGGTTAACCAATCTCTTGCTAAGTGGCCAAATAAGACCTCTCTATATAATGAGAGGAGATGTATCAATCTATAAGCAAGCAAGAGATTAGAAGGAACACCTTCTCTCTCGCCGGCCGGGGGCAAAGCCCCGCAACCGGCGTTCCTAGCGCCCCTACAGCCCTAGGCGCCGCCCTACCCTCTCTTCTTCCTCAGTCCCTCAGCCCAACAAAGACCATAACAATCAATCCTAGTGATTGTTAGAGAACGTTGGTCGTTACACCAGGTGAATTTCCGACCATGAAGTTTTAACTCTGATAGTTGAAGGTTCATTATTTACATGTTTGACTAAAACGACTCATCATATTTAGAATCTGGACGCTTATTGGCAAGTTTGTTTTCTCCTGTTCCAATCTTGATCAAGATTTATCTGTCTAATAAAACAGTAACGAAAATAGGAATGCTATACAACACCATGTATTTTAGCATAAGAAACATTTTTTTCTGTGTCCATGACTTTGGGGTCCACACTCAATTCCTCCCTCCCGACCGACGCACCTCCTGATGAGTCCGGCCCACCAGAGATTGGGCCTTTCCTGGTGGGCTGGACTCATCACCTCCCCTCTCCACGCCCTGGCACGCCTCCTGCGCCGGCGCCAGCCATGGCAGCCGCAGCGGCAGCGGATCTGGCTCCAGTATGCCTCCTCCTCCTCCTCCTCCTCTGTGATTTGTCCTTTCTTATAAAAAAATGTTTCTGTGATACGTAATCTGTGATTGTCTAGAAGGAGAAGAAGAATGCGGAGGTAGAAGAAGGGTGGAGGCTGTTGGATCATCATACTATGGCCAAAAAGAATTCATGTGTACTCCATGAAACACATGGTCACTAGATAGACAAACTCAGACGAAAAAGTCAGGTTTCTGCGAATTTTACTTCGCACATTACTCACATGTCAATAGCAGCGTTGGTGAGAGCTTTACCTCATGTTTGTGTCGTTCTTAGTTCTGAGCATGCATCTATCTGGAGAGTGAGCTCGTCGTCCGTTTGAACAGGTTCCTCCTCTGCGCGCCAGTTACAGAAGCCCGCGAACTAGTGGAAATCGCGACTGTCAATCGACCTGGCATGGCGGCTCGCGGAGGAAGCGAGAGGGTGGTTCCTGACGCGCGCCAACGTGGCGGCGGCCGGCACAGCGACAGCGCTGCCAGATGCTTCCGCAGCTAAAACGCGTAACGACTGGCTCTGCGAGATCGGGAAGCCCGCGGAGTGCCGGAGACGCCGCCGCATCCGGCCTCGGACCCAGCGCCCGCTCTCTCTTACGAGCGTCCTCAGGATCGGGAGAGGATGGGGATCGGTGAAGGTGGTGCTCGGCGTCGGTTAAGAGATCCCATCTGGGAAGATGACGATTCGGTTCACATTCACTTTGCTTCTCAAAAATAGTGAAGCCAAAAAAAATCTAGGTGTATTTTTTTTTCTCGGTCTTTAAAGCAAGTTTAATAGTTTAAGAACTACTTCGCCAATGCGCCGGGCTTGACACGCTGACCGCCCATTACTATTTATGACATACCTGCATGCGGGGAAATTAATTACAAGACGCGCATGGCCTAGTCGCCCGGCCTCGTGGCGTCGTGAGACGCTTTATTTTTTCTCTCTTCATTTCTCTCTCCTCCACGTAGACATGAGCCGGCTAGTCGCTTCATCATAATACTTGCTCTTAGGTCTAAACGGCTTTTGTTCTTTTATTTTAGTTTTAATTAGGTTTTACAAACCATTTTCACATGTGGCTATTTCACTGTGCTTCTCGAAAACGCCACGATAGGTTAAGTTTCTTTAAAGCATCGCCAAGAGTTCTTGACTTCACTCTTTAAATCGTTATTTAGAGAGTTATCCACATAATTCTTTTTTTCTTGAAAACACAAAAGACTTGTGTTTCATTGTATTTAAGAAGAAGTTTTTTATAATATAATGTTTGGGGAGGTTATAGATTTTGCTTTTGAATTTGTCCTCCCCAAACTGATCGGCATCTTGACTACTCGCGAATGAGACACCTAGTTTGCACGCCCGCCTCGACCCACTGATCGGCGGTGTGCTTGATGGTGGCTAGCAATTGGTTCACGCTGGAGGTGCAGTTTCGAAAGCATCTCGCGTTCCACTCTTTCCAGATTTCCCAGGCCACCAGGGTGAACAATGTATCTGCTCCCTTGCGCTTGTCGCCATGCCACCTCATCCTCCAGCTGTCCCACCATTGTAGCGTTGAGTTGCCCCCTACTTGCGAGGAGTCGGCGCCGAGTATCGCTAAGATGGTCCACCAAATTTGTCGGGAGACCGAGCATCTTGCGATGATGTGATCAATGGTCTCACGGTTCCCGGTCGCCGCAGAGGAAGCGGTTGTCTTGTGCCTGTAATCCATGCCTCCACCTCCCCGTCTGCGGTCCAGTGTCGCCTTCTTATTGCCAACCACAAGAATATCCTCACTCTAAGCGGTGCCCATGTCTTCCAGATGCACTTGCACCCTGGGATTGGGTGCGAGGCTATCCGCAAGGTATGCGATGACGCAGACTTGGAGGAGTATTTTCCGTTGGTGACCATTTCCAAATGTGGCGATCCTCGGCGTCGTTGACCTGCACTAGCATGACTTGGTCCCACAGCGTAGGTACTCATAAGCCACCGGGACTATGATGCCCCGGTTATCGACGCATTCCACGCCGGCCCCCGCAGCCTATACGCAACCGTCGTGCTATTGATGCAACTTTTGCTGGCGAAGCTTAGCAGCGATGGAGCTATGTCCTTACCGCTCGCCCATGGATCCAGCGTCCAATCCAGAAAGCGGTTGACCGTCCATTGCCCAGGTCGGTGTATGTCGACATGTCAAAGAAGGCTTGAACGATTCACATAAAAATCGCTTCCTATATTTTTCCATTAAATATTTTTTTCATATCTTGTTTGCACTCTGGAGATGTATTCTCGTTATCTATTTTGGGCAAGCGAGAAAAGTTGTTAGAGGGTATTTTTTTCACCAAAATATCTATTCCTAGTAATTACAAAAGATATAGTCTCTTGAAGTTGTTATTAGAAACCCTGACAAAGAGACACATTCATTAAAGAATGAAATTTCTTAATCAATCCGGTGTTCCTCACTCTCATTACTCTTCATTTGTCACTCATTTCGATGTATTGGTCTCATCCTTCACCATCTCTAATCTCTAATTTAGTTTGGATTTGCAAAACCTCACCACCATCACACCATTCATGTTGTGCCCACTTGCCACACACACGTGGTATTTTAATTTTTTTGTTGAGAATGACACGGTACAACGCAGACGCTCACAACACGCACGCACACTCACCCCTATGAAGACACGCACGCAAACCCTACCCCTATAAACACCTCCGAAGGACTGAGCACCCGGCAGATCTGGAGATTCTCGAAGTCACCATTGGCACCTCGTCGTCGACGGGAACGTCGCTTACCACTTAATGCATAACGCCGGAAATCCTAGAAAAATCCCAAGAGAAGGTGCGAGCACCGAGGATTTGAACCCCGGTGGGTAGCGCCCCACTAGACCGTCCCTACTATTGGACTACAAGCCAATTCGCACACACGTGGTATTTTTATGAAATAGTGTAAGAGAGTTTTGGGCTCAAAAGGGGCTAAATGTGTATTTTTATGGATTATCTTAGGCTGGACAAAAGTGGTATTAAAGGAGTTTTTGGGCTGCACCCGGCTGCAGCCCGGGCAGCTCGGGGTGTACATTCGCCCTTGGACTGAACTGTTCTCTCAATATTTCCAAGACTTCAAGAATTGACAAAACACATGGACAAAACAAATTAAACAAATTCTAACATTGTTTTGCAAAGTCATAGGAGATGAACAAATGTTCAACTATTTTCAAGCTCCTGTGGATAGAGGACACAACCGTATTCTTCTAAAAACAATCTTTCTTAGTACGTTTTTAGTGCTCATCTACCCTTCAATAAAAACTAGAAGAAAACCTCATGCTTGCACTGACATGAAAACTTTCAAAGTCATTTGAGTGCAATGTGTATTGTAGTATGACGTGTGAAAGTTTTGTAAACTTTTGTATTGTGAACCTTGTGCTTGTAAGTTGTATTGTAGTTAGAACCTAGATATGGGGGTCCAAGGAATGAAGCATTAATTGCTTAGATACATGGAACTATGGAAGTGATCATCATCTCCAAGTCTAAGAAAAAGAGGTGTAGAAAAAAAGGTTTCTTCCCAATCATCTCTCCTCTTTTTGTTTGGACACTGAAATCACAGGTCATATGCTAAAATTTCTATACCAGCCAACATTCCAGAAGTAAGGAGAGGATGGCTAAGTGGTGGAGAAATATCTGCTCACTGCCGTGGTCACGAATCTTCTGGTGGCCACGAATCAAATAGCTCCTTAATTGGTTATTAGAAAAATGGGCTTCAACTCTTCTTAGAATGCATATTATCAATACCATTGACAAATTTACAATATACCTTCTTGGTCCGGGAATCCTCATTAACATATATCTTTTGTGTACCTCATCAGATGCATCAATGAATTTACATGTAAGTGATTTGATGATTGGATCCTGATCTGTGCTTGGATTTATGCAACATATTTGCATCACAGCATTCGACATTCTAGATTTGCACATAATAATAAGAAGAAAAAAAATCATCACTTGCAATGAGAATTTACATAGATATAGATATGCGAAGATATAATACATGATACAAGATTATGAGCTACATATCGGTTAGGTCTTTTGTGGGGACTTGTGGAAGCTGTCCACTCCGTATTCTTTGAGTAACCATACAAATGGCTATAAGATCAAAAGGGCTCTCCGGAAGTGACCGGACGTAGGCGACGGACCGTCCGGTCGCTCTCTGAAGTGACCGGACGCAGGCGACCGACCGTCCGGTCCTCCTCGCGGCGGCCCGGTCATCGGGTGCATGTGGCTCGGTTTTTGAGCTTTATGGAATCGACCGGACGCTAGCGACCGGTGCGGCCCGGTCAGATTCGGCGTCGGTCGAAGGTCCGGTCAAAAAAAAGTCCGGTCGATCGGGCGATTTTTGGTGCGTTTCGGTGTTTATTGGAACCGACGGGACGCTTATGACTGAGCGCCCGGTCAACCCGACGCTGGGCTGTGTCCCAGACGAGATCGAACCGATTGTTTCCTAATCGTGTTTAGGTCGGTTTCTGGTGATTGGAAACGCCCAAGGGCGGTTTCCTAAAAGGATAAGACCACCCTCCTCTATATAATAAAGAGGTTCATGGCGATTTGATCCCATCCACATCCAATCGACAAAATCAATCTACTAACGTGCTGTTCGCCGACGTTCTCCGCGAACTTTGCCGGCGCTCTAGGCGGCCTTGCCGGTCCTAGGGCAACCCTCACGTGTGTCCTCCCGACGGGTCTTCCCGGAGGTGCGTTCGGAGGTTCTTCCGGCCGTCACCAAGCTCTACATCGGCCTTAGCCGATCACGCTGTGGTGCTCGCTGCTCTAAGGTTGATTGCAACCTTCGTGGGCGCCCAAGGCCCTCCGGTGTGCTTGGCGTGGAACCCTAGTTTCGCGTCAACACTATAGTTAAAAATAGTATTTTGTTGATAGATAATGTGCATTTCAATGAGGCACTCATGAGGACTACAATAGTTTCAAATCTATCTAAATAGTTTCAAATCTATCTATATATAAGACGTGTGTATGTATTCGTAGGAGTAAATATGGTTAATCATGAATATTACCGTTCATGCAATCATCTACGTTTATTTGTACTATGTTTTTCTTTGGGGAAAAAAAAAATTCAGAAGGCAAGATTATTAGCATTCCCACGCATGGTGTAGGGTTCGTCCTGTTGCAAATTCATAATTGCATTGGAACAATATTTCTAGGGAAATAATTAAGTATTGATTTGGATATAATAACTGCAAAAAAAAAAAAAGGCTCCGTGCATTGATTTGGTATCAATAAAAATATATATCAAGAGAATAAATCAAATATTACACAATGTGGTTTCACACTTTTGGTAGTGCTTGATCAGTCTTTCAATATCATTTCTAAGAAAAATATTACAGCGTCCAAATCTACTTGACGTTTCCATCATTATATTTGTGATTCTAACCACTACTTATGTACAAATCACCAGGTTATTATCGTTATTATGTTTCTGAGGAATGCTACACACAAGTGTGGCAAAAACCTTTTTTTTTCCATAAAATGTGTTTCTACAATAAGTGAATGTTTTTTTAACTTTACCCCTTTTCTTATGACAAAAGTTATGGTTGACAAAATCCCCCATTTTTCTTGTTTCATTTCACAGTTTCACACACGTGATCCACACTCCACATCAATTTTTTTTACCATATAATTTCCTATATAAATCTCCCGAGTTTCCAGGATTCTCCATGCTCCATTCTCATCCAAAATTGAGTTACACGAATCTCCAAGTCTCAGAAAAAAAGAGGACAAGAGGTTTCTTCCCAATCATCTCTCTTCTTTTTGTTTGGACACTGAAATCACAGGTCATATGCTCTTCTTTGCATGATTCCAGTTCTTCGTCTGAAGCAAATTTAGATCTAATCATTTTTCTTTTTGTGGTTTCTTTGAATCTTGTTTTTACGTCAAAATTGTTATCTCCTCTGTAGAGAATTTCTGTTCGACATCCTCTTCATCTTTCGCAGCTTTATGTGGAACAACATTTCCGTCAAGGCGTTTCCTTTGAGGAGATTCTTGCTGCCAATAACATGAACATGGACAAGACACCGATCGCAGGCGGCGGCGGCGGCGATGCAGCAGGAGGAGGAGGCGGCGCCGGCAATGGCCCGGAGATGCAATCCTCGTCTGACGTGGTGGCGCCTTCGCCGACGCCGACTCCTCACACGGAGTGCGACATCAGCAGCATGCCGGAGTCCCCATGCGCAAGCCCGGCCACCGGCGCGCGCTCTCAGATATCATCGGCCTTCCCGACGACCTGGACATCGGGGGCCCCGGCGGCGGCGACGCGCCCGCGCTGTCGGACGAGACCGAGGAGGAGCTCTTCTCCATGTTCCTTGACGTGGATAAGCTGAATTCGCGGTGCGGTGCGTCGGAGTCGGAGTCATCGTGCGCCTTGGCCGGGGATCGGGGAGGGACGTCTGCGGCAGGGCAGGGGCAGAGGCATCATCACAGGCACTCGATGGACGCCTCGAGCTCCATCAACGCAGAGCACCTGTTCGGGACAACGGCGATGGAGGGCGTCGCCGGCAGAGTTGAAGAAGGCATTGTCCGCCGCAAAGCTTGCCGAGCTTGCGCTCATCGATCCAAAGAAGGCAAAAAGGTATTGTTTTTGTGGATCTCTTTTGTTTGTTCCTTATCAAGTTCATCTGTTAGACCATGTTTTGTTCATCTGAATGTGTTCTTGATCAAATTAATATGGATTTTTGTTAGTATATTACTATCTCGTACCAAGTAGATGAATTTGGTGCTTTCTAGGGCAGAGATCCTTAATCAAAATCCTGGTTCAAGATTTTACATGACGATTCTATAAGAATTGATGCAATGCAGATGGCATGAAAGACAACTAGACAAGTAGTCGTTGGAGGGAAAGAAAATTATTTGTTAGGAACTGTAGAGGGGTATTCACTTTTTTTTTTGCTCGAACACAAGGGGTATTCACTTAACAATTCACTATTTGCCAGGAACTGTAGGGAGGAATTCTCTTGTCGCTTCAGTGTTCTGATAACCCTCCTAACTAAGAAGTAGAGGGGAATTCTCTTGTCGATCCACTATTTGCCAGGAACTGTATATAGCAATTCTCTTGTCAATTCACTGTTGTGATAAGCCTCCTAACTAAGAACAGTGAAATATATGACCATGCCATTTATAATAATATGAGTAGTAAAATTGTTAAGTTATAAGGAGGAGAAGATATATGACAGGGAAACCATATTAATAACTAATAAATGAATAAGTTATAAGGAGGAGAAGATATATGGCAGGGAACACATATTAAGAATTAATAAATAAATTAAGAAGAAGAAGAAGGATAAGATCCAGTGCCAAGTTGGGCTCGAACCCGGGTTGTCTCGGGCGCAACTAGACTGTGATAAGTTTTCCAGAACTGGTTATAGTCCAAAGGAAATTGTATATTACATTCCTGCACAATGAAAGGATGAAATATTCATGGAAAACTATTATTGGTAAGGAGGGCATTGAAAACAGCTATTCATGTGCCTGTACCATGAACATGGTTTAGGCCCCCAAATAATACCACTATTATCATGCCTTACATATATACATTTTATTTTTCTCTTTTCCCTTTTTGTTGGTGGCCCATTTGGGTTTCAACTCTAGCCTACCTAATTTGCTTGGGAATAATTTTTTTGTTGTTGTTATTGTAAACTATATTCCTTGCATGTTGTTTTTCTTGACGAGAAAATCCTACACAGTCAGAAATAATAAAGCAGCAAGGATAATTTTTGAAAGAAAAGTCACGAGCTCTGCCGTTCAATAAAAAATAAAGCATTAAGGATAATGACAACAGAAGAGCTCGCATCGATTGAAACCGAATCTTAATTTTCTAAAAACTAATTTAATCTTGAGAAACACTTAATTGTCTATTCTGATATTGCTTGGTGATGTGATAGGATTATAAATAATAGACAGTCAGCAGCAAGATCAAAAAGAAAGGAAGATGAGGTACATTGCTGAACTTGAGCGGAAGGTGCAGTACATGCAGAGAGAAGCCACAGCATTGGCAACCCAGCTGGCATTGCTACAGGTATGAACGCTTCTTCTCTGTTGGTGAACCTGTAAATTTCTATCTTTTGTTACTATACTGTTTGTTACTATTCTGTTTTTGACTAATTATCAATTGTTTGCTACTCTGTTCTAAACTAATTTTCAGTTGTTTGTTACTACATTTTTTTTTTAATAATTATGATGTTAGCTGAGACAGTCATTCAGGATGTTTCCAAAACATTGCACTGATGATATGATGTGTTATTGCTATTGGACATAGTTTTGTTGGAGGGAGGGTGGTATGAACAATATTGTGAACAATAATTGCGGGCAAGTGAGAGAGCAACAGCAAGGAGATAGGGATTTCCCCTCTGTCTTACTTGATTACAAATGGTACACGGAACCACTATTTCTAGGAGGATGTTTGATTTGATGGCTAAACAAACTATAGATGGGATATTATAATCATGATCCATCTTGCTTACATGAGATAGACTTTCTAATAGTGACTGAGACTTTCAAACAGTACAGGCCTGCCTGCTGGCCCATTTGAGCATATAGCACATAGTAGTTTCATAGTTTGACTGTAACAGGATCCAACAATCTTTTCCCTGCCCTGAATCTAGTTTCTTTGAAGCAGCCAAGGCTTTCCTTTTTTTGTTCTTTTTTTATAATCTCTTTTGTAGAGTTCGTGTTAACTTCTCATTGCTATAGCTAATCATTCAATTCCTCCTTGTATGATAATACAAACAGAGGGACACGGCTGGGCTGACTGTTGAGAACAGCGAACTGAAGATACGTCTGCAGAGCACAGAGCAACAAGTCCACCTACAAGATGGTAAAACAAAGCTCAAACACATCGTCACACTAATAACTATTTCGCTACACAATTGCTCTCTTTTCATCCTGCCAAATCGTAGCAATGCTTAGGTTTTGTTTTTTCTGGCAAGCAAAACAAATGAAATGATCGAACCACACAAACACAACCCTGTTGCATGCAGCTCTGAACGAGGCCCTGAAATCGGAGCTGCAGCGGCTCAAGGTGGCGACAGGACAGATGGGCAACCAGATGATGATGAACTTCGCCGCCGGACCGCCGCCGCACCCGTTCGGTGGTGGGAATCAGCAGCAGGTGTTCCACCACCCCAGCCAAGCAATGCAGCCGTTCCTGGCGATGCAGCAGCAGCAGCAGCAGCAGCACCTGAACCAGCCGTTGCACCCTCTGCAGACGCAGCAGCAGCTGCAGCAGGCCGCGCTCAGCCTGAACATGAAAGGGCCGGCGGCCGCGGCGGCTCCTCCTGGCCAGTGGCAGTGGGGTGGTGATGCGTGGTCGGAGAGCAGCAGCAGCTGATGATCTGGAAGGTGTAGATATAAATTTCGTGGGATTTGCATCTTGCTTAAGCCTTAAAGGATGTTGTTATACTCGGGTTATGTGTGGATGAAACCGATGGTTGAAGAAAACCCTTGTTCCTCAAGTTTATACTTTGATGATCTGCCATTTTGAAATGGTGTAACCAGGTGATCTGTATAGATATGAACAAAGTTTTCTTTTGAGGTGATTTCATTTTGTTCAGACAAAAATTTAAAACCTTTGCTTAGTTTAATGGATGACTGGATGAGGATAATTTAGTGCACAAGCTTCATTCGCATATTGGGCCTCATTAACGAATGGGCTGAGATGATTGGGCCGGATTTGGGCCCATCCGAGACTCACTTGCGCAGTCCACCCCGCGGGCGGCGCGGCGGCAAATGGAGTTGAGTTCGCGTCCACCGCCATGGCCGGCGGTCCGCCGTCGCGGGGGACTCGGGATGGCGCCCCGAGGGAAGGCGCCCGGCAGCGCCGGAGCGTTCTGAGTAGCCGAGTGCGGATTGCGGTCTATGTGCGTCCGGCTGTCCGCACCGCCGCGCCGCGCGCAGACCTCGGAGCTTCGCTGGCCGGGCACCGGGGCGACGCGATGCCGGTGGTGATGACCTCGCCGCCCGCTTCGGCGCGTCCTCTCTCAGGAAACAACTGCCGTCGTATTCCCCATTGCAGGTAAGTCACTCCTACTTAGGTGCTACTGTGCTAGCATCAGCAATTCAGCAGTAGAGCTGACGGCGGATTTTTTCGCCCAATCTTACAAGTCAGATTCGGGCCGGTGTTGCAACTGCAAAACACTCTATCCCAAACTGGATACTTAAAAGTTGTTTCATACAGGAAAAACGGTAAGCCGATTATTTAGCTTATATTTAGCACCGGGCCGAGCTTACCCAAAACTATTCAAACTTTGCAATGTTCCTCTAAGCTGAAGTAGAAGGCCCTCCGAAGTTGTAGCGAGTGATGGAGTTCTGGTTTGCTGTAGGAATGGACAGGTCTCGTCCTGCTGGCATCCTGTTGATGTTGAGCTTCATGTCAGCTGCAGCGTGCAGCTTCTCAAGTATGTCATCGGCGAACTGAAAATATGCCTTTCTTGTAGCTTCACTGGATATGAGGGTCAAGCAAACAATAGAGAATCCAGTTGCAAAACCTAGCAACGTACACATGTATGTCACCGTATCAAAAAATGCTTCCACTTGTTTTTTCTTGGATAATGCTTGCTGCTGTTGGGTAAGCAGATTCTTGATACTGGAACCCCACAAAGATTCACATTGCCCAAGTACGAATCTCCCGTGAAAGTCGGAAATTGGCCTTGCAATGGTATCTTTCCGGAGAGGTTGTTGTAGGATAAGTTCAGATAACTCAAAAATGACACTGACGTCAAGCTCTGAGGAATTGAACCTGATAGATCATTCCATGAGAGGTCCAGTGATACTAAATGGCTTATGCTTCCAATTTCATCAGGAATACTTCCTCCAATGAGATTTCTAGATAAATTCAAACTATGCAATGCAGATAGAAATCCTATTTCACTTGGAATCTCACCAGTCAATTGGTTTGCTGAGAGATCAATGCTCTTCAAATGGTAATAGATTTCAAAAATCAATACATAACCTTTGAATGTTGTTTCTAAAGTATCCGTGTACACAGCAAAGTAAGCACCTCCAACACCGTAAACCATGAATTCAAGAGAAGGTGACGTGTCCCAGATTTGACTGCTCAAGTGCAAGGCTGTTAAATTTCCCAGGACATGTGGTATCTGGCCATATAGTTTGTTGTTACTAAGATCCAAATACTGCAGAGCATGAAGTTGGGATAATTCTTCAGGTATTTCACCAGAAAAATGATTAGAACCTAAACTCAGAATCACCAGACTCTGTAGGCCATCACCTATCCATTTCGGTATGTTTCCAGACAAATTATTGTCATGAAGATCGAGAAACATTAGCCTGCTACATGACTGCAGTGAGGTGGGCAATATCCCAGATAAGTTATTCTTTCTGAGATGTAGTGTAACAAGGTTACTTAGAAATCCAATGGTGGATGGTATTTCTCCCCAGAAATTGTTTTTTGAGAAGTCCAAGGTATACAGGTTCGAGTTTGTACGCCAACAGTTCAGAAGCTCCCCTGAAAGATTATTGTTAGATAGATCAATAACTAACATTGATACCATGTTGCATAGATCTTTTGGGAGTCCTCCACTTAGAGAATTGTTTGATAGGAGCAGGTAATATAATTCGATTTTTCTGAAGCTCTGTGGAAATGATCCAGACAAGTGGTTTTGGGATAAATCCAAAACTTGAACACTAGTTGGCAAATCAGGAATGCTTCCCTCAAGTTGATTATACCTCATACTCAGAGTTGTCAGCATTTTCAAATGCGCCAAACTTGCTGGCAACTTTCCACTTATGTTGTTTGTTGACATATTTAAGCTAGTAATTGATGAAGAGAAGTTCCAGATCCAGTCAGGTAACTCACCGCTGATGCCTGCACTGCCTAGATCAACCATCTCGATTCTAGTTTGAGATTGCAGCCAGGATGGAAATTGTGGCCCTACCAAGCAATCATGCATCCCCAGCTCTTTGAGCTGAAAGGGTGGCATCCAGCCGTGCTCCATTACAATCTTCAAGGAATTCGATGACAAAACTAGAGTATCCAATCTTGACATATTGACAAAATGGAGTTCTGATAACGTGCCTTCAAATGAATTAAAGGAAATATCCAAGTGTGTCAGGTTTGATAGCTTGCCCATGCTGGGTGGCACATCTCCAGATATTGAGTTCTTACTAAGATCAAGAACTCTTAAACTTGTCATTTGCTCAAGCCAACCAGATATATTTCCTTTTAATTTGTTTTCAGAAAGGTCCAGGATTTGCAAACGCTTCATGCATGGTAAAAGATTCTTTGCTGTTTTTGTGATATCTCCTGACAGAAGGTTTCGAGACAAATCAATGTGTACTAAGTTGCACGGACTGCTTGCTGGTTGTGGTATTGCACCTTTCAACTTGTTGTCGGATAGTGCAAGAAACTTAAGTGATGTCAGTTTTCCTAGCTCATCAGGAATCCTACCATAAAGCCCACAACTTGACAGGTCCAACTCTGAAACGGAAGATAGGTTCCAAATCCAATTTGGAAAGGAAGAACTAAGATTATTACTCTTGAGGTCAAGTATTTTAAGGGCCGTGAAGTTGACGCTGGGAAGACAATTGAGATTGGTGACCGGAAGGAATGCATCATTTAAGTGAATCACCTTGAGCAAAGGAAGCATATTCACTGCCTGCAGCCAATCCATGGAAGCAGCAAGATCTAACCAACTGAGATCAAGATACCTAAGGAAAGTAAGCTTTGAAACCCAGTGGAAGCTTTTCAGAGTTATCACAGGAAAACTAGATGAACTTAGGTCAAGGTATGTGAGTCTTGATAAGTTACCAAGCTGAGGAGGGACTGCACCACTGAAACCAGCGTGAGAAAGATCAAGATACCTCAACATCTTGAAAGAGCCCATGAATTCAGGGATACTCACCCCGTTGAAGTTACTTTGGCTGAGGTTGAGGTGTAGCAAGTTTGTCAAACCAGCCAAAGATGGATTGATCTCACCTTCAAGAGCGTATCCGCCAAGGTCCAGCTGGACGACATGGCCAGTCTTCTTACTGCATCTGACACCGCTCCAATTGCAACAATTTTCACCTTGCCATGAACTTAACCTCCGATGAGGATCCTTGATGCTTGCGTTGAAGGCAACCAGAGCATCCCTCTCTGCTGTGATGCACGCTGCTGTCTCCCTGGAGCTGATTACCATGCACCAAAGAGCCAGTGCTGTGAGCACTTTCTCCAATAGAACTCTCATGGTTGCTTAAACGGTTTGTCTTAGAATGGAGGAGCTACTTCTTTTGCTGTTTTATACTTTGATTATCCTCTTATTTATATTAGGAAAATGAATCCGTTGAAGACTTGGACGGGTCTCACCCGGCAAATCTCTTACCTCCCTTTCGGAAATTAAAAAAAAAAAAAAAAAGACTTGGACAGTCCAAGTTGGACCACTAGTCTTCGGCTATTTTGCTCCCAGTCCCAGTCAAAAAGTTAAGAAGTTTTCCTTTGGCGAATTGAAATTGGCCACCTGTTTGGTCCCTTTCCCTTTGTTTCATTTTGCAACTGTTTTTGTACCTTTTGTTAAACTTTGCAGTTGCCTTCTCATTGTATTTTGCATCTAGAACAATCATTGTACCATCCACACTAAAAAGGCTGGTAATTAGGTCTCGGATGCTGGCGTGTACAAAAGTTGGGTGCCGGCTTTGTCAGGACAACTAGGTTCGTATGCCAGTGTGTATAAAAGTTGAATGCTCTATAGATGTCGAGTGACGCATAAAAGCTGTTATCGTCTCGGGAGAGAGACTATCATCCATGAGATTGTGTGGAAAAAAAGTAGCGTCAACTGTCAACTTTTCCAAACTACGTATGATAAATTTAACACTTTTCCTATAGCGCAGTCAACTGAACTTATCCCGCCCGTTCAGTCAACGCGCACCTTTCCCTCGTGTCGTTGTCTTCGTCTTCCATCACGTCGGCGAGCATCTCCTCCTCCTCCTCCCCCTCCCTCTCCTCTATGAGTTGTCCTTCCTATAGAAAGATATGTTTACTCTGGGGTGGGGGGGGTGGGGCAGCCTGCCCGGCTTGTGGCTCCGTCGCTGCAGTCGTTTTGAATGTCCAGATTGTAGATACTCAGCCCAGTTTTCTAATTTGATATACCATTTGGCCAATATGTATTTTTACAATCATTTTGAACAGAAAAATCTAGATCTAAAAACACTCCAATTCTTGAGAGTTGCTATGTGCTTAATATAGACACTCGCATAAGTAGATTTATAGCCGGAAACAATTGCTGCTCTAGATGTACAGTATGTTGCTCTTGAAGTATGTATACAAAAAAAGATGACTGTTGCCACAGAATGCGTTCACTCATCATCGAGACCTGGTATGTACAGTAAATTGACGTCGAAAACGACAGGGCTGCTCGGAGGTACTCTTGGCCTTCCAGGTGCTGAAGTAAGACCCTTAGGAAATGCTAACTGTTCATAATCAAGAAAAGCAAATCATTACTGTCTTGTTCAAATCTTTAGATTCTTTGTCAGATTGCTATATTAGTTGGTTAGCTGGGGTCTATCATCGTAATCTAAAAAAAAGCTGGGGTCTATCATACTTACTGGCCCAGGTATGTACAACCGACGTAGTCCTCCAACCTTCATTGATAAAATCCCTTCATCAAGCCCCTTGATCACCTAATGTTGCCAAATATATGAGTTTGTAAACAAAAAAAATTGAGAAGAAACACATCTCAAAACTCCTACTTGGAAGATGAAAATAAGTCTTTCAATTTTTTTTTTCTTGATTTTGGCAATGTAGCTTAGTCTACAGATGCATTGATGAACATGAAGCTGATAATTGCAAACATCAGTGCATTTATATTCAATCAATTTATCATTGACTCACTAGGTATATTTTGGAACATGGACACCAGCCAAACAAACGCAGGAATTTTGTACCTGTCCTGATCCAACACGGAATATGTAGGGCTGACCTTTCTCCAGTGAACTGCACAAAGCAGCAAAGCACAATAAATAAAAATGCTAAAAGAACAAACTCTAAAGTTGCGACCTCCTGACGTGTAAAACGGACAGCAGGTATAATTAGTTCTGTTGTGTTTTGTATGTGCAGATAAAAAACCAGCTCTCTATCTGAATGTCAGACATCAAATTTCCAAATCCCACCTATCGAATATCTGCCCGGTTGGCACCATAGCAACATAATTTGCTGCAACCTGCATGGCAAGAAGTGAAATCATCTAAGAGGATAGGGGTAGCAAAACAGATTTGAGATCATGATCAATGGAACAACCTGGAAACCAATGGGTGGGCTTGGCCCTTCACCCACTTTGATATCCTTGTACTGCAGTCCAGATTCTGTAGTTACCATAGGCACCTGGATATCATCATTATGCAACTCAAATTTAGCATTTGATGACTCACTATATGTTCTTTGGAACAACGAATCTCTATCGATACTGATAAAGTGATAAGGTGATCATATCTGAGAACTTGCAGTTACACATTGCTCTAGAAAAGTACTGTATATTGCTGAATCCTGAATATGTTAGACCTCAAATTGCTCAAAATTGAAGAAATTACTAACTGATCTAGGCAGGCAGGTACCCAATTTTCTGAAACCAGCACCTATTAATCGTTGTTCTCATTACCAGTCAACTTTAAAACACCAAGCACAAACCACCAAGAATAATAATGCTCAACAAAACCAAGAATAATACGCACAGAGACTCAACTCAACCAACATTTTCGAGCTCGCTTTCGCAGGTGGCGTCGCAGAGCTTTGGCTTCTCCTCCGGCGGCAACCCAGCAGCGACGGCATCAAACGCAGCCATCCCCAAGGCAGAGGCTCCCAGGGCCACTCCTATCAGCCCCCTCCTTGTACTGCTGCCACCGATCAAGAAATCGTCAGCAACCGCCCCGCATTGTGCAGAGCTTCCACCGGCGGCGGCCTTGCAGCAACACGACCTCCTGAACGCGCTGCCGCCGCCGCGAAGCCACGCTCTGGAGGCCGACGCATGTCTCGGCCCTGTGGACAAGCGGGACATTCATCAAGTATTCAGGTATGGACGACGAGTGGGCTGAGATGGCAAGGGAAGAAGCGAGCTGTAAGTGGGTGGTGAGCGAGGATACCTGAGGGGAGGAGCAGCGGCGAGGCGGAGGACGACGCTCCTGCAGCCATGGACAGCACGGGAGAGGAGAGGGCAGAGGAAAGCGGTGGGGCGAGAATGAAAGAGGAGGAGGTCTCAAAAGTGGATAGAGAGTTGGCGGTCTCCACCACTCGCTGCCTGCCAACTGGCAACCGTGGCGACCAGAATCTGGTCCATGCCCGGGCCTGCCAACACGTTTGTCTTGTCTGACTCTGATGTCATCCAAGCTCAAGTCCTAGTAGTATCATATCATTCCCAACTTCATAAAAGAAAAATATATATTTCAACTTTAACAAAAAAAAGTATTGAAAAATTTAGGCATAATTAGTCATTAGACGAATATTTAAATATATTGTTATAATAAACTTGTTTAGATATATACATATTGCTATTTTTTTTAAAAAAAAAATTTTGGTTAAACTTAAGAAAGTTTGATCAACACCAACCTTATAGTTACATTTTTTTGACGGTGAGAGTAGACGTTAAGCACTTAGGGGTCTTCTCGCTAGTCATGGCGACATCTTATTATCACTACTTCAAATTTTAAAAATTTGAAAACATGTTGAGATTCATGCCGTCACTGTGGCCAAGAGAGGGAGAGGGAGGCCGGGAGTGGAGAGGGATAGGGTGTTTAGCGTGGAGAGAGAGAGAGAGAGAGAGAGAGGGGGGGGGGGAGGCATTGAACACACGCGGTGGAAGGGACGTGTCATGGATAGGTGCGGTGTCGCGATGGGGAGGGAGGTAGGCGGAGAGGACTGAGGATTTAGTGTTGGTGTTGGTTGGTCCGACAATGACTGAAACCCTAAGTCCTTCAATTCATACTGAAGGCGACTATCAACCTTGGCTTGGGCTTGTTGGACGTGACATTTAAAGTTGTCCGTCTCAAAAATTCAATTTACGGATGAAGGCGTTATAAGAAGACTGCCTCGGAAAAAAGTGACCGCCCTATATTTTGGGAGGTGTTTGAATTTGGTGCCCGCCTATGTTAAATTTTCTGTAGTGTCCCGTGAAATCAATTATGTAGTAGTATTTACAATTGTTTTAATTTGCAGCTTAACAAGGTTTCTTTAATTTTTCTTGGTATACAAGTTCAGTTTCAAGCGTTTTTTTTTTTGTAAAACAAACACAACAATTTATTTAAAAAATGCATAGACAATGATGAATTAATACAGTACTAGACAATGATGAAAAAAATCTGTGGAATACAATGATGAAAATCCGCAAACGAAACCAAAAGTAAGAACACATTCCTCAAACAAAGAGACGCTTGTCCAAGTTTCCTCATTGACATATTCAGGTTTCATCGAAACATTTTACAGTGTGGTAAGCAAGCGAGAGGTCTATTGGACGTTATGCTCCCACAGCACAGCAACGTCTACTCGATCATCACAAACATTCAGCACATATCCTTACAGTATACTCATCTCCAGAACTCAACTTATCTGCGCAAATTAAACACCTCGCCCCAGCCAAGCCAGGAGCAAGAACACACAGCACGCCGACCGTGCAAATCTCGCTGAAGAACCGGAGCCGGACGCACGGCCGGTCACCGCAGTATCCCGTTATTCCAGTAGTAGACCATGGCAATGACGAACAGCGTGGCCGCGCCGGCGAGCATGCCGCCGACGGCCTCCCAGAAGACGTTGAAGTCGGTGATCCTGTAGAGCGCGATGCGGATGTTTATGCCGAAGACGGCGGTGACGACGACGGCGCTGCTGACCAGCAGCGTGGCCGTGGACAGCACCACCCCCATCTGCAACAGCTGGTTCTGCTTGTCGTCCAGCATGATGTTGATGTAGTCCTCCGTGTCCTTCACGTACTCCCGCAGCTTCAGATGTTTCAGTCCGAACCGAACCATGGATGAAGAAACGTTTCTTCAGAACAGTGCATGGATCGAAGAAAAGAACGCATCGATCATCAATCTGGGTCGTCGGGGAGAGGAGAATCGAACGAATTAACGTGCGTACAGTTGAGAGCTTGTTCAGCGTGCCGTCGATCTGCACGAAGTAGGCCTCCAACAAGCTCTCCAGCTCGTCGATCTTGGGCATGAAGGCCATGGATCCTTGCTCCTCTGCTTCTGTTTCGTCGTCATCCCTGGGCGCGTTTTCATCAAGAAAAACAATGTAAGCTTGAGAGCTTGTTCACTGATCAGAACTTCATAATAATTCAGTACCCCTCTTCATCGATTTCGACGACTTCTTTCCCAATGTCAAATCTCGACGACTGACTAGCTGCTTGGAATGCCGCCTTCTCCGACAGGTGCATCGCCGCCATGTCAGCATCGTCATCCAGCAGATGCTCGAGTTCATCCCTGACCTGGTGGTAATCAAATCATAAGTACAGGGCGTCCTTCGTTATGAACTGAACTCGTAATAAATGCATTCAAAATCCATGATAGTCATGGTCTCGTAGCTTATTACCTTATGAACTCCCCAGAAATGGTAACTAATCGGCTCTTTATCTGCCGTACGCGCTCAAGATTGAGAGTGCTGACCCTTGAGGTGAGTGTATCTAACGCTGGGTATGCCTCTTTCTCCAGCATGGATGCCTGATGATGATGAAATTCACAGTACGTAGGAAGCAAAAAATCCAGTGAATATATAGGTTAAAGGTCCATATGATGTTTATACGCAATTCAGCACAGAGCATCGAAAACTAAAACCAGCAGATCGTTGGAGATATGGACCTCATGTTCAAGTGACTTGCACGCGTACTCGAGGCACACCTCCAGCGCCCTGAACTCGAACGGCAGCACCTTGCCGCCGACGCCGCTCGGCGGCGAGACGCCTCCGTCCTTCCCTGCCTCGCCGTCCTTGAACCCGGCCAAAAGATGACATCAGCAAAAACAATCCAACAAAGCCAAACTGATCGGATTGGGAGTGAGACAAGCAAGAGAGACAGAGGCAGACCGAGACCGCACGCGGCGACGCCGGCGAGGCGGTGGCGAGCCGAGCGCGCGGAGCTCGGCGACGAGCGGCGCGACGGACGGGTCACGCGGCCCCGGGACCAGGACCTCGGACGCGGTGATGACGGCGCGGACACGCTCCAGGTTGACGACGACGGCGCGGTCCCGGCCCATGACGCTGGACGGGTACGACAGTGCCGGGTCGAGCACGCGGAGGTCGCGCGCCGACAGCCCCGTCCGCTGCACCAGCTGGTGCTTCCCGATGGCCTCCGATCGCCACTCGCCCAAGGCCGACACCGCCGCCCACTCCCCGCCGCGGCGCTCGTCGCCGCGTGCCTCCGTCGCGGTGTCGTGGCCATGGAGGGCTCTCCTTGTCCCTGGTGCGGGTGGCATCTTGACCGGCGTACCCGCGGCGAAGCTCTACTTGTGCGCACGTCGTGTCCGCTGCCCCGTGGCGTGGCTTGCCGGAGACGGCAGCATGCGGGGAGTAGCCATACGGGGGCGACGGGCGAGGCGAGGCCGGCCATGCATATTTCTTTGACTTCATTGGCTTCTAATTTATTCTGAGAGAGTTGCCCTAGTTCTTTATCCTAAAACTTTACACCTATCCCATTCGAATGTTTGGACATTTTAAAACTTTACACCTATCCCGTTGAATGATTGGATATATATATATAATCTTTAAATGTAGATGAAATAAATATAAATTGCACAGTTTACGTGTATTTTACGAGACTAGAATCTTTTAAGCCTAACTGCTAGTCTATGGTTAGACACTAAAAGCATCTCCACCAGACTACCTATCTTATATTTAGGTACTTGGGCCAAAAAACATGTCTCCAAAGCAGGCAACCTACTCAACTACCTAAATTTGTTGTCTACCTAAATCTTCCTCTCCTCTACCTGTTCCCGTTGGCCCAACAACTGGGCAGCTAAAAATTTCTCTCCCCTTCCACACGCACATGCATGTCCTGCCTTGCTCGATGGCGCTCCTCTCCCGGTTCGGCATGGTGGCTGCTCGGCCCTCCTCCTAGGCTCTCGGCGCAACTACCCTCCCCTCCTAGGCTCGGCGCGCGGCGCCCCCTGCGACTCCTCGTTGCGGCGGTGGCCCGGCTCCTCGCCCGGTGGCTCGAGATCCGGCGCCGCTTTCTCCCTCCCCTCGCCACGCTTTGGCACTCCTCCCCGGCGGACACTAGGATGGCCGAGGACCAAGGCTTGCACCGCCATCCTCCGCGGACGAGCTTGTCCCGGCCGGTGGCGGGCCATCCCCGCCTCCACCGACGCGGGCACGGCGGGCTGCTCCTCCTCTCCACGGTCGGCGTCGCGAGCCCCGCCTCTCCCTCCCGGCAGCAAGGTCGTGGCCGCCCCACCCCTCCACCCGGCGAGGGCGCGACCGCCCTCCTCCCCTCCGTCATAGTCGCGGCTTTTTTGTGTTTGTTCGGTGTAGAGGCTGTGAAGCGAGAGAAGAGGAAGGCAATGACGTGTAGGACCCACATGTCATTGACTAGGAGGAAGAAAATATGTAGGCAGTTTTTAGGTAGGACTCTTTGGAGTTGAGAGCAAAATTTAGGCGAATGAAGTTTGGTAGCTACCTAAATATAGTTTTAGGTAGCCTTGTTTAGGTAGTATTGCTGGAGATACTCTAAAGTCCTATAATAACACATGTGTTAATGATAGATTAATTTAGAATTAAAAAATCACATTGTAGTTTATTTCTGTAATTTATATTTTAAGTGATACCGAATACTCTCACTATAATGCATGAAAGGGCCGGAAGGCCTGAGTCTCTTGATGCACACTTAATGAAACATGTAAATCTCTAAAGGTTTACATAAAAATTAGAAACATCCTACAATTAGTAATTTATTATACTCACATTAAATATATTATATTTTTTTCTAAATAATGACCCATATTTATGACTATATTAAAACTTTAAAGAAAAATCCTATGTATATCTTTATCTAAATATCCTACGTACGTATGCCATTATGAAATGAGTAGATTACCTAAAGTGATACTTTAAACATGTATTTCAATTACCTATGACCTCTACTACTCTTATAAAAGAGATTTGTATAAATTACGCACCCTAGTTTTACCTATATCTATCAAACCCTTAAACTAGTGTATGGATCGATTTACTCTTCCAATTATTTCAATTTGCATCTTAACAAGATTTCTTTAATGTTTCTCGGTATACAAGTTGAGTTTCAAGTGTAAATGTTTTTGGTAAAAGCAAGCATAAATTATTTTAAAATGCATCATATATAATTTATCCTTTAATAGGTTATGACATCAAATGATAAATTAATTACCATAACATACAAAAATGTGTGAAATATAGTGACGGGTAAGTAAGAGAGAGGTCTATCGGACGTTATTGTGCTGTGCCACAGCAATGTCTACTCGATCATCACAAGTTCACAACATTCAGCACGTTCAACTCGCTTATCACACGCTGATTAAGGCGCACATCCTTGCATTATACTCATCTCCAGAACTCAACTTATCTGCACAAATTAAACACCTCGCACGCAGCGAGAAAGCCAGCAGCATCAACACAGCATGCCGGGCGGCTCACGCTGAAGAAGAGCAGAGCCGGTCACCGCAGTATCCCGTTCTTCCAGTAGTAGACCATGGCGACGACGAACAGCATGGCCGCGCCGGCGATCGTGCCGGCGGTGGCATACCAGAAGACGTTGAGGTCGGTGATCCTGTAGAGCGCGAGGTGGATATTTATGGCCAAGATGCCGGTGACGACGATGGCGCTGGTGATCACCAGCGTGGCCGTGGACAGCACCACCCCCATCTGCAGCAGCTGGTTCTGCTTGTCGTCCAGCATGATGTTGATGTAGTCCTCCGTGTCCTCCACGTACTCCCGCAGCTTCAGATGTTTCAGCCCGAACCATGGTTAAAGAACTTTTCATCAGAACAGTGCGATCGAAGAAGTGAAGAACGCATCGATCATCAAACGAACGAACGTGCATACAGTTGAGAGCTTGTTCAGGGTGCCGTCGATCTGCACGAAGTAGGCCTCCAGCAAGCTCTCCAGCTCGTCGATCTTGGGCATGAAGGCCATGGATCCTTGCTCTGCCTCTGATTCGTCGTCATCCCTGCGCGCGCGATTCATCAAGAAAAACAATGTCGTAGCTTGGATTATTTGGAAAGCTAACGACTTTTGTGGGTGGAAGGAAAAGCTAGATTCTGTTCAGTCTTCACTGAGCAGAACTTCAGAATTGAGTACCCCTCTTCATGGATTTCGACGAGTTCTGTCTCCATGTCGAGTCTCGACGACTGAGTAGCTGCTTGGAACGCGGCCTTCACCGATAAGTGCATCGCTGCCATGTCAGCATCATCGTCTAGAAGATGCTCGAGTTCATCCCTGACCTGGTGGTAATCAAATCATAAGTAGAATATCCTGACCTGGTGGTAATTCATATAACATAGCATAATCGTCATCGCCCGGTACATAGCTTATATTACCTTATGAACTCCCCCAGAAATAGCAACTAATCGGGACTTTATTTGCCGTACGCGCTCAAGATTGAGAGTGCTGATTCTTGAGGTGAGTGCATCTGACGCTGGGTATGCCACTTTCTCCAGCATGGATGTCTGATGAAATATAGAAAGCCAAGATGATTTCAGTGAACAGGTTAAAGGTCTATGCTGTTCATAGGCACTGCTTCGACTGCGAAAATTAAGCCAGCAGATGGTTGGAGATATGGACCTCATGTTCAAGTGACTTGCACGCGTACTCGAGGCACACCTCCAGCGCCCTGAACTCGAACGGAAGCACCTTGCCGCCGCTCGGCGGTGAGACCGCACGCGGCGTCGCGGGCGAGGAGGTGGCGAGACGCGCGCTGAGCTCGGCGACGAGCGGCGCGACGGAGGGGTCACGCGGCCCGGGGACGAGGACCTCGGACGCGGTGATGACGGCCCGGACGCGCTCCAGGTTGACGACGACGGCGCGGTCCCGGGCCATGACGCTGGCCGGCGGGTACGACAGCGCCGGGTCCATCGCGCGGAGGTCGCGCAGCGACAGCCCCGTGCGCCGCACAAGCTGGTGCTTCCCGATGGCCTCCGTCCGCCACTCGCCCGAGGCCGACACCGCCGCCCACTCCCCGCCGCGGCGCCCGTCGGCGTCGCCGCGAGCCTCCGTCGCGGTGTCGTGGCCATGGTGGTATCTCCCTTGCGCGGGTGGCATCCGGCCCGGCGTGTGCCCGCGGCGAAGGTTGACTTTTAGGTGCGTCGTGTCCGCTGCCCCGTGGCGTGGCTTGCCGGAGGCGGCAGCACGCAGGGGAGTAGCCATACAGGGGCGAGGCGAAGCGAGGCCACCATGCATTTAAAAATTCAAAATAAAAATATTGACTTCATTGATCCTAATTTATTTATTTATTTGAGAGAAAAAATAAAAGCAATGAAAGGGCCATAGCCGCATATGCATGGAGCTCTACCAATGCAAACATGGCCTAAAAGGAAACATGTATAAATTTCGAAAGGTTTACATAAAAATTAGAACCATCCTACTATTACAAATTCATTAGACTCTCATTAAATATATATTATACTCCCTCCGTTACGAAATATAAGGCGCGCAACAGTTTTGGTGTTTTGATTTTTTATAAGGCGTAGCATTCTAATCGAGGTAGAGAAGGTAAATAAGTGTGCAACATTTAATACAGTATGCATGAATACGAAACGTTTGCATGCAAGCTAGACCTGTTAAAACAGAGCCATGGGTGGCCGTCTTGTTTAGTAATCAATGAAATCTGGGTTTTGCATGCGGGCATGCAAACATTTGGTTTGCATTCACTGCCTCATGGTCCTCTTTCTTCTTTGTTATTTGCAATTCCTTGATATCCGGGATATTAGCTTAGACGCCTTATAAAAATGATAGAGGGAGTATGTTTCTAAATACTCATATTTTTTTGAATTTTTAGGGCATAGCCCCGAAAATAAATAAATACTCATATTTACGAAGACTATATTAAAATTTTTAAAGTACCATCCTATATATATCTTTATCTAAATTTCCTTCGTATGCCATTACGCAATGGAAAAATCAAGTAATCCTTTAAACATGTTTTTCAATTACTTACCTCTACTACTATTATAAAAGAAATTTGTATAAATTACCCACCCAAGTTTGACCTATATGTAGCAAACCTCAAACTAGTGTATGGATCGATTTACTCTTCCAACTATTTCAATTTACATCTTAACAAGATTTCTTTAATGTTTCTCACTATACAAGTTAAGTTTCAAGTGTAAACTTTTTTTGGGTAAAAACAGACATAACAAATTCATATAGTAATTAGTTTCAAGTGTATCCTTTAATAGGTTTATGACATCAATGATCATAACATACAAAAATGTGTGAAATAAAATGACGAAAATTTGCAATGTACTGCTCACATAGTATGATGTCCGATATTGCTGCACAAATGTAAAATTCATACATAAAGAAATAGAAAGAAAATATTGTTAAGGGTTAAATTGGATCAATAAAAATAATTCAGGGAGTAAGTTGAATGAAATGTTAATTTATTGGGTTATTCGGATATAGGAGAACTTGGGAGTAATTGCTCTTTTCCTCTTGAAAATGTCATAAATTAACTCCTAAATTTGTATATAAAAACCTAGGTCTACCACAAAAAATGTCCTAAAACACCTCTATATAATCTTTTCTAAAAAGAATTTAACTCAACATATACATGTGTGTTGTATGCCAATCATGCAAATCATTGTATATATATATGCATGTAGAATATCATGGGAGTGTTGATTTATGTGTCGAACACAAGCTAAGGGCTCAGATATAACTGAGCACATGCCAAATACATAAGTAGAGACGATAGAGAAAATATTCATGGGAATAAAATTATATAAAGTATTTGATAACTAAACATCGATCACAAAGGATGAAAGGAAAGAGAACTAACAAGTATTTTGTAGTAGGTATGAACACATGAGTTTCAACTAAACTATGTCAAAGACCCTGGAGATGCAAAGCACAGGAGTGGACCTGTTTAGATTCCATGGACTAACAACTAGCTGACTAAAGTTTAGTCCTGGAGAATCAAAAGGTGAACTAACAACTAGTCTAAGGGCCTTTTTGTTTCCTATGGGACTAGGAACTAATTTTTAGTCTCATTTAAAAGATATTTACTTCAAAAGACTAATGAGGGACTAGAATGACAACCGATTAGTGCATGCACAAGTGCACAAATGAGTTGATGATCGACAAGAGCACAGACTAGTCCCAATTAGACTCTCAAGAGGGGCTAATGGTTTAGGGACTAGTTGGGACTAAAAATTAGTCCATTAGTCTTGTTGTTGATAAATTAGAGAATAATTGAGACTAAAAATTAGTCCCTAGTCCCTGTAGGAACCAAACAGGGCCTAAGTCTTAGCTAGTTGTTGTTTTTTTTTTTTTTTGAATTTAAGTCTTAGCTAGTTGTTAGTTCCCTAGTTTATACGACCCAACTATTTAGGACTAACAACTAGTTCTAATCTATAGTAGTACCTGTTAGTTGTTGGATCCAAACAAAACTGAACTAATTACTGGTCACTAAACTATTAGTTTGCTAATCACTAGTCCTAATTCATTCAAACGAGCTTGATAGAAAAATAGACCGTGTGTATTAATTGTCTTCAGCTAAACTGAGTCGCCGTGGAATACGTGTTGGTCAAACTTTATTAACTTTGACTTTTGTAAAAAAAATATGTGTAACATTTGTATCTCCAAATAAGTTTATTATGGAAGTATATTCAAAGATTTATCAATGATACCAATTTTGTATCATAAATATTAATATTTTGTTATATATATTTGGTTAAAGGTGAATATTGTTGACTTTTTGAAAAAGCCAGAATGACTTTTTTTTTTTTGGATGGAGGGGAGTACAGACGTGCAGCTGTCCGTGGGAGCCAGGGTCAGATGCAGTGAGTGTCGATCATTAGAACATGTGGGTTATTGTAAGGCGTTTGTAACCAGAGGATGTAACTTGCTTTAATATTAATGGAACTTTTCCTTATCACAATTAAAAAGATTCATCTCCATATGTTGAGATTTTTTTTACCGAAGTCATCAGGGTCAAATTCGCCCCACTAGGATTCGAACTCGGGGGTGCCTCTATAGTGTTCAGGATGGCTGGGTTAACCAACCGAACCCAACATCCTTTGTCCATATGTTGACATTTCATAGAAACATTTATCCGACGTGTAGGTGTGCCACAGCACAACAATGTCTACACGATCATCACAAGTTCACAACGTTCAGCACAGCAAGGTCTACACGATCATCACAAGAACACAGCACGCCGAGCAGCTCACTCTGGAGCCCGAGCAGAGCCGGTCACCGCAGTATCCCGTTCTTCCAGTAGTAGACCATCGCGACAATGAAAAGCGTGGCCGCGCCGGCGATCGTGCCGCCGACGGCCTCCCAGAAGACGTTGAGGTCGGTGGTCCTGAATAGCGCGATGTGGATGTTCTGGCCGAAGATGGCGGTGACGACGATGGCGCTGGTGATCAGCAGCGTGACCGTGGACAGCACCACCCCCATCTGCAGCAGCTGGTTCTGCTTGTCGTCCAGCATGATGTTGATGTAGTCCTCCGTGTCCTCCACGTACTCCCGCAGCTTCAGATGTTCAGTCCAATCCCAAGAAATTCATCGTCAGCGCATCGATGGAACACATTTATCGATCTGAGTTGGGGACAGGACAGGAGAACGAACGAGCGAACGTACAGTCGAGAGCTTGTTCAGGGTGCCGTCGATCTGAACGAAGTAGGCCTCTAACAGGCTCTCCAGCTCGTCGATCTTCGGCATGAAGGCCATGGATCCTTGCTCTGCTTCGTCATCGTCATCCCTGTGCGTGCGTTCATCATGAAAAACAATGTCGTAGCTTAGATTATCTACAAAGCTAAAGGCTTTGTGGATGGAATGGAAGGAAACGATAGCTTCTGCTGGAGATGTTCAGTGTTCACTGATCAGAAGTTCAGAATTCACAATTCAGTACCCCTCTTCATCGATTTCGACGAGTTCTGTCCCGATGTCAAATCTGGACGACTGACTAGCTGCTTGGAATGCGGCCTTCTCCGACAGGTGCATCGCCGCCATGTCAGTATCGTCATCCAGCAGATGCTCGAGTTCATCCCTGACCTGGTGGTAATCAAATCATAAGTATAATAATATGTCCTTCGTTATGAACTCTATCCTAATAAATGCTCTCAAATTCATAGCATAATCGTCATCATCCGGTAGTACCTTATGAACTCCCCCAGAAATAGCAACTAATCGGGACTTTATTTGCCGTACGTGCTCAAGATTGAGGGTGCTGATTCTTGAGGTGAGTGCATCTAACGCTGGGTATGCCTCTTTCTCCAGATTGGATGTCTGATGATGATGAAATCCACAGTAGGAAGCAAACAAATCCAGTGAGTAGGTTTATGTTTATACGCAATTCAGCACAGAGCATGGAGTAGCAGATATGGACCTCATGTTCAAGTGACTTGCACGCGTACTCAAGGCACACCTCCAGCGCCCTGAACTCAAACGGCAGCACCTTGCCGCCGCCCCCGCCGCCGCCGACGCCCCCGTCCTTCCCTGCCTCGCCGTCCTTGAACACAGCCAAAAGATGAGATCTTGCGTAAGCAAAAACAGACTAACAAAGCCAAACGGATGGGATTCAGAGTTTCAGACGGGGACAAGCAAAGAGAGGCAGAGGCAGAGTCAGACCGAGACCGCACGCGGCGCGGGCGCGGGCGAGGCGGCGGAGAGCCGAGCGCGGAGCTCGGCGACGAGCGGCGCGACGGAGGGGTCACGCGGCCCGGGGACGAGGACCTCGGACGCGGTGATGACGGCGCGGACGCGGTCGAGGTTGACAACGACGGCGCGGTCGCGGCCCATGACGCTGGACGGGTACGAGTACGACAGCGCCGGGTCGAGCGCGCGGAGGTCGCGCGCCGACAGCCCCGTGCGCCGCACCAGCTGGTGCTTCCCGATGGCCTGCGGCGCCCGCCACTCGCCCGTGGACGACACCGCGGCCCACTCCACCGCCGCGGCCGCGCCCGTCGTCGTCGCCGCGTGCCTTCGCCGCGGTGGTGGCGTGACCGTGGCCATGGAGATGGAGGGCTAGGTCTTCTTCCTGGTGGCGTGCGCGGTGCCCCGTGCCGGAGGCGGGCGGTGGCATGCGGGGAGTAGGCATACGGGCGAGGCCGGGCGGCAGCGACAGGGAACAAAGAAGTCAAGAACAACGACGGAACTGTCAACGGATCATTCTTGCACGTGGGTTCCACCGGGCTTAATCTCCGTGGCCGCCGCGCGCTGACGGGCACGGGCTTGAGTTGTTCAATCTTCAATGGGCTGCCTTTTTTTTAGCAGAAATGGGCTGCCTTGTTTTATGAGAAGGAAAAAGTCTAGTTTCGGTCCCTCAACTTTTACGAAAGTCCGATTTTTGGTCCTCAACTCCAAAACCGGACAAAATAGAATCCCTCAACTTTTCAAACCGTGCAGATTTCGTCCCTCGGCGGGGTTTGGACGGTGGTTTCACCACAGTAACTCCGGTTTTGCTACAGTAACCGTAGTTTCGTTTTTTTTCTTTTCTTATTTATTTAAATTTGAATCTTTCAAAAATCATAGTAAATCACAGAAAATTCATAAAATAGAAAATCAAATTTTGTTGGACTCCACATGAGTAGAGCTACGTAATGAATATATAATATGATATACTTTAGTATAAAGTTTTTGCTAGAAGGTTTTGCCTTTTTCTTTTTTATTTATTTCAGCTCAATCTTTAAAAAAATTTAGTAAACTATAAAAAATCATAAAATTGAAAAACCAATTTTGCTAGACTCCACATGAGCATATTTACACAATAAAGATATATAGGTGTACTATTTAATTTATTGGCCGGGATCCATCGATCGTTCACATACCGTAATGACGCACGCACGCCAGATCAAGACAAAGAAACCTAGCTAACCTAACCCAGTTTAAAGAGCCACAAGAACTCACGCATCTGTGTTATTGCGCGCCCCTCATGTGGAGTCCAACAAAATTGAATTTTTTATTTTATAATTTTTCCTGTAATTTACTAAGATTTTTTAAAGATTGAGCCGAAATAAATAAAAAAGAAAAAGGCAAAACCTTCTAGCAAAAACTTTGTACTAAAGTATACCATATTATATATTCATTGCATAGCTCTACTCATGTGGAGTCCAACAAAATTGGATTTTCTATTTTATGAATTTTTGTGATTTACTATGATTTTTGAAAGATTCAAATTTAAATAAATAAGAAAAGAGAAAAAAATGAAACCAAAGTCACTGTAGCAAACCGGAGTTACTGTAGTGAAACCACCATCCAAACCCGCCGAGGGACTAAATCGCACGGTTTGAAAAGTTGAGGACCCGTTTTGTCCGGTTTTGGAGTTGAGGGACCAAAATCGACTTTCGCAAAAGCTGGCGACCAAAAGTAGACTTTTTTTCTTAGCGTAAATGGCGCCTGAATTGGCTCAAACCGCAACTGTTGAGAAGCCCATTTTTATTCCCTTAAAAAGAGAGAGAGTGAGGCCCATTTTTGAGCGTCGGTGCATGCGACTTATAGTTCAGTCAAAAGCACCACAGTTCCACAAACATGAACACACTGGTTGGGTGTTTGGTCGACTTCCCAAACAGTATTGTGTGAGAGGTGCTGGATGAGATAAGGGAGGACTCAGATAGCAATAAATCTTTGGTGAATTGTGGGATGTAAGCTGAGGTTGCTTTTGAGGCGAGTGTTTTTTTTTCGAGATCGGGTCATCCATCCGTTTTTCATTAAGAGGAAAAACAAGTTCAGTACAACCAAATGAACAACTACGGGTGGACAAAGAAGGCGAGTAGCCAATTCCGGGCCCGAAAACCTACCTACTGGATGACAAATGAAAACAATTACATAAATAACAGGCTTTACGACCAGAACGCAACAATTGGGGTTAGCTCGGTAAAATCCAACTGGATCCAATCATCGGCCTCCACTAAGACGCGCTTGCTACCTTTAGATATAGACTTTTTTTTTTTTTTTGAGAGGTTTAGATATAGACTTATGCAAGTAAGTCTCACGCTCGCTGCTAAGCCCGAGACATCCACGTTGAACACTAACACTATCCAGGATGCTCGGCGCCAGGCCTACTCGCGTAGGCGACCTACTTACGTAGGCGCGACATTAATGGGCACAACTTTAACAAAGTGTCATATTGAGAAAACTAAATAGAAATGTCACACATTTTTTCCCATTAAGGGCATGTGCCCCCTGCTCATCACTATTGAACGTTTTTTTTTTTTTTTTTTTTTTTTGTCTCTAAAGGCATGTGCCCTGCTCATCACTATTGCACGTACATAGTCACACGCAATGCCTTTCAGGACAAAATTTACTTTTGTTGTAGTTTCGATCCTAGATACCGCGTATTATGGCGAGTTCCAAAACAAGGGGCTCAGCGCATACATGAAAAGGCGCATCAACTGGACAAGCTTCCATGTCATCAACGACGATGCTTCTATGGCGGCAAATTGTACGGCCGACAATTTCATCGATGCCAACAAGTGGTTTCTAAGATTTGGAGTCACCAACACTCACGGCCTCAACTTAACTATACATCATCTCGTACCTTCATTTCACATAGTATCTTCCTTCCCGGTCTCCCTTCCCTCCCATTTAGATTTTTTTTTTATCATTGCCTTAGCTCATTCTCTCTCCGTTGCTTAGACTTGCAATAATTTTATCTTTCTATAGGTAGTTCGTCATCTAGAAATAGCTGCTTTCTGCCAAAAGTTGTTTTTGCTCTAGTACAACTCACAGCAGCTCCCCTGCTCACGTGTACTATGAAGGTGAACAACTCCGAAAAAAATTACTCACCACTGGTCATAGAAGATACCGCTTCATTTCCCCGACTAACCAACTGTTTCCCTGTTTCCCTCGGCCACGGGTGCACTCTTTTTCCTCGAGCGCAACATCCACTAAGGGCTCTAGGTGGGGCGGCCCCGAAGGCGGTGCCCCAACATGGACCATGTGCATGACCCTGCTCTAGCGGCAGCTCCCCTCGCCTTCGACGGTGGATCGGATCACGATCCGCATCGGGACACGACAATGTTGAGCAACCGCTGGACAATGTGAGGCGAAATCAAGGCTCCTTGTACGTACCCTTTCTGATCTTAGTTGGACCTACTGTTTCCTTGCATAAACCTGTGCAGACATAATAGACCTACAAAATGTAGAATTCTATTTCTAAGGGCACAAGGAGACTGTATCGATCACCGAATAGAATGATACAAGAAATCTTATTTTGTAGCCCAAACATGCAACATGATGATCCATGTTGCCTTCGTTGTCTTCAGCCATATCCCTCTTAATAAGATGATGACACAACATACATACAGTCCATCACCTTATCGTCAGTCATATACTTTCAGCTAGTTCTGCATGCATATAGCTAATCTTAAATGTTGTCCACAGCATGTGTAGCTGATCATGAAACCATTTTTAAAATTGATTTGTCTTTGTTTCCATTGCTACCATTGCAGCATACCGAAACACCTGGCACACGTCACCTAAGCTTGAGGTACACATTGTCATTACATTTTAATTATGATTATGACGTTTGGAACAACATGATATTGTCTTGCTCCGACTGCCATGTACTTCCTCCATTTTAAATTGTAAGTCATTTAAAGAATCTTGAAGAGTCAAAGCATTTCAAGTTTGACTAAAGTTATAGAGCTACAAATATTTGTGGCATCAAATATGTATATTATGAAAATAAAATTAATGAAGAGTCTAATGATGCATAGTTGGCACCATGCATCGCCAAAAATGTTATTATCCAGTGAATCTAATGATGCACCCCGGTTTACCATCTACGTTTTTTTTTCACTTCCCTTTTTTTCTACAAACATATTGGTACCTTGAGTTAGTTAGCACTGTCACAGCCGCTGATGCGGTAGGCGGTGGCGACGGCGCTGCTGCTGCGAGGGCTGTGGGCGGCGGCGGGCTAGGCGGCGCGCGCTGGAGAGCTGAGAGCGAGAAGGCGGAAGGATATTTTATTTCTTTCTTTCCATAGATTACATCCACCCTATACTTATAGTCCCTAGTGGACTTGAGTTGCAAGCAAAATCCTATGAGGTTTCCTTATTGATTGGAATACCTCTTTCTAAACAAAAAAGATACCCTTTCCTAATCAAACTCGAAGATCTTAAGATATTTTAGTTACCAAAGTAATCATGAGACGGCGACGGCGCTTCAGCCAAGGCGCGCGCCTGGGGAGTCCCCTGGGCTGCACCCGCCCCCTGGGCCGGCACCCCTCCTCTGGGCCCGTCGCCTTGGGCTGTGACATCTCCCCCTTCTCCGACCGACGCGCCCCTCTCGCCTGGATGAAGGTCCATTTTGTGGCGCCTGGAACGAGGTCTAGTGTGTCGGGGATGATGGCCTCCACACGTAGCACCAACCGGCCTTGGACCGGGTTGGCGATGATCATGTTGTGGCGTGTGCGCTCGGTTCAAACTCCATTAAGTAATGGAGGTTGCCGATGTAGCCGTGGTAGATGTACTGGTACAACCGTATGTCCCCGCTGTGTCGCCGCCGTCCCGTCGGCGAGCCTCCAAGAGTAGATCACGTGTAATGCCCGCGATGAGGTGTTGATGGAGCATGTCGCAAGGCAGGCTCTCCAAGTACATGAAGCGATCATGGAGAGGCGGCGTAATGTAGACTGGAATCTGGCGCCAGATGGTCGCGTCGCAGTGTGTAGGTGGCGAGGCTGCAAGGTTGAGCATGGTACCGTACATGAATGAGCCAATGTCGTACTCACTGGGGAGAGCTGGTGGCGGTGTCGGGTGGCGTTTGTAGTGGATGTAGACATTGTCGACGCTGAAGAACCGGTGGTCCAAGTTGTCAAGGAAGACAACGCGGGCGGCGCCAAATGTGCGCGCCGGCCACGCTCCGCCGAGAAGTATGGCCGCCGGGGTGGCGGTCGCCGGGGCGACGATGTAGGTGGCAGGGCGAGGAGGCTGTCCCCTCGATGGCCTCCCGGAGTAGAACTTCCAGGAGATCCGGCAGGAGTGGCGACGACGGGAGAGGTAGAACCGCCCATCGAAGAGGACGAAGCCGCCCTCTAGCGCCCATCTTTGGTGCCGCCGTGCCATCGTGATGTCGAGGGCTATCTGACGGAGATGCTGCTGCTCCAACGTCTCCTGGCGTAGGCGGACGAAGATGACCGCGGGTCGCGGTCGTAGAGGTCCAGAGCGGTAGCATGTCTGGGACGCTTCCCATGTTGAGGTGCGCGGCGTCGGCGGCGCCGACGAGGTCGTTGCGCTCTGTCACCGTGAACTCCACGCCCGCACTTGACGCTGTCCGCGGGCGGCGACGGCCGCCTTCGGCGAGCCAAGCTCGCTGTTGAGGTCTCCGGTGGAGGAGCCCATCATCATCAGTCTCGCGGTCGATCGCTGATCAACGTACCGTACGTGAGCCGTGGCTTGGAGTTGGAGATCCGGAGAAGCAACGGGGACTTGTTGGACGCCCGTATGCCCATTATATAGAGCGAGAAAGGGGCCGAGTCCGACACGAGACACGACGTGGGGGTTGTATCCTAGTCCTAGTAGACACGACGTGTGGGGTTGTATCCTAGTCCTAGTCGAATCCGGTTGCCAAAAACTAAACGGCCGATCACACTCCTAGACTCTACGACAAGCGATTCTTGGAGAGCTGTATATTTAAACTTTTGCACATGGTAGAATGAATCATGATTTTATTCTCGATCTTATGGACCAATCTTTAGAGAATGTGCTCGCGGCACGTGTAATTTGGCTGCGAGATCACTACATTGATCTGTAATTTGTAGGGTAATTAAAATGATCCCAAAAAAATTATCAAAAATTTAAATATAAACATGTCACGTAACTACAATGAACACATGTTTGTAGCTCGGATTTTCTAGATTTGTGCCAAATAGAGCCTATATATCTATTTCTGTTTACTATATTGAAAATGAAAAGCTATAATTTATTTTATGATGACCATGACATCATAATATAATTAATTTTCAACAATGGCAATATGTCTTATCAAGTATGTATCAATATATAATTTTTTTCATTGCAAGACACAAAAGTATATTACATGTGAATACCTATAAATTTAATTTTCCTACTATTAATGTGTTGATAGAGCTAAATATGGTGACGAACACAGCTCCCCACGTCACTCTCCGTACATGGGCGACTGTCCCCGCCGCCGCCACACCCCGCCGGTTGACTCCCATGGCCGCCACGCTACTCCCCTTGTCTTGCAACAGAGGCGGCCAGCTGTGTGCCGCTAAAAACGGTAGCCACAACGGTTTCTCCTGTCCCCCTCCCGCCCCTCCTCCCCTCCTCCATGTCTGACTGGCGAGCATGGACAACCGAAAAAGCCCCCAGGGCGGCGGATCCATGCCCTCCTGGACCAGATCCGACGACCCCGCCCCGGATCAGCGTATTGTGGCTCGGCGCCCGTTCCTTACACTCAGAGCCACCTAACTGTAGGAGGGCGGGCGGCGGCCATGGTCAGTTCTCTCCAAGACCGGATCTAGTGGCTTCCTTCCTGGATATCTATGCACGGGGAGCTGGTACGGCGTGACCCGGTGGGCCCGGCGTGGCGCCTCCACCCTCCATTGTCTTCCATGTGAACGGCGTTGGATGGTCATATTTGGGTCCGGATGTGCTTCAAAGACATTGTAATCAAACTGCCAGTTGACTCAAGTTTCAAAGTCATCGTGGTAGTGGAGGCCACCGGAGCTACACCGCTGGTGGTGTTTTTTTTTTTGTGGGGGGTTTGACAGCTGGTGGTGATGTTGGTTGGTGTACAACTATATGCCTCTCATAGGAGTTTTTTTTTTTTTTTTTGTTTTTCTCTTTTGTGTTTTCGGTTTTTTCAGTTTCATCAGTCACCGCGATGTGTGGTGCTTTTGACAGTCACGGAACTCAATTCATGCAGCCCATGGAAGATTGAACAACACAAGCCCGTCAGCGTGCACGCCGTAGCGCGGGATTAAGCACGGTGGGACCCACATATCACAATAATACCGTTGACTGCCCGTACTTGCCACCGTTGTTCTTTAACTTGTTGCTAATGCTGCCTCGCCCGCATGGGCACTGCCCCGCGTGCCGCCGCCTCCGGCAAGCCACGCCACGCCACGGGGCGGCAACCACAAGTAAAGCTTCGCCGCGGGCACGCCGGCCCGGATGCCACCCGCGACAGGAAGAGCTAGCCCTCCATCTCCATGGCCACGGTCATGCCACCGCGGCGGAGGCACGCGGCGCCGACGGGCGCCGCGGCCGGGGAGTGGGCGGCGGTGTCGGCCTCGGGCGAGTGGCTGTCGGAGGCCATCGGTAAGCACCAGCTGGTGCGGCGGACGGGGCTGTCGGCGCGCGATCTCCGCGTGCTCGACCCGGCGCTGTCGTACCCGTCCAGCGTCATGGGCCGGGACCGCGCCGTCGTCGTCAACCTGGAGCGCGTCCGCGCCGTCATCACCGCGTCCGAGGTGCTGGTCCCCGGGCCGCGTGACCCCTCCGTCGCGCCGCTCGTCGCCGAGCTCCGCGCGCGTCTCGCCGCCGCCGCCACTTCCTCGCCCGCGCCGCAGCGTGCGGTCTCACCGCCGAGCGGCGGCAAGGTGCTTCCGTTCGAGTTCAGGGCGCTGGAGGTGTGCCTCGAGTACGCGTGCAAGTCACTTGAACATGAGGTCCCCATATATCTACGATATGCTGGTTTTAGTTTTCGATGCTCTGTGATGAATTGCGTATAAACATCATATGAACCTATTCACTGGATTTTTTTTTCCTACGTACTGTGAATTTCATCATCATCAGACATCCATGCTGGAGAAAGAGGCATACCCAGCGTTAGATGCACTCACCACAAGAATCAGCACTCTGAATCTTGAGCGCGTACGGCAACTAAAGTCCCGATTAGTTGCTATTTCTGGGGAGTTCATAAGGTAATATAAAGCTACCGGATGATATGACGATTATGCTATGCTATATGAATTTGAGAGCATTTAGTAGTTCATAACCAAGGACGTATTCTACTTACGATTTGATTACCACCAGGTCTAATTATGATTTGATTACCACCAGGTCAGGGATGAACTCGAGCATCTGCTGGACGACGATGCTGACATGGCAGCGATGCACCTGTCGGAGAAGGCCGCGTTCCAAGCAGCTACTCAGTCGTCCAGATTTGACATCAGGACAGAGCTCATCGAAAGCGATGATGAAGATGGGTACTGAATTCTGAAGTTCTGATCAGTGAACACTTAACACCTCCAGCAGAAGCTATCCACAAAGTCTTTAGCTTTGCAAATAATCCAAGCTAAAACATTGTTTTTCTTGATGAACGCACGCGCAGGGATGACGACGACGAAGCAGAAGCAGAGCAAGGTTCCATGACCTTCATGCCGAGGATCGACGAGCTGGAGAGATTGCTGGAGGCCTACTTCATGCAGATCGACGGCACCCTGAACAAGCTCTCAACTGTATGCACGTTAATTCGATTCTCCTGTTTCATGCATGTCCCCGACCCAGATTGAACACCGATGCGTTCTTCGATCTATGCACTGTTCTGAAGAAACGTTTCTTTATCCATGGTTTGGACTGAAACATCTGAAGCTGCGGGAGTACGTAGAGGACACGGAGGACTACATCAACATTATGCTGGACGATAAGCAGAACCAGCTGCTGCAAATGGGGGTGGTGCTGTCCACGGCCACGCTGATGATCACCAGCGCCGTCGTCGTCACCGGCGTCTTCGGCATTAACATCCACATCGCGCTCTATAGGATCACCGACTTCAACGTCTTCTGGGAGGCCGTCGGCGGCATGCTCGCCGGCGCGGCCACGCTGTTCGTCCTGGCCATGCTCTACTACTCGAAGAACGGGATACTGCGGTGACAGGCCGTACGTCCGGCTCTGCTGATTTTCAGCATGAGCTGCCGGGCCGGCCGGCGTGATGTGTTCTTTGCTCCTGGCTTTGCTCCTGATAATGCGAGTTGAACTTGCTGAATGTTGTGATGATCGAGTAGACATTGCTGTGCTGTGGCAGAGAATAACGTCCGATAGACCTCTCGCTTGCTTACCACCACCGTAAACTTGGGCAAGCGTCTCTTGTTTGAGGAATGAGTTTTCTTACTTTTTGTTTCGTTTGCGGAATAAAACGAGGGATACGTTGATTCCACCAAAATTTATGAAATTTCCAATCGTTTCATTACTCTTCATCAAGCATTCGTATCTTTTTCCGTATAGAAATCAACCTTGTGTTATTAATTTTTCTTTGAGGATTCTTTTGTATTTTAAACTAGGAGAATCACTTGTACACAAAATCTTTTACCTGACACCCCAAAGACACCCGTGGACGGGTTGTCCACCACAGTTAATGCCATGATTAAACGTGGTAGACATTTTTTATTTTTCGTGGCGGCACTTTTATCCTCCACGGAAAATCGATTTTTCATGACGGGCAATGTTAAAGGTCCATCACAAAAAAAAGGTCGAGGCCCAACAGGCCTTGGGTAGGCCCGATAACCACATTTGACTATAAAACCGAGTGAATTGGGGTTTCTGCCTCAGCCCCGATAACCATCTCCGCCCCCCTCCCCCGGCCCCTCCCCTTGATGAGGACATCCTCCACTATTACCCGTTGACAAAGATGCAACAATTAAATAGGCCAAGTGGCCCCAGTTGTAGTCGGGCGGCCACCGTGCGAGCCTCTTGACTAATCCCACCTTGCTTACCTTGGGAGGAGGAAGCCACCTTAAAAGGGATAGTCACCCTTCCCCACTAGTCTTTTGGGGCGATTGGGTCTTTTCTCGAGTGGGGGGCACCGGAGTGCGGTGCTACGAAATCCCTACCCACACGACAAAGACTCTCTCTCTCTCTCTCGGCCTCCTCCCTACCCACACGCCAGCCACCACCCCTCCGACAGATCCAACTCTCTCTCTCTCCGGTAGCCGCTCTTACAGTGGCTCTGAAGCCGCCTTTTAAAATGCTTGTTCTAGTATTGTATAGGTTCGAAAAATGAACCGAGTCCACCCGACGTGGGGGTTGTATCGCCTACCCACACGCCAGCCACCACCCCTCCGGCAGATCCAACTCTCTCTCTCTCCGGTAGCCGCTCTTACAGTGGCTCTGAAGCCGCCTTTCAAAATGCTTGTTGTAGTATTGTATAAGGCTCCTAGCTAGTCCTAGTCGAATTCTCATAAAAAAACTAGTCCAAGTCGAATCTGGTTTTCAAAAAATAAACGGCCGATTTGTTAAGGTCACTCTCCTAGACTCTAGGAAAGCGATTTTTGCAGAGCTGTATGTACACGTAGACTTTTGTACATGGCAGAATCATGATTTTATCTGATCCTATCTTTAATTTAAAGAACTGTACTCCCGTACGTGTAGTTTGTAGGCTAATTAAAATGATCCAAAATATTTTGTTTTATCAAAAAATTTAAATACAAACTAGTCACGTAACTACAATTAACATGTCTGTAGCCTTTATATCTATTTATGTTTACTATAACTAGAAAAATAAAAGCTATAATTTATTTTACGGTGACAATGACATGATAATATCACTGACGACAATGTCAATATGTCTTATTAAGTCTGTGTCAAAATATAATACGATCTTGACATTTCTTTTCATTGTAAGACACAAGAGTATATTACTTGTAAAATTGTAAATACATAGAGCTTTATTTTTTTTTCTTACTATTTATGCGTTGAAGGTCTTGCCTGCTGCTGCTGGTTTAAGACTCTGTCGTTTAGCGTGTGGGTTAGTCTCAAGTGCTTTTATAATAGTCAGCTGGGAGATACACGAGTGCGCGTGTAGTAGAAATAATCGGTTTCCTGCTGATTGGAGAGGATCGAAAATAATTAGGGGTACTTGGATATACATATATATAAGAGCACAATGCACCCAGCGTCGAAGTAGCTTGGTTCTCAATACCAAGCAGTCAGCAACCAGCTCCTCTCGATCACCTAGCTTCTTGTTGCGCACGCACACTAGCAAGCTAGTTTCCTTTGGTTCCGGCCGTGCAACTGGATGCGATGGACTGTTCGGCAACACAACGGCAACGCCTGCTTCTTGTGGCGTCCCTCGTCGTTGTCGTTCTTGTCTGCGTCATCACGCGCTCCGCCGGCGCCACGAGGTCAGCGCCGGGCCGGGGCTCGGGGTTCCACGCGACGGCGGCGGGGGAGAGGATCACCGTCAAAGAGGCGGTGGAGCTGCTGATGGCGCGGCTGCCGGCCGGACCAAGCCCCAGGGGACCCGGCCACCACTAGATAGAGGATGACAACAAGTTAAGCTAGCTTGATGTCCTCGATAGTGAGTTCTTGAATCTTGGTGCTTTGTTCCTCCGTTTTCTTAATGGTTTATTAGGACGGTTCGGCCTTTGGTTATGTGTCCTATGTTGGTGCTTGTCCTTAGCGTGTCTTTTGTACGGTTATTTTCTTCTTCTTCTTAATGTAATGATACGTAAATCTTTTGCGAATTCGAGAAAAAAAAAAAAAAAAAAAGAGAGATTCGCTGATTCTTTTTGGACCTGTATTATACCGCACAAAGTTTTTTTATTTTCCCCATTTTTGAACATCTACAAAGCTACTCCCTCCCGCTTGGAATATAATCAAGAGATTTTATATGTTCCCGATAAGTGAAATCAACCTAATTTTGACCTAGTTTGTAGAAAGACAAATAATATTTATGGTATCAAAAGAGCTTCATCAATAGACATATGTTGTGAAACACATTCTCAAAATTTACCTATTTATTAATGTTATACATGCTGATACCTCTTTTGTTATAATTTTTTTTTATCAAACTTATAATGATTTACTGGATATTTCACCGGGGTTATAAACTTCTGCACATGTATACAAAGTTTGATTCCAACATGTATTGTATTAAATGCAACACATGAACATATTTGCTAGTTGGATAAAAAGATTTATGACCCCTTTGTATGGGTTGTGCCTCCTCTTTCCTTGCATGAAGATTATTATATGAACAGTTCATTTTTAAGGGGGACAGGAAACGGAAATTTTTCTAGAGTGTGTCCCAAAGGAGACCTTAACTGCACGAGCGTTAAACGGTTGTGCGTATCGTTTTAATTGTAAAATAGTTCCTTAGTTAGTACAACCTCTGAAGCTTCATGTTAAAGCCGATGACCTTTGTTAATATTCAACTTGTGTGGTCATTAGCTACTCGTCGTTAGGCCAATCGACAGTGTAACTTTTTTCCCACTTGTCTTAATACAGCACATGCAGAGCACGCTTTCAAAAAGAGGGGACCTTAATTAGAAGGAAAGAAATTACCGCACTTTTGACTGAAATGAGAGAATTCAATACTGAATTACATTCAAATTTACATTAGAGATGAAGCAAGAACCTAAAGCCTTCCAGACACAGAATCCTTTGGCGACTCTTATGTTCTACTCCCTCCGTCCCTATGAAAGTGTCGTTTTTGACTTTTAGCTATCAAGTTTGACCATTCGTTTTATTCAAAAAAATTTACAAATAATAAATTAAATCAATAATCATTGAAATATCTCTAATTACAAAATAAGTCATAATAAAATAAATAATATTTATACAAAATTTTTGAATAAGACGAGTAATCGATAAAATGACACCGAAACCAAAGTGACACTTTTAAAAGAACGGAGGGAGTAGTTCGTTAGTGTTTCATTGTTTTGGCTATTGTCTGTTTGTAGCCTTTCAGACCGCTTACTTGTAATACTTTTTTTTTTTTAAAGGTGTAATACTTTCTTTGATTAATAGAAATGATACATGCATGGTCTAGTGCGCATTCAAGAAATATAAAAATATAGCCACGCTATTCGTGCGGATTTCTTGCTAGTTCTTGTTGATATATATATAATATCTATATAAGAAAAACGGATTCGTTGACGAGCACGTTAACATTTTTTAATTAACCCACGGATATTTCGCGTGGTCGCATGTGGATCCTGTTTATATGTGTCAATATGATCTGCAATCCAAGAGTAGAATTTGCTTCGCAATTATTCGTAGCTCTGACTCAGGTACTTCACCAGCTCCTGCATGACCCTGCCTCTACCGTATCTTGTGGTGCAGCCTGCAGGCTCAGCTCCCCCACGCCATAATCTTCCCGTTCTGTTTGTCAAAAAAAAAAAAAAAAAAAAAAAAAACTTCCCGTTCGTATTATTACTCGTGTTGTTCGGTTGTTTTTGGCTGATGCTCTTTTTGGTGTAAGAGAAAAAATATGGTACATGGCTGATAAGTTTAAGCATATGTTGGCCAGCGCGCGATCACGCAGGAACTGTAAAAGATATTATGTGCTTTTTGGTAATACAAAAGCGGGAGACCCTTTGGTCTAAAAAGTTTAAGCGTGATGAGTTGTTAGTTCAAGTTTCGATCACTATCTCTATATGTCTAGATCATCATGGCATACTTCTTTCTATGGCCAAAATGGCATTAATTTTGGAAATGAGTGTATAAAAAAGAAAGCTCAGACTAGATATATAAAAAGATTCAGAATTCATAACGCAGGGGGATTTTGAAGTTAGGGTCCGTTTGGATGTATATATTGGAGACCCCTGGAATTGAATTGGTCCCAATACCAAATCAGGTCAGTATTGGAAATGAAGGAAATGCCAATTCTGATGTTTGGATGTAGATGAATTTTATATCTGGAATCGAGAGACACATCGAATGCCAATTCATGTTTGGATGTACATAAGGAGAAATTCAGTTTCTTCCCCAATCCCCACCACCGGCGCCCGGAGGAACTCGCCCGCCGGCCATGGAGGGAGCTCAACCCCGTCGGCCATGGGGAAGCTCGACCCCACCGGACATGGGGAGCTCGACCCCCACCATCCATGGCGGAGCTCAACCCCCCGTCCTCCATGATCGCTCGCGCCGGATAGGAGAAAGGGGGGGGGGAGAAGGAGCGCCGGATGGGAGGAGGAAGAAGGGGTCGCCGGCGCGGTCACCCCGTCACCTCGCGCCATCACCCGCCCGCCCGCGAAGTCGCCTCCACGGCTCCACCTCCGCGAGGGGCTGCGCCCGGTCCACTAGTCTCGAGAGAGCGACGGCGGGGGAGCAAACGAGGAAGGGGTGGCGGTGGGGGAGCTCGAGCCCGGCGCGACGAAAGTGGGGCAGAGGGGGCGCACAAGGGCCGGAGGAGTTCGGTGAGGAGGGCTACGAGGGGATGGAGGGGCCGGGCGCTGGACTTTGGGGAAGACGAGCGGAGCTGAGTTTGGACACGAAGGGTGGATGCGATTCCAAATAATACGGAGGGCATGGGCTCGAATTGCTTCGGCTTGCGCTAGGTGAAACCAATGCCGCGCTGAAATGAACATAGTTTCCAGACCCCAATACCGTAGCCATCCAAACACATGGAATTCGAATTTGCTACCTCCAATTCCAATGCCATGGCTTCAATGCAGATTATCCAAACGGGTCTTATAGGATTTCAGCCACAACCGGTGCAATTTCCGCAAGAAAAGAGTTCTACTAATGCGTTTCTTGTTTTCAGTTTTCACACTACCGCGCTAGTGAATGCTTTGTGTCACTGTGTGCAGAAAACGAAAAAGAAATGCACTTATATACTTGAGAAAGGATATAATAGGCTCGGCTTTCGGGGTTGTTAGTTGGATGGGCGCCTCACCCTTATTTCTTGTTGTTTGTTTGTAGTTGTGTGTTCGCGGGGGGTTCGGTAATCATGCGATTACCGTCTCCCCCTCTTGTTGTAACAAAACTCCCTTTTGCATAATAAAAAATACGCCAAGACCTCATCTCGAAAAAAAAAAATATACTTGAGAAAGGAAGGAAATAAAGGGAAACCAATTTTAGTTATATATTGATTGATTGTCTGAAAAAGCTAGAAAAGGTTTTCAGGCATTCATGGTAAATGTCGGAAACAAACACAAGATAGGAACAAAGGAGCCATATCATGGTAAATCTCGAAAACAAAAAAAAAAAAAAAAAATGTCCCCGCGCAGGATCGAACTACGGACCTTCAGTGGCTTTTGTTCAAAACTAGCAACAAATACTATATACTTAGAAATACTATATAAAGGGAAACCAATTTCAGTTATATCAATCTTGATTGTCTGAAAAAGAAAAAGAAAATGTTTTCAGGCATTCATGGTAAATGTCGGAAACAAACAAAATACAGGAACAAAGGAGCCATCATGGTAAATCTCGGAAAACAAAAAATCAAAACATGCCCCCACGCAGGATCGAACTACGGACCTTCAGTTTACAAGACTGACGCTCTACCACTGAGCTATAGGGGCTTCTGTTTAAACCCCTCAAAACTTACTATATAATTTAGTAATAAACTCTTCCCAGATTCATCTCTGTCAATAATGGACATCGAGCCATCGGATTTCGACTACAAAAACACCAAAAGAGAGTAATATAATTAGACTAACAATAATTTAATATCATGATAGTCGTAGGCGTCACGTCGACGACAGTTTGCTTGCTGCTGCTACAGAGCAAACGGCTTAGCAGCCGAGATGCGGCTGATGACGCTATGGGCTGCTGGGTTGAGCGACGTGTCCAACGCGCTCCGTCGTCGTCTCGGGGGGCGACCGGCGGCGCCAGCATGCGGTGCCAGTGCCACCACCCCTGGTCGTTCCGCCTCGGCGGCGGGACGTCCATGCCAGGCTGCCCGAAGATGGCCAGTCCAGAGCCGCCCCACGGCAGTTCCACCACGTCGTCATCCACGTCGGTGCTGCCATCATCCGGGCTATGGTGGTGGTGATGGTCGTGGTGGTGGTGGTGGTGGTGCGCGTCGTGTCCGTGTCCGTGTCCGTGTCCGTCGCCGCAGAGGCACCGCGCCACGGCGCTGGCGAGCAGCCGCGCCGCGACGACGGCGGTGAACATGATGAGCACGGCCAGGAAGTAGTCCAGTGCCGTCGGGTGGCCGTCCTGGCAGCCGCTGGAGCTGAAGCTCAGGCACACCATTGTCCAGTGCAGTGGTTGTTTGTTCAAGCTGTCGGCGCCGGCACACAGAGCAGATCGAGGGCTTAATTGGCTCACCTGAATGTGCTAGCTGAGGTGCACGGCCGGCACGGCTAGCTGCTGCGACTGCGAGCTCGCTCGTAGTTGCTTTATATTTTGCAGCACCAGCACCATCGTCGCTGATGCCTTTGCTATACATTTGGATGGATTCGTTCCTTGGCGTGGAGCCTACTGCTGGTACTGGAGAGGATTCGTGCTAGCTGCACCGGTACCTTCCTTGGAGCTCTGAGAATGTGGTTGCATCTTCAGACAACGACTGATGAGTGATGACCACTGGCTTTTTCTTCTGAATGCCTTTGGGAATGGGGTCAGCTTAAGCTTGAGGTACAAGTGACTGGTGATGCACTGTGGATTCTCTTCGATCTGCGGTACTGAACGTGCAGCATTGCAGCAGCAACATTCAGCACCTGATGAGATACATAGTCGAGAGTATGTTTCAGTTGGCTACTTGGAAAACTTCTCTTGGGACAATGTTAATCCAAATTTGGTTACTGTTCAAACAACACCCAGCTGGGGGTTAGACAAATAAAGCTGGGCCGCCAGTGAAATGTTCACTCTCTAAAAACATGTAATTGACCGCGACACACCGATATTGGTTGAGTACCGTAATAATTTTTAGGAAAGAATATTATTGGGTAGCACAATCTCCTAATTATGGAGAATCTTGTACTTACCGTAGTTTGAGTATGGGGATAGGTACTCGTATGATTGGTGGTTTGAGAGGGTTGATTCACCTAGATTACTTCATACTTTATTGAGGGGGAAAATTAAGTATTCCAATACTACTTCTATACTTCATCCGTCCCAAAATAAGTGATGTTTTACTGTTTTAGGATTGAAACTTAAGATAAATCTAACACATCACTTGTTTTGGGATGGGATGGATTGAGTATTTTAGGATGAAGCGAATACTGTGCTAGTGTAATGTAAACAATAAAATGAAAACAGGTTTGCTTCGATAAAATCAGAAAAAAAAAAAAACAAGAGCCCACAACGACTCTGAGTCGGAGGAGCGTAGACGTGTTCGAATTGGATGAGTTACAGAGATACGGCCCAGCCCTCGCCGCTATTTTTTTATTATAAATATAGAAAGCATGTTTCAGAGGACCGAAGAAAACGCCTAAAAAAAACAGAGAACCGAAGAAAAGAAAAGAGAAAGCTTTTGGGGGTTTCCCATGGCGAAGAGACTTGATTTGGTGGCGCAGCGGGTAGTCGAGGAGGAGGAGGACGAGGCGGCCATGATGGCGGAGATGGAGGCGAAGTGCGAACTCTCTTTTCAGCGCACCATGGTGGTGCTGGAGAGGTACACCAACAAGCGCTTGGCTGGCCGCGTCACCACCGACACCACGGCGGCCAAGGTCCTGGGGCCGCCGCCGTCCCTGCGTTCCGATAAGTTGAAAGAGGAGCAGCCGGATCCGGCCGCCACCCAGATCGGAGAGGAGGAAAAAGACGGACGAGAAGCCGACTCTGCCACATCCACAGATGGCTAGCTGCAGTATTTCAGTCCCAACTTGGGATGCCTGATCATTGCTCCTCATCATCACTGTTTCTTTCCTACTACTGTATGGAGTATCAGAAATTCGCAGTGCATTGCGACTCCAGATGTCTATAATTTTTGCATGAAACATTGTATAAGTTTGTAACCGCTTTTGCTTATATGCATCTTACATGTGTTGCATCTCTGAAGCAGACTTCTGTCGCTTATCAGAATACTACTTTTTTTTTTTTTTTGCCGAAAGCGTAGAATACTGCTATTGCATGAAACATTGTAACCATTACATCTCTGAAGCAGCAAAACTTATCTTTCATCAGTTATCAGAATACTATCACAGCTAGCATTACGCAGGCGCATGTAACCGGTAACCATGACATGTTTCAGTGCCTACATACTATCACTCCATCAGTTATCATGCAGTGCCGCAACATATCCTGATCAACTGGGAATGGGGCTGCTGGCAGTGGAACCATCAATTTTTGTAGCCTCTGCCTTGCAAACAGCAAACAATGATCCTGGCATATCTCCATAACAGCAACAATCAGTGTTGTAATTTGGGAAAGAATACTATCTGGCTCATTCCAGACCAGAGGTACACTCTATTTCTTCTTCTACCTTTTACATATTGGTCCCTTTACATTTCATTATTCACACCAACACCCCCTCAAGATGGGCTAAAGATATCTAGCATGCCCATCTTGCTACAACAACTCAATTTCACTAGGACCTAAACCTTTTGTGAAACAGTCTGCTAGTTGACCACGCGATTTTACATACTTTAACCTTAGGACCCCACTATCTAGTTTTTCCTTGATGAAGAATCTATCAATCTCAACATGTTTGGTTCGGTCAAACTGAACCGGATTGTTTGCAATATTGATTGCAGCAACATTATCACAATGAAGCATCATGGTTTCATTTCTCAACACCCGCAGCTCCTTCAACAAACCTTTTAACCATAACATCTCACATAGACTCAATGCCATTGCCTTGTATTCGGCCTCTGCAGTTGACCGAGCCACAACTGCTTGCTTCTTGCTTCTCCATGAGACAAGATTGCCTCCCACAAATACACAATACCCTGAGGTAGACCTCCTATCATCTTTGCTACTTGCCCAATCCGCATCACAGTAGCCTTCCAAATCTAGGTGCCCATTCTTCCTGAACCATAATCCTCTCCCAGGGGTTCCCTTTAAATACCTCAAAATTCTGTAGACAACCTCCATATGTCCTGCTCTTGGATCATGCATATATCTGCTCACCACACTCACTGCATAGGAGATATCAGGTCTTGTATGACGCAGGTATATCAGTCTACCCACCAATCTTTGATATGTTTCTTTGTTCACAGAATCTCCACACTGGGCACTGATTTGATGATTTTTATCAATCGGAGTACTACATGGCCGACATCCAAGCATGCCAGTTTCAGTCAACAGATCAAGGACATATTTTCTTTGAGAGAGAACTATCCCCTTAGGTGACCTGGCAATCTCAATCCCAAGAAAATACCTTAGTGGTCCAAGATCTTTTACCTCGAAGGCCCTTCCCAAATTCTCCTTCAAGCATTTGATTTCCTCCACATCATCCCCTGTAATTACAATATCATCCACATACACAGCCATAATGGTAATAAATGTCCCTCTATGCTTATAGAAGACTGTATGATCACCATTACATTGAGTGTAGCCCATACCACAAACTGCTCTCCTAAACCTGTCGAACCACGCCCGGGGTGATTGCTTTAGTCCATAGAGTGACTTTTTAAGTCTACACACCTTCCCCAAACGGTTTGACGTTTTGTTTATAACCCCGGTGGGATTTCCATATAAACTTCTTCTTGCAAGTCACCATGAAGAAATGCATTCTTCACATCCATCTGATGTAGAGGCCAACCAAAGTTTACTGCACAAGAGATTAAGGTCCTAACAGTACCCATCTTTGCCACAGGAGCAAAGGTCTCATCATAATCAATGCCATATTTTTGACTATAGTCCTTTTGCAACTAGTCTTGCCTTATATCTGTCTACCTCTCCTTTTGGGTTTTGCTTCACAAAGTGAAGACCCACTTGCAGCCCACCCGACCCTTTTACCTTTTGGAAGTGGGACCGGTTCCCAAGTCTTGTTCTTTTCGAGAAGAGCATGCATCTCTTCTCTCATTCTTTGCATTCCGTTAGGATCCCTGTTTTCGACACCTCCAGTCCCTTGGAATAGGCACCGTTTGTAAAGATGCAATAAATGCTCTAAATGCAGGTGAAAGGCGAGAGTATGAGAGAAAGTTGGCAATGTCATGATCTGTACTAAGGTGTTCAAAGCCAAAGCGAATAGGAGGTTTTCCAAAATTAGATCTAGCATCTCTACGTTGTGCAAGAGGTAACTCTACATGCTCGGGAGTAGGAGAGACATTACCAGTGACCCTGCATTGGATCGAGGAGCCCAATGGAGAGAGGTCCGAGGAGAGATTTGGGACTGGAGAGATAGACTCATGTGGCCGTGATGCACTCACTTGCTCCCCCGACTCTCGACTTGCTCCCCGACTTTTTGAACCTCGTCCTTCGATACACTTGCTCCTTGGCAAATCTTTTTTCAATCTCTGTCCTAGCAATCCCCTTTTCATTGCTCTTAGCAATCGACTCCTCATTCTCATCATCAATCATCTCTACATTCTCAACCACCTCTTCATTCTCATGGCCATCGCTTCCCATATCCGCAACGTTATCCCGATTCACCACCTCTTTGGTCTTACACACACCCACGGACACGGAATAGTGCCAACAATTACTTGCCTTTGAGCATCCCGATTCACCTCTTTGGTCACACCTTTGGACACGGAATAGTGCCAACAATCACTTGTCTTTGAGCATCTCCTTCATTCTCATTCTGCACACTACCACTCTCCCCCTCTCTACTGTCACCCTCGGTGACTGAAGAGAATTCCTCCAATAACGGATCAAGATCCCATGGTTTTGTGTAGTATGGTTCAAACTCACGAAACGTCACATCCATATTCACAAACAATTTCTTTCCAACAGGGTCCCAACACTTGTAAGCTTTTTGTGTAGAGGAATATCCAACAAAAACACACTTCACTGCTCGAGGATCTAGCTTGCCAACCGAAGGTCTATGGTCCCCGACAAAGCAAACACAACCAAATACCTTGGGGGTACCTTGAATTCCCTGTTGTCCCAATAAAAGTTCATTTTGGAGATTTCATGCCAAGGATCCCGGATGGCATCCGATTAATGAGAGATATACCGCTGTCATTACCGCCTCACTCCACGTATACTTTGGTACATTCATTTGAAACATCAATGACCTTGCCACCTCCAACAAATGTCTATTCTTCCTCTCGCCTACACCATTCTGGGGTGGAGTGTCGGGGCAAGTGGTTTGATGTATAATCTCGTGATCCGACAGGTATGCCCCAAAGTCATTGTTCACATACTCCTTCCCATTATCTGTACGGATAATTCGGATCTTGGCATCAAATTGATTTGTGACTAGCTTATGGAAGTCCTGGAAGCATCTAAGAACCTCGTGCTTTCCCCTCAGATATATATCCATGTCATACGAGTATAACAGTCAATAAATGTGACAAACCACTTAAAACCACTCACTGATGTGACTGAGCAGGGACCCCAAACATCAGAATGTATTAACATAAAAGGTTCACAACTTCGAAGGCCGATGCTGGGATAGGTTGATCTTGTATGCTTCCCAAGTTCACATGCATCACACACAAGTTTGCTTCTATCCACGCCCTTAAAGTCATCAGGATATAGTTTACTCAAGCTTTCAAAAGGGACATGTCCTAACCGACGATGAAGCAAGAAGATCTCCCTCTCTTTTGCTCCAGCAGCTGCTGCCAATGCTGACTCCACATGGTTGATGAACCACAACCCATCATGCCTAACTCCAATCTCAATCACTCTCCCCGCCCCTCTTCTCCCGAAAGATACAAGAATTTTCATCAAACGTAACAGTGCATTTGAACTGATCAATAAGTGAACTAACAGAGAGGAGATTGACTGGGAAAGAAGGAACATGCAGAACAGATGATAAGCAAAGGGATGGAGTACACTCTATAGATCCTACACCATGAATGGGTTGAGAGGTGCCATCGGCCAGCCCGAATGGTTTCAGAATATGAGTGTGGAGTGTATGTTTTGAATGAGCTAGATATGCCTGTGACATGCTTGGAAGCTCCTGAATCTATGACCCATTCAATATTATGCCTACATGTGGATGCAAGTGCCTGTGCCTGAGTACCTTTGCCCAAGTGGGCATAGTTGGCAAAGTTACCAAAGTAACTAGAGGTGGCTGTCACAGGATCAGCTGAAGTGGCTTTGGAGGTCACAAATGCTATGAACCTCTCGCCATTGTTCCCATTGCTTGACTTGCTCCCCTGTCAAAGTGAGAGATGGAACCTCATTTGTCGTAGAATCATTGACTTGAGATCCTCTCTCCACGGTAGCAGCATTGGCTTGAGGGATAGCACACCCTCTGCCACATCCTCCTACACGACCTCCTCCACGGCCACCATGGGCACCTCCACAACCTCCATGAGATCCACCTCGTCCTCCATAGTTTTTACTTCCCTCAAGCTTCATGTCATTTGGCACTACTTCCAGCTTTAGCTCAGGCACCACGGCTGACATTCTGGAGCCAATCAAACCCATCTCCAGAACCATCTCCAGAAGCCCCTCAATCATAGACCTCATCTCACTTTTGGTAATTAGTGGATCCTCTCCGCCACCACTACCACTGGAATGCTCGCCTGCTGCCTTCTTTGCATCCTTCGCCTCTTTCCTCTTTGCTTCCTCCCCAAAATCCATCTTCTTTTATATGACCTCTCAACAAGCACTAGGGCAGCCCTAGGAACCAAATCACGTCACCACACACCACAACCAGCAAGAAGCAGCAGCTTTTTCTCCCTAAAAATTCACCACTACACAACCAAGCACCAACACCCTTCTTCCTCTTCCGGTTCACAGGGCCTGTTATCACGTGGCCTGCTTCAGCTCAGTAATCCACCACCTCCACCAGATCCCAGCTATACCTCAACAGCGGCACCAAGCTGCAGCTCAAGCAACAATTTCTCACTTGCTTTCTCCTCTTCTTTCTTCTTCCTGGAACTCACCAGCAGCCCAACAGAGAGCACCTCTCCTCTTCTTCAGCAGAAGGCACTAGGGACAGAGTAAAAACAGAGCGCAACACTCCTACAGCACCACCAAATCACCACGTTGTTCCTACCTCTCTCACCTGCTCCAACTCCAAGCAACGAGCAAATAAAGGCATGTAGCAGCAAAGCAGCATACAACACTAAGAATAGCACAACGACCTCCACCAAATCCTCCCTTCTTTCTTCTCCAATCCGGTGAACAAGGCCCAAATTGGGACAGCACATGCAAATCACCTCACACCTCCACTCTTACCTCTGCTGCGAGCCACTCCTTCCTGCACAGCGCGTCTGTACTCACGCGCATGCCGCACGCCTCGCGCTCTGCCTCCCTGCGCACGCGCCACTCGCACCAGCACAGCGGCCACCTCCACGCGCCGACAGGATCTTGCACCTCCACTCACGCTCGTGCGTCGCCACAGCCGCCGCCGCCAACCCTAGCTCCGTATACCATGTTGTAATTTGGGGGAAAGAATACTATCTGGCTCATTCCAGACCAGAGGTACACTCTATTTCTTCTTCTACCTTTTACATATTGGTCCCTTTACATTTCATTATTCACACCAACAATCAGGTTGATGCAACTCTGCCAAAATTAAGACACAAATAATAGAATGTATAAGTTTGACCATTTTGGAAATGCAATAATTCAATTTTACTTTTACAAAAATTAGCATACTATGTTATTATCATCCTTATTATTCACTTTACCAACGTAAAAAAAATATGAAGACTTTTAGATCTTTTTAGGTACCCCATCCTTGCTTCTTAAAATGGATTTCTATAGAAGTTTTGGAAAAAAATAGCAAAATGTTCATGCGCCAAACTGCCCAGAAATCAGCCCAAGGTTGAAAAATTTGAACGGTTTAAAGAGTTTGAGGGCCAAAGTTATCCGGTTTTATTCAAAAAAAAAAAAGTTATCCAGTTTTGGTGTTTGAGGTTGACATCTGGACTTTGGAAAGAGTTGAAGATAGCATGAGACCTTCATACATCTCCATATACAAAGCAGCCAGTGTATTCAAAGTTCAAACTAACCAAAGGCAAAGGAATGCCGAATGTCTACTGCATCGGTGCTGGAGTGGGCATTGCAACCCACAATACAATTCAGAAGGAAGACTAAACGGTGTGCTAGCACAAATCACCAAACTCGAAAAAAGTTGTGGGCAAATTGGTACAATGTGTGCAAACCATATCCAAAATACACGGGTAAGTAGCTATATTTGCAATTATCCCGCGACCGATTAGAAGACATCAGTACCATCCTCAAACAACGGGCAGTGACAAGGAACAGGGGAGGAATGGAGGCAGAGGGTCGGTGGACTCAACATAGAGTGCATTCCACTCCAACTAGTGCTTGTTTTGCGATGAGTGGCTGTCTGAACTCTGAAATGATAAATAAAGAATGGTGAAAACACGAGTGACGTACATTAAACAAAATAATAAAATGAGTATTTAAAATAGAAAATAGTAAATGATATTTTCTAATAGAATGAAGGGATGAATGAAATGAAGTGATACTCTTTTAACAAGCTAAAGCTATCCAAGTGAACACATTATAGGGAGATTTACCTTTTTTCTCAAGGATTTGAAGCTTAATTCATATAATATTCTTCCAATTCCTCAAATAATATTCTTCCAACGGATATGGGCAATCTTTGGCCAGTTTTCCCCATTAGGTTGGCAACTTTCCTTTAGGAGTTCGCACTCATTTATATATATACGCTGAACAGAAGCTGGCAAGTCTGGTAAAGATAACAAATTTGGGCAGCTGTCGAAGCTCAGGGACTCTAGGCAGGAGAGGTTCTTCAAACTTATTGGTAGGGATTGGATTCCACTGTCGTAGAAGCGCAGGTGCCTAACAGATGTCAATTTATCAAACCTTTCAAACACAACAGATACGTCATTGCATCCTCCAAGCTGCAGCTCCGGTGGAATTGTAAATCCTTCACCGGATAGCAAATCATTGAGCAGTACAGAGCCGCTAATGGCAAGGGAGTCCTGGACACAGCACTGTGAGAGGCACTCAGCACGGAGCTGTGGAACATCTGTTAGATACAAGTAACAAAGATGCAGGGAAGGCAATCCTTGGATCATACATAAATCTGGCATATGATTTAGTTGGAGTCCATACAGGGAGGTTAGATGACCAACCGATAAGGACGTAGAGCTTCTGCCCTCCCAGGCGAAGTCACCAGCAAGGACACAGCTGCGTATATCAAGTACCCGAAGGGATACTGGCAGAGATTCTGCTCCACGTGCCAACCCTAAAGAAGGGCAGGACCATAACCGAACTTCGAAAAGAGAGGTAGCAGCTCGTAAGCCCCCTAATGATCTGAGACACCAACAATTATCAATTTCCAAAAGGTTGAGTGCTTGCAAATGCTGGAAGATCCCTTCTGACGGAAGTGTAGTTAAAGTCATAATATTTCTTAGTTCCAATGTTTCCAGCGAAGTGAGGCCTCCAAGGCCGGTAGCTAAGGCTCCATCAGTAATGCTACACGAGGAAAGCATCACATGAATAAGTGCTGATGGCAGAACCAACTCTGCCCCCATGCTACTTTTGTACAGGAGTTTTTTCCTCTGCTCGTGGCAGTATACCCACGCTCTGCTTATATGTTCTTCCACCGATTTGTCGCCTCTTTTTACATCTAGAGCACTTTCAATTGCTTGAAGATGTCCCGATATATCAGTATCCATCAATGGCATCAACTGCTTCAGAGATGAATGTTCTGCCAATAGGCCATGCCTGATATCTGAATATGTTTGTGAAGTCGAGTATGAGATCAAAGCAATTTGGGATGCCAAGTGATCTGTCCTCATCGCATTTTCCTTTACATCATCTTGTTCTTGGTCACTCTTGGAAATAAACAGAAGTAATGGACATTTTAATTTCAAACCATTCAAGGTTTCTCGAGACATGGTAGTGTCTTCAGATTTGGCACATTGTTGATCACCAGCGTTGAGCAATGCCTAAAGATCTCCTGGACGGCAGACCTTGTAAAGCACTGCAGTTACGAAGTTCAAAGTGATCCAATTTCAAAACATTTGAACCCACGAGCAACCATCTTGGATATGTGGCAGCTCTGTAACCAACGAGTGCAAGATATATCAGTTCAGGAGGTGGCATCAATCCCTCTAGAATCTCCAAGTGTAAACTATCTTCTCCGTGCAAGTTCATCTCACAACTCCATATGAACTCCAAGCCCTTAAGATAACTTTTCTGATTTAGCTTTTACCTCTAAGGCTTCATCTTTCCCTCCTGCATTCTCGAGATTTGTGATTTTTAACGTGCCACCAAGCTCTTTCATGCCCCCCAGCTGCTGCAATTCATATCCTTGTTGCTTCCTCACGCTGAATTTTTGAAGTTCCTGGAGCAAAATTAGCTTACCTATGTGTGGAATTTGAGGTGCTCCTTTGCCATCAAAATCACGATATCCTTCATTATAATAAGCTTCCATATGCCTTAACTTAACCAGATTGCAGGTTTTGTCAGGTAAACTCTCAACTTTATAGCTTAACAGAAGAAGTTGCAAGTGGTAGAGAGTACACAATGATCCAGGCAATTCAGAAATTGAAGTTCTAATGAGGTTTAAATACCGAAGGTGATTCAGCACACCAACAGATTCAGGTAATTTGCTTCCATTGTAAAAGCATAAATGCAATACCCGTAACTTCTTCGTATTCTCTAATACCTCATGGAAAATATCAGTGACATCATCCATAAGAGGGTCAATGCAGATAATAGTGCGTAAATAATGTAGGTTGCAGATACTTTGCTTATGCCGTGTCATACTCTCAACACAAATAGATAGATGTCGAATGGTGTATGGTATCTCTGTCACCCTATCATCTTCTAATCTGAAGCAGACATCTCTAGACAATTCTTCTGCCAAATCATGTAGGAGGTCATGCATCACATAGTCTCTAGAAAAAGTTGTTGGCTGAAAGAATGAGCACGAGACCATCTCTTCAAGGTAACCCATTCCAATATCTTTCATTCGCCTATTCTGGTTGCATGAATCAACAAACCCTTCTCCTATCCATAGATAAACCAATTCCTCCATTTTATACTGGTGTCCTTTTGGAAATAAGCTACAATATAAAAAGCACCTCTGTAGATGTGGATCTAACTTCTCATAACTCCACAACAGAGCTCTCTTTGGTTCCCTTAAGTTGTCAATTCTGACAGCTTGTTCCCATGCACTGGTATCCTTTTCCCTTCTTAGCTGGGAACCTACAACTTTTGCTGCTAAAGGAGATAGTCCAAGCTGTTTAGCAATCTTTGCTGCAATCTCTTCCTTCACACATAAACGTTGATCTTGGGTTTCTGCCCCAGAGAAGGCATTGTATTTGAAAAGTTCCAAAAAATCAGCATATTCCATGTTCTTCAAGTGAACCACTTCTTCAATGCAAAGAGCACCAGGAAATTTATGCCGTCGTGAAGTTACCAAAACTTTGCTTCCTGCCTGCACAGACTCTAGAGGAACTAGAAGTTGCTGCCATTCTGTCTCATAGCCATATTCTTCAAACCAAACATCATCCAATACAAGAAGGAATTTCTGTGACTTTTGCAGTATGTCCCTTAATTTGCACTGGAGAGTATCAAGATTATTGACACGTGGGCACTCCCCGTTTGAAGCAGACTTCGATAATCTCTCGTGTATGATGACGGACGTCAAGTTTGCGTGAGATGCAGACCCACATCCTAACATCAAAATATCCTTTCACCCTTTCGTCATTGTAGACATACTGTGCCAAAGTGGACTTTCCTGCACCTCCATGTGCAACAATGGCCAAACCCGAGAAACCAGGTGCTTCAGCAGTAGTCTTCTTGGTAAGAAGATGTATTATATGATCACGATCTGTGTCACGGCCAAACACTTTTGGAGGCGGTAGTGATGTGGCCATAGGAACCCTTGTTGCTGCTACGGTGGAGCAAACTGCACTGTTACCAGATGGCAAGCTAAGAAGCTCACGGAAGTCCTTGGATTTTGCCAGGATAGCCTTTAGTTCCTTCAGCTGGTGAATTAACTTTCTGTTCTTAGGGAGCAAATTGGATGCCCTGCTCCTTGCAGAACGAAAAGGATTAAGCATTTTTGCTTTCATGGAGGAGGAGGCATCTGGTCCTGGCGACAGGTCCTTCCCACTCTTTGCTTTTTGCTTGAGGAGGTTGTACTCGTGCTCATCGAGCAGATCCTCGGCGGTGTAGAAGGCTTCTTTGAGCTGCTGGAGCCATCTGTCCAGCGTAGCCCTGTGGTTGCTCTTATCAGCTGCTTTGATCAACAGATCGAACTGTGGCATGATGATGGTTTCCAATTCATGTAGCTCACGCGCCATGTCCACGCCAAGATAGGTTGAAGCATCAGCAAGGAGCTTCTTAAAGATCGGCGATGCCGCCAATTGTAAGCCAGCCAGCGCCACCTCAGCCATGGTAGCTTTGGATTTTTGGGGATGGGTGCTGTTGAACGACGAGATCTAGGATGCAAGTGATTTTCTGAGGAAAACAACAGGACTGAATGAGAATAAACAATGGCAAGTTGGCAACTAAAGAATTTTTTTTTTTTTTTTATTTTTTTGCACACATCGTACATGTTTGTTACCTGAGGGCTGTGCTAGCTTGACCGAAGAGACGACGCAGGAAAAACTGGAAAAGCAACCTTCGCAATGGATGAACAACCTGCCGGAGTCAGAAACAGCGGGGATCGATTAGTGACTTGAACAGATCTGAGAAACAGAACCCTACTATCAGATTATTTTCCCCTTCGTTTGTCCTGTTGAATGGACGCATTTTTTCAGAGAAATGGCGAGGCGACAACAAAAGGAAGAGCGGTGACGGGAGAGCTTACACGGATGGAACCAACCGCAACAGAGTTGCCGGAGCCGGCGAGGAAGACGATAAGCGACAGTGAGGCTGCGAGAGCGGTGGGCCGCCAGCCTATTATCCACGGCACGCGCTTCTTTTCGAGACTCAGGAGACTAGAGGACCGCATATAGTTAAAAAGATGAAAACGGACGGAAACGAACGGAAAATCGCTCAATTGTTTTCGTTTTCATATTCTTAGACGGAAACGGGAGCGGAAGCCGGACAGCCGGAAACGAAAATGGTAACGGGATAAACGGTAGCCGGAAACGAACGGTAAGTGGGAACTTAGCCGGAACATTTCGCCTCATATGATAGGAGAGAGTAAAGGCCACAACATCACGATCACGGCCAAGAAATGTGTTCACGCGTCATAGCAAATGAACGTACCACACAAATATTGATGAAATGGTCACCAAATATCCATATATTCACCAACAACATGGGCACAATTCAAATTGGGCCTATGTTGTGGTTGGCCGCTATACCATATTTATGAAAAGCGGGATGAAAACGGGATAATCCCGGTCATAAACGGAAACCGTAAATATGGACGGAAAAACGCTCTACCGTTTTTCGGGTCCCGCTTCCATTTATCCCGCGAAAAACGGAAACGGACGGAAAATACGGTACGGTATACGGATGCGATCTAAACGGATTTATCCCGTCCGCTTTTCAACTTTACATGTAGTAGTCCGTTAAGTGCCGCCGGTGGCTTGCATCTTGCCGGCCAGCGTTCGAGTCTTTTTTTTTTTTAAAAGACGGCAAAAGCTTTGGCCGCGATTTATATTAGACGAATAAATGAAAAGGCAAGTGTCGCCCGATTTTTTTTGAAACCCGGGCGGAAAAATCATAGAATTGTGAAGGGTACCCTACTCCACCCGCACACCTAGGTACCGAATCAACTCAACTTATGCGCCACCACCGGGCCCACTCAACTCAACTTAGGGAGACATCCCTCCACTACCACTTATTACAACAACACCACCTCGGATGGGAGAGAATTAACATGAAGCTCGCCGGTTGGATTGGGTCCTCAACACGAGCCTCCATCCACAACGACCGGTCGGATTGGGACATCGACGCAACATACACAACACAAACTACACCACCGCCACCTTGAGACGAGATGAAGCAGGCCGTCGGAACCGCCGTCGCCGTCGTTGCCACTATTTTGCCGTGAAGCCGGCAGAGGCGGCGGCTACTCTCACTCCTCCACCACGGACCAATGCCCCCCGCCGCACACACGCAAGATCGTCGATCCCCCCGCTCCAGCGATGCATCGCCAGAACATTCCTCTCACGGCACCATTGAAAACCATCGATCACGGCTACTCTTTGTGGGGGGCCTCGCCACCCACCGACTCACACTCCACTAAATCCATCGCCGGGACTCGATAACCGAAACCGCTCCGAGAAACTCCACCTCCGCCCAGCCATCACCGAGATCACCACCGCACCAAGCGCACCAGCTCAAGGCCACTAGTACCCATGGGCCCTCCGCACCTTGCCGCCAACACCAAGACCAAGGTGCACCTCCTATGCCGCGCAACGGGCCCACCAATCCACCTCCCTCCGTCAAGCCCGAGACTCCATGCTTCGTACACACGATGCCCCATAATGGTGTATTTAACTGGAAGAACGACGCTCCAAGAGCGCCGCCACCATTACCACCCAAGAAGAATGTCGGTGAAGGCTTTCGCCCGGATCACCATCGCCCTTACGCACGCACCACGGGCAAGCAACCAAGACTCTCCATCGCTCCGCCCCGACCGAGTAGATGATTCGGTACATCACTACAATGCCGCCACGGCACCGCGAGGACATACCTGGCCACCCAGCCCCGCCACCGAGGCGACGCCCCTGAAACCGCAACCGACGAAGACGAAGAGGGGAGCACCACCAATAGTCCGCCGCCCCATCGCCCGCAAGACGCGGAAGGCTGACGCCGCATCCCGACCACCTTGGCCGAGAACAGTCAGAACTTGGGCGCCCCCACTCCAGGGCCTCCCGTGGTCTTGAGTCGCCGTGCCCTCGCACCACACGCAGGCCGCCACCGCCGCCACCGCCGTCCCCGCGGCCGCCCGCGACGTCCGCGCCCCGTGTTGCCGCCGTCTCGCCGCAGCCTGTCGACCAGCCTCCGCCACTCCACCACCACAGCAGGGTCCACGAGTCCTCTGTCATCGTAGCGAGCCAACCCCTGCCGCTGCCACCACCTAACGTCGCCCGGGTCCCGTCTCTTCGCCGCCCGCCCCTTCCACCGGTAGGCGAACGAGGAGCACGAAACGTGAGCAGCTGCTCCGTCCCCACCCTCCCAAAGACCATCACCTCCGGCGCTGTTGACCGCCGCCCGCCGCCTTCTCCTTTGTCGGGCCGTCGATCCGTACAACCGAGGGCGGATCCATCCACTAGGACCCGGATCCGGCGCCCGGCCCCCGGACCGGACGTCGTCGCCGGCCGCCCGCTGCTCCACGGCCGCTCAGCAAGAAGGGAGCGCCGGCCCACCGTGGAACGCCCGCCGCCGCCATCCCGGCGCCGGGCGGCCATGCCGGCGGCCGCCCCGGCGGCGGCGCGGCTGAAGATGGGGGCGGAGGGGGCGGCGCTAGGGTTTGCGGGTCGCCTCCCGCGTCGCCCTCGTGGGAGGCGACCGGGAGGGAGGTGTCGAGTCCCCGTGCCCGCCGTTCGAGTCTTGACCGACGTTTTCTCAAAAAAATGTAGGCATGCTCAGGTGAGACCAGGGCGTGTTTGCTACACCGGCCCTCGTCGCCTCACGGTCGTGGCGACAAATGGAGCCCGGCGGGTGCAACGTCACGTGTTTGTTTCACGGTCCGAATGAGCTCGGTTCAACCGAGATTGTGTTTGATTTCTGACTCAGTTGTGTATGGTTACTCTATACTAGACATTAGGTAGACTTACCACCACACTCTGCAACTTTCAATCCTTGTCGCCATTTCATCGAACACGTAGGGAGTCGTACTCCACATTGCGACCATGGACACGCGGGGGTCTCGATGGCGGTGGTGCTGCCGCACGCTCCATCTATGTTCGCGTCCGCCTCCCTCTCGCCTTCCATCTCCGCCGGTGTCCGCTCCCTTGGGCATACCGATGCCCCGGGCGCATCCAAGAGGCGGAGGCCGCGGCCATGGCGAGCGGCACGCACCGGGAAGTGGAGGTCGCGGCCTTGGCCAGCCAGGCGCCGCCCGGGAAGCGGAGGTCGCGGCGATGGCGAAGCCGATCGCTAGATGCCGAGGTTGCGGCCATGGCGAGTGGCGCGACCCGGCGGCTGAGGTCGCGGCCATGGTGAGTGGCGCACGCCCGGGCGGTTGAGGTCGCGCCATGGCGAAGCGGCTAGCCGCCGTGGGTCATGGCCGGAGATAGTGCTTGACGGCGATCGCCACGCCCGGGTGGGTGACGAGGAAGAGGGACGGTTGGCGCTCTGGGCAAGATCCGGTTGAGAGAAACAGAGGTGAGAGCTCGGGAGGTCACCCAACACGCACCAATGGGCCACCCGCGGCTCCATCGAGACAGCCCTAGAAAAACGGTGGGGGCATCATTTCCTCGGGAGCTGTGCCCACCGCTTTAAGTTCCGCGGCGCTAGGACTCTAAAGCATGGGCTAGTTGCAACAAACACGAGCAGGTGTGTAGATGGAGGGCTCAGGCCAGGCTTTGGTTCTCTAGCAAACACGCCTAGAGGACCGCGACGTAGTTGTGCGGTTGGTTGGCCGCGGCGGTCAAGATCTTGCCTCACCGATTTTTTTTTTTCGCTTTTCCTTGTAGGTATCCTCTCTGGCGTCTATAGACCACAATGGACGCGCGACCAAAAAAAGGACTCAGAGACCAAGAGCAAGGGTCAACCATGCTCACCTATATTGTAGGATACTTGCCCACTGTGCTCCGGACCTTCTCATCATGGTTGGGACTTGGGACATGGCCCCGTCAGTAGGCGAATGTATTTTGAACTTTGTAAAGTTTTCAATATAACCTTGTGTTAAGGCATTCCTTGCAGGACTAGGTGCTCCTCTTCAACTTAGCAAAGCGGAGATACCGAACCTCCGCAAGATCTTGTGTCACCTCATCTTGGCCTGTGAGGAGTGGCGAAGGTCTTGGAGGAGGAGGTCAAGAACCGACAAAGGTATCTTGGGAGTGCATGATGGTGACCAAGAGGGAGGACCCAAGGAATGGAGCGGAGATAATGGGCGAAAAAGGAAGGACCGACACAGCTCTCCTCCGCGAGCTGGGCCTAAATGGGTCGGACAGCCAGCCCAGAAGCTAAGGCGGTAACTAAGAGAAAAAGACAATTATACCCTTGTTGGTCGGCACAGAGGATGTAAGGGCATCTTTGTAAATAAGGAGCATTGACTCCTATGTAATGGTTGGTGAATACATTACTACATGGTATTTTGAAGTGCTCAAGTATTTTAACTTAGTTCTATACCCCTCCACTCGAAGTGTACTCCACTTTAGTGTTTCCACAGAAAAATCACTCTAGGAGGGAGGATCTCTCTATGCGAAATAAAAAAGTGCGGGCGCGCCAGTGTACTAAAGTACACAAAAGAAATAAATAGAGGGAATGAGAGGTTCCAGATTCTGTTAAACGGACAGCTATGTAACAACCATGGATTTGGTCGTGACTGGGCTGGAGGACGAGATATAGGCTCCGGCGTGTCTACCTTTTAGTCGAATTGTTTCTTTGTAATCACAACCGCGTGCGTGTTGTTGTCGCGGTGGGCTTTGGTAACCATGGATTGTCATCCCCTCATTTCACGTATTAAAAATTCTTTACGTTTAATGAAAAATGCACTTAGACGTGATTAAAAAAAATTGAGAACGAGGATTGCTATCGAGAGGAAAAGAAGAGAAAGACAAAGAAACAACCCACACCCACAACGACTAAGAATCGCGGGAGGAGAGTAGACGTGTTCGAATTGGGACGAGTTCCGGAGATACGGCCGGCCTACTACTACCTTTTATTATAAATATATATGGAAACATGTTTTAGAAAACCGAAGAAAAAGAAAATAGAGAGTTTGGCCTTTGGGGGTTTGTTTTCCTATGGCGAAGAAACATGTTGGCGAAGTTGAGATGGAGCCGGGTGCGAACTCTCTTCTCGACTCACCGTGGTGGTGCGGGAGAGGTACATCAACAAGTGCTTGGTTGGCCGCGTCACCACCGACACCACGGGGCGAAGGTCCGCGTTGCCAACTGCCGGGCCGCCAAGCGCGAGCCAGCCCGCCGCCCCGCCCTCGCGTTCCGACAAGTTTAGAGAGGAGCAGCCGCCAATCAAGTGCGTGGGGGAGTGAAGAAGATGAAGCGCCGGATGTCGCCGCCCGACGGAGAGGAGGAAGACAGACGAGAATTGAAGCAACAATCAAGTTGAAGCAACCCCTTTTTTTTTTTTTTTTTTGGAAAGATACGTTTTTACCTGTTTTTATTGATAAGTAGAGAGAAAATATATGTACAAGGTAGCCAAACATGGCGTCCAAACACCATGAAGGCGAAGCCTATCCACTCAAATACAACAGAGAAAACGACGGTTCCCGTAGCAGGAGGCCATAGAAGATCATCGTTGCTCAACTCAATCATATCGCAACAGCAGCTTCGACTTCTGACCATGGTTTCGCCCTGCCACAAGACATCACAACCAAGTTGAATTCCACAACAACGCCTTCAAGAAGGTTACGACGTCCAATGCGCCGTCGTTGCTCGTCCAAACATGGACAGGGTTTTCACCCGTGGAAATTGCAGGGGGCACGACGCGACGCCCTCAATAGTGAAAGCGGCACCCACATGCCTCGTCGTCGCCAGGCTTTCGCCCAAGGTACCCCCAGCGCAACGTCGGTCTAGATGCCAACACCCATCCACCGCCATCGCCGTCGTTTGCCTTCATACTCGGAAGCCTCGCCAACGGGGCATCGACGCGCCGGCCACAGTAGGCGCATAGCTGGGTCAGCCACACCTGCCGACCAGACGACATGCCAAAAAACCGGCCTCACTCCGCCACGAGCGTCCACCTGCCGCACGCCGAAGCCGTTGTCGGCCGCCGTCGCCGACTAAAAGCACCTGTCGGCCGCCGGGCCGCCAACATTGTCATCCAAATCCCACGACGCGGTGCCCCCACCATCTCAAGCGCCACCGTAGCCCTGGCCACCGATCCGGGCGCCGGGCCGAAAACTCGACGTCCCTGCTGACGCCTCTGCCTCCGTCTTGATGGTCGCAACCACCACCCTGGGCTGGTCGTAGCTCTAGTCGTGGACGCAACCATGACCGTGCGGGGAAGGGCGGCAAGACGAGCCCGCCCCAACGCCGCATGAGCCGGTCCAGCCCATCGCCGCCGCCTTCGCAACCGCCGTCGGCAGATTCGCCACCTAGGGCATGAATTCGGCCTTGCGGGACGCCAGATCTGGGTGCCTGTGCCCTAGACCGGCAACCCTAGGCAACACTACCGCCATCATCGAGAGTGGAGGAGAGGAACCACGGAGAAGAAGGACCTCCCTGCCCTCCCCTACGTCTGCGTGGGCACCAGCCGGCGCCACTACAGGCACGACAGCCGCCCCGCCGACCTCCATGCAGGCCATGCTAGGGAAGGGAGCCGCCTTGCAATGATTCCCCGCCACGGAGGAGCAGAGCCCCGCCACCTGAAAGGTCCCTTGTGGTTTTTGGTAATTGAGTGACAACATTAGGTGAACTAATATGTGTGATTGAGATAATACACAGGAGATTAGTTCACATGTGATGAAGCAATGGAGGAGCTTATTGCATATGGGACATGACATAGAGTCATGTGACCAAGGTGGTGAAGATCAAGACAAGGCTTGGCTTGATGGACCCGGTTGCAAGTGTGAAGGGCAAGTCGGCGGTGAAGCGATGGGACCGCGAGGCGGTGAAGCTTGGGCAAGACTTGGTGCCGAATTTTGACCGACACAACGGTGAAGAGCAAGTGAGGTCAAGATCAATGAACCAATAGTGTCACGTGATGATATGAAGTGGATCATATCATTTGGTGATCGTGTTGGTGCATGTGTTGCATCGACACTTGGAGATGGAGCGGAATGGAAATGCGCAAGGCAAAGGTATAACCTATAGGGCATTTCTTTTCACGGTCATTGGAGCTTAGAGAAGTTTATGACCAGGTTTAGGATAGATGGCCGTACTATCAAGAGGGGCAAACTTGTTTGCATATCGGTCATCTAGTGCCACTTGAGCGATCTAACTTTTGCGATATGTTAGGATCGAGTGGCATGGTAAGAGCTAACCCGTCCTTTGAAATGTTTGTGAAAATGCTAACACACATGCACATGATGTTGTACACTTGGTGGTGTTGGCACGTTTGCAAAGGCGGTGGTTGTTTGCAGGGTTGAGTTGGGATTGGGAACCTGTGGGTAGCAAATGCTTGCTCTAAAGTCTAGGTGATTGACGGATATGATATATGAGAGTCCGAGTCGCTATTTATCTTACTCCTAGTGATACTAGATTTACGGAGATTTATCTTTTGAAAGTTAAAGTGCACATGATAAGTTCTCGCGTGACAAGAGTGTTGAACCTCCTACCACAAGCCATATATACATGCTCCCTAGATTAGAAAAACCTTTTGATATATATATATATAGGTTGCTTGCTTTGTATTGAGTTTGTTCAATCTTTTGTCGAACCCTTAGAAACTTATCATACCGATCATGCACACTTTATTCCACTCCACTCTATCCACTTGTATTTATGCTATTTCTACTCTAGAAGTACGCATCCACAAAGCATCCACCAAACATTCACCAAAAATATTCTACTCCTATCCTGGGAGAGAACAACCAAAAATATTCACTATACCCATCCACACATTGCTAGCCAATATCTTACAAAAGCTCCATTACATTTGTCTATCTCTCAAAAGTTATTTCAAAAGAGATTTGGGTTGTATTTAAAAAAAGGAGATGAAAAATGGACAAGTGTCCTACGGGCGAGTAGAGCCTACCTCCCTAAGAAAAAAAAAAAAAAAGAAAGGGAGATGAAAAATGGACAAAAGTCCTACGGGCGAGTAGAGCCTACCTCCCTAAACAAAAGAGATGAAAAATGAACAAGTGTTCGAGAGCGAGTAGAGCTCACATCTCTAAAATAATAAAAGAGAGAGAAAAATGGACATAAGTCCGAGGGTGAGTAGGACCCACCTCTAAAAAAAAAAGAAAGAAAAAGATACAACCCCATTTCTCATAAAGTTTCCAAATTCCAAAGAGAGATATGTTTCCTCAAGGAGCAAAGTAGAATTAGGCTTTCCTCTCATTGCATTCATTACATTCACCTCACACACCTACCATCATATTTCACCATACACATGCATCACTTGATCGGTGTGACTTGTGACTTTGGATCCATTGCTTGAATTTACAAATATATGCTTAGTAAGTAAATTTAGTTTCTCCCACCTATGAGCTCGGATATAAACCTTATATATAGAATGAGAGAGAAGAAGGCATAGTGTCCTACTGCCTTATTCCAAAAATACCACTTATTATGAGAGAAAGGCAACACAACATTATTGTCTAAGTGAGGATCCACAAATACCACAAATAAGAGATTAGAGAGAGTCATCTTTGGGAACTTTGAGTTTTATTTTGAAAACACGCAAAAACTCGAGAATGAAGGTTTAACAAAGAGTTTATGATATGGTACTTGACTTGATTGTTCTATCTTTCAATTGCCCAAGATCAAAGAAAAGTCTGTAAGTTCCATGGTTAAAGGTAATATGGGTAAGTTGAAGGTTGAATAATTTATTCTTATCTAGAGGAGAAATTTTGTTTGAAAGTATGTGTACTTTTGAGGTGTGAAAGCGTTGTAGCAACTCCCGATCCATTGCTAAGTTTGGCTTTGCTAGGGACTAGCAAAGGGTAAGCTTGGGGAACTTGTTGACACCTGTTATAGTATAATATTAATAGTCAACTAAATATGAAATAAGGACGTAAAATGAATATCAACATAGACTAGGGGTCTAACTAACATAATTCCACGAGCTTTGGTGATTTATATCTTTTCAGGGACTTAACAGATAAATGCAGAGAAGAATGGAGAAAGTTCGAATATATCACATACGATGACAAGACTTAACCGTGAAGTAACTCAACCCGAATTGTGGACTAAAATATTCTAGAAGACACCGGGAAGGACGGCGGCATGGGCCCACCATGGCTGGCGGCCGCCAGTGAGGATTAGGCCGGCCTTGGGTGGGTCCCACTGTCGGTCTCATCTTCCTAGGTCGGTTTTAAACCGACTTTGAGGTTGTATCTACACCGTTGCCAAGGTCGGTTTGATCCAAGGGCTATCGTTCATCGCCAAGGCCTATATAAGAAGACCCCCTGACCCCAGGGCTAAACCCTAATTCATTCTATCTCATTCTATTCATTATCTCTCAGTTGTAGAGGTGTCCCAATGTAAGGATAACCTCTCTCTGGGATTAGTGAATTAGAAGTAGATTAGAAGAAGATTAGCCATGTAATTAGAAGTAGATTAGATATATAATTAGAACTAGATTAGATCTAACTTAGATCTAATCAAGAGTAAAGGAGAGTGGAGCTATGCTCTTGTTCTGGAGATGTCTTCAGGGTATGGTATGTCTTTGTATCTTCTCTACAAGACTTATGATTCACATATTTATCTTCTCTATTTACTTCCATGTTTTACATATATGGTTAAGTATAGTTGTTATGCTATTGCATGGGATCTCCTTCGTATTGAGGACTCTAGTTATTCATGGTAGCTAGAGTAGTAATTTATAGTATAGACTTGGTGTCTAGGCTATAGGTTACCCGAGATTGCACCCAACCCCACGGATAGTTTGTGGTAGCCCAGGTGGTGACGACCACGATGGCCGGCGTATTCCACCACGTTCGGGTTGGTGTTTGTAGGACCGTAGTCGGAGCTTCCTAGCCCCCTTCTCATCTCTTTCTGTGGCTAGTGTTCTGATGTCCCGAAGTGTTATGGTGTAATTGCTATCATAGAACCTAAGTAATAGAGAAGTACCCAGGAACCTTGATCTCTCCCTTGACCTCTTGTTTAGTTTAGTTATTCTTTGACATCTTAGGTAGGTTATTATTTTATGCTTTAATATTTACTTTCAATTATCCCCCCTCACTATAGTCTAGTGGTTTGCTAAGTTAGTGGATACATGATTGTGACTTATTAGAATTCTTTAGCCAAAGCTTCCCCTGTGGATACGATACTCTAGAATACTCATCCTAGGGAAAAGCTACAATGGTAGGTGTTACGTGCACTTGCAGAATCCTTCATATTCTTTTAGCACTTAATAAATGCCAACAAGCTTTTTTGGCACCGTTCTTGGGGAAGCAATTGGCCTAAAGATTCTAATAATGATCATGATGTACGCTAATTTAGTCTATCACTAGCTTTAGTAGGATTACCCTTGTTACGTTGAGTTGTGGAATAGACGGGACAAAAGATGTCGTTGCGACCTTCCGATAAGATTCCACAAGATAAGGAAAGAAGTAAGATTGAAGAACCAGGGTGCCCGATCATTCAAGATTCATCACCATTGGAACCCCTGCTATCTCAAGGTATGTTTTTAAATATATAAAATCTTCTAACCATATATAGATTGGAGAAGAAATCGCCGTCACAAAAATTCAATGCACACATCTCAAGTGATGTACATAAAAGTTGCACATCATGGTAAGTATGATCAATAAAGGTGAGAAAGTCTTGCTCATGGACTATAAATTGATTGAGTAGTTATCATTTAATTTATTGCATTGCATTGCATGTCATGCATTCACTCCGCTTAGTTTATGTTTTTGCTTAGTAGATCCATTGCATGTTTAGTCCTTTGCATTTATCCATGCCATTTGCATCTAAAAAACAAAAATAAAAAATATAATAATAAAAAAAAATCCTCAACATGATCATGCTCTTTCATCTCTTTTTGGATAAATCTCTATAGTGCTTTGATGCTACCTTTATCTATTATAGTAATCTTTGGTTTGGGAAGTTTCTATATCATACTTCCATAGGCTTTTTAAATTAAGCGTGGTGCTTAGGTTAAATAGTCTTCCTTAATTGAATTAGACATGGAGTCTAGTTTAGTTTTTGATCCAAGAATTGCTTGTGTAGACATTGGATATTTTGTTAGACTAACCCATGTAGAGGACTTTCAAATCCATTTGGGGTAAGTCAAGAGATGAACTCATATTGGAGATGAAGCAAGGCATATGATGAACTCTAACCTTGTGCAAAAAGATACGGCTCATTCATCATTAATGGAAGAACTGTAAGTAACAAATACCATTCACTCTATCTTTTGCTACAAGTTACCTTTGCCTTGATCCATATGCTAGAGTGCAGCCACAAACAAAATGTGTATAATACATGAAAAAAATAAAATATGTGCTAAGAGTAATCAAAGAACCACCTTTTTCATTAGCATAGATGAGATCTTATGAACTTTGGACAACAACCCCTGATTCAACCATGTTGTATTTTTCCTCGGGTATGTGTCCATTAACATTTTGTAGGAAAGGTCTATGCTATGTCTATTCAATGAAGAAGAATGTTATACAACACGATCTAGAAAAGTAATCACTCTAAAGAAGTGGATGGACAAAGCTACAGGCCACAAGAACATCAAAGACAGGTAAGTGAATATAAATCACATATTTGTATACAACTTTTGTCTTATGTTCTAAAGAAAAAAAATAAATAATAATAATAATAATATTTATCGAGCACATGAAGGCTCATGGTAAAAGAAACATGTTCCTAGGACAAGTTCCCTTCGGGTATTCTTGGTCACTAAATTTTGCAGGAACAAAGGATGAACAATGTCTAAGGACATGGTGATTGCAACACACGATTAGGGACGGTCTAGCATTCACACTTGAAGTGTCGAGTGACGGGGAAGGCTCAAGCATGGGGGAGGAAGGTCGACTCTTCTAAAGATCATCCGACATTACTCTTCCTCTACTCAAGCTCCCGTCACTCGACATTTGGTTTGCAATCCCTCTACTCACTATTACTTTGCCTCTCTAAGTTTGTTTGGTTAAAAAATGTCATTCAAAAAAATCAAACTTAAGGTATAATAAAATCTCCCACTAGAGAAAAAGTAATAGTGAGCATAATTAAAATATCCAATCAAAACTTCTTCCGGCATAAAAGCAACCATAAGCTCCATGACGGTTCTACCCTTGTTTACAATTACTTGTATTCCTCCTGGGTATGTGTTGTCAACTAATATTACAGGAATAAAATCATGAGAGGAGCAAAAGGTCCTAGCACAATTTGAAGAACAAGAAATTAAGGGCGATGCAACAAAAGAGATAAGGAGCAAGATACACAAAGAGGCCAAACAAGGAAAGCTTCGGCGTAAGAGAAGGACCATCACAAGGTGTTACGGTGTTGTCATGCTTCAACAATTAAGGTAACATCTTGAGGTAAGTTGTCAATAAATAAGCTTTCCCTTAACTATAGCGTGTTTATAAACAAATAGCCAAACATGTTAGAGCAACACCTTAGCATGATCCAACTTCATTAGCTCAACATGTTTTGTTTCTTTAGTTGTTCCTACCACCATTCTCTTGATCTCATAGTCCTAATCAAGCGAATGTTTCTTACCTTGCTTTGGAAGAACATAATCATAATCATACTAGTGATGTTTAGATAAAAAACCCTTCCAAGAGTCAATGAGCTAGATTCGATCGGCCGAAAGTTTTTAACCACAAACAATCATGCTCAATCTTCTGATCTTGTCACCCAAGTTAGGTTGAAGAAAAGCATTTAATAAATCAACACTATCTCATTTGATGTGCTTATGGTTAGAGAAGAATGAATGAAGTTTTTGGTTTTGTTGGTGTTTTCCCACCAACATGAGCCCATGCACTTGATCTCTACCATGACTTTGCAAGCGGGACACACTTTAGAGCAAAAAGGTGGAGAAGCCTATTAGTCTCTCTAAAATTCAACAAGAGAATGTCTTACAAGCATGCACACTAAACAAGATGCTGCCTATGCTTCACTCCAACTCATAAGTCCAGCAAAAGAGCAAGGGTGGCGTTGTCCTTCACCATATCAAGGAGCACAACCATCAAGATCGGATAATACACTCAAAGGAAACAACAAGGTAAGAAGTCTCGTTCAGAGGACTTAAAACACTGAACCCTCGCCGAAAAGGTAAGATCGGTAGCTATCCATATTTACTTTATTGCATTGCATAATTGTTTTCCTTTAGCATATTTACATTATAGCGCTAGCCTTGCATTAGAAAAGAAAATAAATATTTGTTTGTTGCATATACTTTGAAAAAAACTTTAAGCCCCATGTAAGTAATTTTGTGGTGTATAACAACCCACAAGGATATTTGTGGTGGCATAAAAATAAAATAAATATGCATGCATCGTCATCCTTATTTGCATAGAAAACCCCAAAAATATTTAATCTTCTTTGAAAGATTTCAGACAGACAAAAGCAATGTGGCTAACCCCTAACGCTTAATCAAGTTCCACTAGTTTTGTTGTCTATTTGAGTTCAGCGAGGATCCCAAGGAAAGAGAGACATGACACATATGGTGTCCAAAGCATTAAAGAAGATCAATCAACCACCATCACTATCTATCTCTATTTCCAACTATCAAGAACATCAAAGACTATGTCAACATCTAGCTTGGGGGGAGTGCAACCCCCATGTATCCAGAATAAGTATCCTTCTATCTTATTTAATTTTAGCTAGATTTATTTGCTTTATTAGAAAGATTTAAAAAGATGCATAATTAAGAAAACCAAATAAATAGAGTCTATATAGTCTTTATTAAAGAGTCTTAATTAGAGTGTGAGAATAAAATAAACTCGAAGATAATCTTTAGCCTTGGAGATGATGAATAGTTGCTCCGTCATAATTCCTTTCAAGTACCTACCTTTCAAGCTTAATTTCTCTCGAGCTTTTAAATGCAACTGCTTTGACTTGAGATTTGCTTTGAGCCTGAAACCTGTGGGTAGCAAATGCTTGCTCTAAAGTCTAGGTGATTGACGGATATGATATATGAGAGTCGACATTTTGCTATTTATCTTACTCTTAGTGATACTAGATTTCTGGAGATTTATCTTTTGAAAATTAAAGTGCACATGATAAGTTCTGTGTGACAAGAGTGTTGAACCTCCTACCACAAGCCATATATACATGCTCCCTAGATTAGAAAAACCTTTTTGATATATATATAGGTCGCTTGCTTTGTATTGAGTTTGTTCAATCTTTGTCGACCCTTAGAAACTTGTCATGCGATCATGCACACTTTATTCCACTCCACTCTATCCATTTGTATTTATGTTATTTCTACTCTAGAAGTACGCATCCACAAAGCATCCACCAAACATTCAAAAAAATGTTCTATTCCAATCACGGGAGAGAACAACCAAAAAAATATTCACTATACCCATCCACACATTGCTAGCCAATATCTTACAAAAGCTCCATTACATTTGTCTATCTCTCAAAAGTTATTTTCAAAAGAGATTTGGGTTGTATTTAAAAAAAAAAAGGAGATGAAAAATGGACAAGTGTCCTACGGGCGAGTAGAGCCTACCTCCCTAAGAAAAAGAAAAAAAAGAAAGAGAGATGAAAAATGGACAAAAGTCCTACGGGCGAGTAGAGCCTATCTCCCTAAACAAAAGAGATGAAAAATGAACAAGTGTTCGAGAGCGAGTAGAGCTCACATCTCTAAAATAATAAAAGAAGAGAGAAAAATGGACATAAGTCCGAGGGGTGAGTAGGACCCACCTCTCTAAAAAGAAAGAAAGAAAAAGATACAACCCCATTTCTCATAAAGTTTCCAAATTCCAAAGAGAGATATGTTTCCTCAAGGAGCAAAGTAGAATTAGGCTTTCCTCTCATTGCATTCATTACATTCACCTCACACACCTACCATCATATTTCACCATACACATGCATCACTTGATCAGTGTGACTTGTGACTTTGGATCCATTGCTTGAATTTACAATATATGCTTAGTAAGTAAATTTAGTTTCTCCCACCTATGAGCTCAGGATATAAACCTTATATATAGGATGAGAGAGAAGAAGGCATAGTGTCCCTTGCCTTATTCCAAAAATACCACTTATTATGAGAGAAAGGCAACACAACATTATTGTCTAAGTGAGGATCCACAAATACCACAAATAAGAGATTAGAGAGAGTCATACTGGGAACTTTGAGTTTTATTTTGAAAACCTGCAAAAACTCCAGAATGAAGGTTTAACAAAGAGTTTATGATATGGTACTTGACTTGATTGTTCTATCTTTCAATTGCCCAAGATCAAAGAAAAGGCTATAAGTTCCATGGTTAAAAGGTAATATGGGTAAGTTGAAGGTTGAATAATTTATTCTTATCTAGAGGAGAAATTTTGTTTGAAAGTATGTGTACTTTTGAGGTGTGAAAGCGTTGTAGCAACTCCCGATCCATTGCTAAGTTTGGCTTTGCTAGGGACTAGCAAAGGGTAAGTTTGGGGAACTTGTTGACTTTTTGTTATTGTATAATATTAATAGTCAACTAAATATGAAATAAGGGCGTAAAATGAATATCAACATAGACTAGGGGTCTAACTAACATAATTCCACGAGCTTTGGTGATTTATATCTTTTCGGGGACTTAACAGATAAATGCAGAGAAGAATGGAGAAAGTTCGAATATATCTCACATACGATGACAAGACTTAACCGTGAAGTAACTCAACCCGAATTGTGGACTAAAACATTCTAGAAGACACCGGGAAGGACGGCGGCATGGGCCCACCATGGCGTGGCGGCCGCCCGGTGAGGATTAGGCGGCCGCCCGGTGGGTCCCACCTGTCGATCTCATCTTCCTAGGTCGGTTTCAAACCGACTTTGAGGTTGTATCTACACCGTTGCCAAGGTCGGTTTGATCCAAGGGCTATCGTTCATCGCCAAGGCCTATATAAGAAGACCCCCGACCCGGGGGCTAAACCCTAATTCATTCTATCTCATTCTATTCATTATCTCGGTTGTAGAGGTGTCCCAATGTAAGGATAACCTCTCTCTGGGATTAGTGAATTAGAAGTAGATTAGAAGAAGATTAGCCATGTAATTAGAAGTAGATTAGACATGTAATTAGAACTAGATTAGATCTAACTTAGATCTAATCAAGAGTAAAAGGAGAGTGGAGCTATGCTCTTGTTCGGAGATGTCTTGAGGGTATGGTATGTCTTTGTATCTTCTCTACAAGACTTATGATTCACATATTTATCTTCTCTATTTACTTCCATGTTTTTACATATATGGTTAAGTATAGTTGTTATGCTATTGCATGGGATCTCCTTTCGTATTGAGGACTCTAGTTATTCATGGTAGCTAGAGTAGTAATTTATAGTATAGACTTGGTGTCTAGGCTATAGGTTACCTGAGATTGCACCCAACCCCATGGATAGTTTGTGGTAGCCCCGGTGGTGGCAGCCACGATGGCCGGCGTATTCCACCCGTTCGGGTTGGTGTTTGTAGGACCGTGGTCGGAGCTTCCTAGCCCCTTCTCATCTCTTTTTCGTGGCTAGTGTTCTCATGTCCCAAAGTGTTATGGTGTAATTGCTATCATAGAACCTAAGTAATAGAGAAGTACCCGGGAACCTTGATCTCTCTCTTTGACCTCTTGTTTAGTTTAGTTATTCTTTGACATCTTAGGTAGGTTATTATTTTATGTTTTAATATTTACTTTCAATTATCCCCCTCACTATAGTCTAGTGGTTTGCTAAGTTAGTGGATATATGATTGTGACTTATTAGAATTCTTTAGCCAAAGCTTCCCTGTGGATACGATACTCTAGAATACTCATCCTAGGGAAAAGCTACAATGGTAGGTGTTACGTAAACTTTGCGAGAATCCTTTATATTCTTTTAGCACTTAACAAATGCCAGCAGACTACCGCGCCACGCCGCCTTCTTCACGGTACCCTGCTGTGTATTCTTCCTCGCCGTCGCGCACAGTTCCTTAGGTACCTAGCTTTGCCAAAAATAGATCTACCTTTTATGAATGTGTAAAACGTATAAACCGGTGTAAATGTGTATGTAAATCAATATACAGTGACCCATTAATCTCAATTTACTCACTAGTGCCATTTAGAAACATGATCTAAAGTAAACATAGATTTCCATCCATTTATCTAGATAATACACATAGCCCACTAAATTTATATAAAATTACCACTTCTAACACTATTAAAAAAACTAAAATATCATCTTAAATATACATCTAAATTATCAACGTCTAATCCAAAAAAATATTTAACTAACCATAAAGAATATATATATGTTTCTATATTATTCACTTATATTAATGTCAACATGTTAAATTTGATTTACTAAAGTAAACATACATATTGTGCCGTCATGCATATCAAATACACATATATGCATTAATTGGAGATAAATATATATATGTTTGTTGACACATGTTATAGCATAAAATTACTAGTCAACTAATATGAAATAAGGGCATAAAATGAATATCAACATAAGTCTAGGGGTTTAACTAACATAATTCCACGAGCTTTGGTGATTTATATATTTTCGAGGGACTTAATGAGATAAATGCGAGAGAAGAATGGAGAAAGTTTCGGAATATACAAGACATATGATGACAAGACTTGACCATGAAGTAACTTAACCCTAAAAAAGTGGACTAAAACACTCTAGAAGGTACCGAAGACACGAGAAGAAAGCTGGCTCGGTTTGGCCACAAGACCCGGGCGGCCACCGAGAGGGATTTGGGCGGCCGCCAAAGTTCTGAGAACCAATCAGGCTCATCTTTCTATGTCGGTTTGTAACCGACCTTGAGGTTGTATCTACACCGTTATTGAAGGTCGGTTTGATCCAATGGTCATCGTTCATCACCAAGGCCTATATAAGAAGACCCCCTGACCTCGGGGGCTAAACCCTAATTCATTACTAACTCATTCTATCTCATTATCTACGAAGTTGTAGAGGGGTCCCTTGTAAGGATCATCTCTCTCTTAGAGATTAGTGAAGTAGAATTAGACATGTAATTAGAAGTAGATTAGATCTAATTAAGAGTAAGAGTCAAGAAGAGATTAGAGCCATGGTCCTCATGAGAGAGACTAGAACTAATCTTGTTCTTAGAGTTAAAGTGTTGGTGATGGAAAGATCTGTTGAGGAAGTAACCTTTGGACCTGGGTGACTCCTCTACATCTTGTTCCATCGGAATCAAGTCCCATTAACACCGGTACTTGATTCCGAGACTTCTATGGTGGATCAACTCCTTATTTGAGTAAGTGAATGTTCTTATTGTTCTTATTGTTCACAACTCTTCTTTGAGTACTTTAATCTATAGGACCCTATAGATTAGAGGGGTAGCTTAGGTTTTAGGCGTGGTGCCTAGACTGGGGTTGCTTTGTGATAACACCTTATATTCCGGGTCGTGTGGTAGATCGCGGGAGTGACAGATCTGTTGAGTCCTTTGGAATCCACCCTCCGCCTATAAGACAAGTTGGGCATGTAAGTGCTTGGGAGGATTGCATGTTTAAGCCCATGTTTTCCTTTGGGTGCTTCCCTTTAAGACAATACCAACATTGCTTACAAGGATAAGAATTAGACAACCATAGAAATCTCCTTATCTCTTTATCTTCTTAGGTTCCTTGACTACTTTCGAGGGGATTAGTTATATTCCTTAGTTACCTCACACCGCCCCTCCCCTGTGGATTCGATATAAAACCCTCTCCGGATGAAATGCTCACCAGTATTCGTTCGCTTGCGGATTATTATAAATATTTACGTAGGCTTAACAAATACCAACAATGTTATGCTTCAACAACCTTAAAAATATTACCTATAGAATGATACTAAAAAATTATTTAAATTATTAATAACCACTACAATTTATAAGTTATTAATTTTAATAAAATGAAAATTAAATCAAACATTTGGCATAGATTATTGAAGAGATAAACAACACCACATAAATAACTCTTAAAAGATTCTAGTCCTTGGTAGAGCACGAGTTGATGGACTGGCCCACGGTAAACCCCGAACAAATTACAGCCGAAGACTGGTCGGCACGCGTTGTAGTACATTCGGAGACGCATGCTTTTGTAATTTTGTTTTTGTTATGTATAACAAAACTTGCTCTCTCGTACGTGTCTCAAGCGCGTTGTTTGCTCAAGTGTCTTAAGCGCGTTTCGTTGTTTGCAGTTAGCTAACCACTTCACATGGGTGACGCGGCTATTTTTGTTGTTTTGTCCTTTGAAAAAGCATGGTAGTTTCATCGGTTGAGCCTTCGTCAATGAAACCAATGGCTGTTGATCAATAGAAAATACAGGGATGCTTTTTGAACATCTCGAGTCTCTCTCTCTCTCTGGTATCTCTGCTCGAAGCACGTCGTATATATATACATATGGTCCTCTCCTAGGTTTGGGATTGGAAGAAGCTAGCTTAGACACAAGCTTCGTACCTTCAGTAGTCTAGCTCCTCATGAGATTTGACCATATATATAGTGCAGCCACTAAATATACAAAAAGCTAAAGGTACGGTTGTGAAATCGTATCGTGTCGGCATTTTTGTACATACGACTGGGCCGGCAATCTTGTCCATATATGCATGGAAGTTGGCATCGAAACAATTGAAATCGAGTACGACGTAGTAAGAGAAAACTACGGTGAATTCATCGGGGTCCTCCGCAAGGTGCTCGCCGAGTACGAACCCGCCGGCGACCGGCAGAGCGTGGTGGACTATCACCACGCGCCCCACCCGGTGCTGCCACGGCAACGCAGCCCTCACCGGCCAGCACGTTGGATCCACGTCAGCCTGCTAGTCCGGGACGAGGGTCACGCGACGACGCTGGCCATCCGCGACGACAACGTGTACCTCATCGGCTTCCGGAACCGGCAGGGCCAGTGGTACGAGTTCGGCTTCAGCGGCGGCGCCGGCGGTAGGAGCGCGCGGGTGCTCCCGGCGGAGTACAGCTCCATCTTCCTGGAGTGCGACGTCCGGTACGGCGCCATCATCGATGGCGGCGCCAGAAACCCTCGTCAAGCTCGGGCTCGGCAGGTGGTTCGCCAGGGACGCCGTGCGCCGGCTCTCGGCCTACGAGCAGGCTCCCGGCCCCGGGGGCGGCGGAGTTGATGAACGCACCAGGCGCCACCTGGCGCGCCTCATCGTCATGGTCTGCGAGGCTGCCAGGATGATCCCGCACTTTGAGACGGTGCTCGATGGCTGGGACCGCTGCACGGGCGCCATCACCGAGCGACAGGTGCACTTGCTGTGGAGCTGGAAGCTCATGTCGCACGCCGTGCTGCGTGCGTTGGGCTTGGGATTGGAACTGGTCCAACTCCAACATGTACGGGAACTGGATCCGCCATGGCCCCAGGAGCTGCTGGCTCCGCAAGTCGATGTCAGGAACGTGGGCCAGGCACTCCAGATAGTGCACCTGTTGCTAAACTGGCCGGGTAGGGTCGTTGGAGGCGCCGCCACCACCACCATCTCAGGACATAGCACCAGACGGTGACAGTGGCATCGCCGACGGCAGCAACGTCTTGAGGAACGACGATGACACCACCACCACCGTCACACACTCTCGGGCAGCAAAGCATCACAGAGACGTTGCTGCCGTGGGCGATGTTGATGGTGGTGGTGGCATCGTCGTTCCTCAAGACCTTGCTGCCCAACATCGCCAGCATGGGTCCCACAGAGGAGAGTGGAATAGGGGCTTCCCGGATCGGGGTCTTGATATTATAATTTGGGGTGACATGAAAAATAGGAGCCCAAATAGGGGCTCCATTGGAGTTATTTTTTTTTTTGTCAAAAACCTCAAATTTTAGGGTAGGGGTTTAAGTAGGGGGCCCGGCTGGAGTTGCTCTTACGGGGCAATTGCCGCGTACGGAGGCGTCTCCATTGAAATTGAGAGCCCCACGAGCAGCGTTGGCGGCGGCGTTGGCATCTCCACGGCGACAAATTCCATGGGCGTGCCTGCCGCCAAATTCACGACGGGCGACTACGTCGAATCGACATCTCCACGTGAGAATCATACCGACGACGGGGACGGCGGCGGCGACGCTTTGCTCCTGCGGGATATATTGCGGCGGCGGACGACGGCGGCGGCGTGCGACAGTGTTGACACGAAGCATCGGCCACGAGCCATGGGCCCTTGGAGGTGACCTACGGTGTTGAGTAAGCGGTGGAAGCCGCCGTGCAGGTCGGGCTCTGCTCGCCGACGCCGAGCAAGGAGGCGCCACTGACACCGACATCCTCGTCCATGGCGGGATCCGCCCGATGCCGAGGTCTCGATGCCCGAGCACGCTAGTTCTCGCCGGGGCGCGAGAGGAGAAAGTAGTTGTCGCCGTCACCCGCGACGTCCCCCTATTGCGATCCGTTGTTGCGGTGCCACTCACCTCACACCTCCTTATAGTGGCCGCCCTACACACCTCGGTCGCTTCTTCCAACCATGCGGCGGGTAAGGGTCTCCCCTGCATGAACCCATCATTGCTTGTTTCCGCCCTGAACCCTCGGGGCAGGCGGTGAGGTATTTTCGGCATCGACCGGCTAGGTCGAAATCAAGGTCATCCGGGGTTTGGAATTTCGACTGACCAATCACTTCACTTCTCGAAGTTCCTTCCTACTTTTTTTTGAAGAAACCGGAGGGGTCTGGGCCCTTATAGAGAAGACTTTATTGAATTAAAAGTGACAATTACAAACTATTAAAGAAGAAAATGAACTAAGAAAAAAAAAAAGATTAAAAAAAGGGCAAAAAATAAAACCGAGGGAATTTAAGAAACAAAAAAGATGAGGCCGAGGACCCTCATTAAGCATGCGGGAGCTGAATAATCCATTGTTCAAAAATTGTTCGGAACTTGGCTTTACTCTTAAAGTCACCTGCTTGAGTTTCAAAAAATCTCTTTTGCAATCTTGAATTGAAAGTTGAACTCCATCAAAGATCAGAGCATTGCGAGCCTTCCAAATGGTCCAACTCATAACAATGAGGGCCTCCCGAAAGGTCCTAAAGGCTAGAGGAGGGGGGTGAATAGCCTATTAAAAATTCTTGCAACAACACTAAGCACCCGGGTTAGACAATAAGATGGCGTAGCAAATAAGCAATGCTTCAACTAGCTAAGCAAGCCACAAGTCAATTCTATTGTCTCTAATCCACACAAAGAGGCTACGCCGCTAGTTTACTCCTAGGTGAACAAGCAAGTCTAACTAGTTTACCAACTAGGAGCTAACAAGACTAAGCAACCTAGCACACTACTCAAACTAAGCACCTAACAAGAAATACTACCAAAGTAATGCAAAGGAGAGCTAGAGTACAATACCACCATTGTCGAGTAGAGGTTGTGGCCAATCACCGTGTACAAGAAATCTCCAACGAGCAATGACAATTGACACGATGATTTTCCACCGAGGTTCACGTGCTTGCCGGCACGCTAGTCCCCGTTGTGGCGACACACTCACTTGACGTGTGCTAAGCTTAATGGCGGTGCCAAAACCCCTATGGCGCTCAAGCAAACGATCACAAGAGAGGGTCCAACAAAGCCACGAGCAATCCACTAGTGCTCCTTTTCGCGAATCTCCCTTGGGGTAAGGAACGACCCCTCACAATCACCACCACGGTGTGGCCTCAAACAAGCTCCACTTGAGCTCAACACCGCCTCTTGCTCCAAGCCGCTAGGGAACCGGGCAAATTCCCAAGAGAAACAAGAATCCCGCTTGGCTTCTCCAAGGATGAAGTGCTCTAGATGCAACCAAGCAATGCAATGCACTTCTATCACTCTCAATCTCACCAAGAATTCGAAGTTATGGATGGAGAGATGAGTGGGAGAGGAGTATCAAATGCTCACTAGCAAGTTGGAAGCTTCAAATGTGCAAGAGAGAGCTCCATGAACCAGCCAAATGCATATATATAGGAGTCCCCTCGAAATAGAGCCGTTGCTCTAAAAATTTGCCTTACAAGACCGGACGGACGGCCGGCCGGAACCACCACCGGGTCCGGGTCGGTCCGGTCGCTACTGATAAGCGATGGGCCCCTGGTGGCACCCTTCGTCCGCGCGTTCGGTCATCGCGGTTCGGTCGACACCGGAAGCATCCGGTCCCAGTGGTCCGGTCACAGCGTCCGGCAAAAACCCGCTGCGAGGGCTCTACGCTAAACGCCGACCGGGCGCTCCGGTGAGTGCGCCCCGGTCGCCTGGCGTGCGTCCGGCCGCCCCTCGACACCGCTTCTTCTTCCTTTTCTTTGCTCTTTGCTTCAAACTTGCCGCCTCTTGCCATAGGTTGCCAACACGTCCAAGATGACCACGTTATCACCAATGTTAGCATCGTCGAGATGTTAGGCAAGATCGAAGTTAGTGCTCTCATGTCCTAAATGCAATATGCAAGTCAATTGGACCTAGAAGCACTTCACCAAAGGATTGTCGCGGCATCCCCTCTTGATAGTCGGCTATCTATCCTATAATGTGATCACACGCTCTATCGTGTCTTGATCACCGAAAGGAAAACCCTATCAAGTATACCTTTGCCTTGATCTCCGGGTTTCTCTCAAGCCGATCACCGAGCTTGACGATCCATCATGTCCACCATCATTGTCCATGTTCATGATCATCATGCTCCTTGTCATCCACCTAATCCTTTCTTAAGTCACACACTTAGAGCAAAGGATTAGTCCACAAGTGTGTCATCAATTTCCAAAACCAAACATGAGATTTCAGCCTCCATGAAAAATCGAGAATGAAGCTGAATTCTCATAAGATCCAAATTCCGAAGGACATCATCATCGGAAATCACAAGGTTGAGCAGGCCCCAAGCATTGTTGAGCAAAGTTGCAATGAAAAAGAGATGCTCCACCGTCTCTTCAACGTTCGATTGCATAAGATGCAATTGTAGTTGGGCAGGATCATGTGTTTTCGCCCGAGTATGTTCCCGGAACTCAACCTGTCTTTGATGAGGAGCCAGGCAAAAACTTTGTGCTTTGGTTGACAAAAACTTTTTCGCAACCATCTTATGGCTGGAGGGGTTGGCAGATGACCAACAAGTTCTCTGTAAGTCCTTGATGTGGAGTATCTAGAGATGCCACCGAAGTAGACCCATGCATCATTCACATTGGAGAGTTGAGTGTCAAACATCTGCTGAGTAATAGCTTGCATCTGTTGAAAAGCTTGCTGGGACAGAGGAAGATTAAAGACATCTGCAATTTCATCTGCTTCAAAAATATTGAAGACAGAAGAAGATTTGTTCTTGGCAAAGGAGTAGCATTCAGGGAAAGAAATGCAAAGTTCTTGATCAGCCCATTTATCATGCCAGAACATGAAAGAGAGTCCATTCCCGACCTGCACATCGGTGATGTTTTTGAATTTGGGAAGCAACTTGAGGATGTATCTCCACCAAAAAGAACCTTTTCTGCTATAACCAGGGAGACGCCCATTGCTATATTGAATTTCCCAAACAAGATTGACCCAGGGAATATTTTTCTTATTAAAGAACTTATCAAGATTCTTCATTAGCAGGGCCTGATTCTGAAGCTCAATGTCAATAATTCCGATCCCCCCTTCCTGTTTAGGTACTTTGACCATTTTTCCAGCAGCTTTTGGCTGAGTACCAGCATTAACAATAGATCCTCTCCACAGGGAGTGCTTCCTGTACTTTTTGACTTGTTTGATGACCATTTTTGAGATTTTCAGTGTGCACATAAAGTAGGTTGGAATTGCAGACAAGACTGCATTTGTAATCTGTAGCCGACCAGCTTGATTATGGAGGGAGCATATGCCACCAAGCCTTCTTTCACACTTGTTAACCATAGGTAGGAAGTCCTGAACTTTTGGTTTAGTGATGCCCATAGGAAGCCCTAGGTATGTCATTGGGAAGGAGCCTTTAGAGTAGCCAAAGGTTCTAGCCATGTGATCAAACTTTCCATCAGACAAATTTCTGGGATGCATCATAGACTTACCAAAGTTCACTCTAAGGCCAGTAGAATCTGCAAAGTTTTGGCGGAGGGTTTTCAAGAAGAACAACTGTCTTGCATCAGCCTCCATGATGATAAGAGTGTCGTCTGCATATTGAATGACAGGGAAGTCACCAGTTGATTGCAGAGGGATTGGGAGGTGTGGGGAGGTTCATGTCTTTAGCTTTGTTGACAAGGGTCCGGAGATAATCTGCGGCCAAGTATAAACGTAAGAGGTGAAAGGGGGTCACCTTGCCTCACCCCTCTCTTGCAATGAATTGTCTTTCCAGGGGTTCCATTCGAAGGACCTCGAGATGTGCCAGAAGAGAAGATGTTTTCGATCCATGAAATCCACTTGTCTCCAAATCCTTTAGCCTCAAGGATGGCAATGATGGCCTCATGTTCAATCTTATCAAAAGCTTTTTCGAAGTCAAGCTTTAGGATCACTATCTCCTTCTTTGAGTGATGACAAATGTGCAGATACTCAAAAGCCCAGGCAAGACAATCTGAATTGTTCTTGTTTTGATAAAACCATATTGATTCCTCGTGGATCAAATTCAAGATGACAAGTTGTAGTCTATTAGCAAGAATTTTGGTGATCATCTTGATGGAGCCGTTGAGAAGAGAGATAGGCCTGAAATCATTAACACCGATGGGGTCCTGAACTTTAGGAATCAGGGTGATATATTATGAGTTAATGCTTCTCGGACACACAAGCATTGTCATAAAAGTCTTGACAAAGTTTGTGGAAATCATGCTTGATTATCCGGGGGGAGGCTTTGACAAATTCATTGTTGAAACCATCGGATCGGGGGATTTGAAATTTGGCAAATTTTTAACCACATTATCAATCTCATTCATAGAAAAGGGAGCCTCCAACATCCGCAAAGTCCCGAAAGCAGGTTCAATGAGGTTTGAAGGGGGTTGTAAATCGACAAATTCTGAAACACCAAGCCTCTGCTTATATTCATTCCGAGCATTCCTTTTTTTGAGTGAGAAACCGCTTTGGTGCCATCTGGGTAGCTAGCTCAGTAATTAATTTCCTTTTGTGCCTGATAGTGGCATTAGCATGGAAGAAATGTGTACCTGCATCCCCAAGCTGCACCCATTTAACATTTCCTCTTTGCTTCCGGAGGTTTTTACACTTTGTCAAGAAGATTGATGAGGTGACCGCTTAAGATTTCTTTGAAGTTCCATTCGGAAGACTGAGGTCCCCTGAATTCTTCAAGCAATTCCATGAACAGGATGATTGATCCGGTGTTGGAAATGATTGTCTTTAAATTTGCATCGAGGCCTGCCAATTTCTTAACCTTTTCCTTAAAACTTTCATCTTTGAGGTGATGATTTTAGCACTATCATCGAGCTCAAGGGTTGCTGCCCGACTATCTGTAAGAATTCCTTGAAACTCATCATGAGCTAACCAACACTTTTCAAATCTGAAAATGTTTGTTTTGGAATTTTGGTGGAGATGGTCACCGAGGCAAGGACAGTGGTCAGAGGGCACATGTCAAGAGCTGTGGCCTTGGTGTTAGGGAAACTATTGATCCAGCTGCCAGAAATGAAGACCCAATCCAACTTTTCAAGCAAAGGAGGAGATTGCATGTTTGACCAGGTAAACTTTTTCCCTTGAAGCTTGACTTCTTCTAGAAGTTCCTTCCTACTCCTTTGTGTAGGTTTTTTTTTTTTTTTTTGGTACATACAACGAGATATGTAATTTCACTACTCCTTCCATTTCAAATTGGAAGTTTTTTTAGTTTTGTCTTAGTTAAAATATTAATCATCTCCGTTTCAATTGGTAAAGGATGAAACTAATTTGTTCCCTTGTCTAAAAATATTAGTCGTCTATAATTTTTTAATAATGTGAGGGGCATGGCAGGGGCGGCGCGGCGGCTTGGGTTGGCGCAGCTGTGGCGTGGGCAAGGCGAGCTGCAAGTGGCTGCTGGTGCATTGTGGATTCTTCTCTTCGATCAGCTGTACTGAACGTGCAGCATTGCAGTTGCAGCAGCAACATTCAGCACCTGATGAGATACAGCAGTATTTCTGTTGGCTACTTGGAAAGCTCCTCTTGCATTGGGACACTGTTAATCCAAATTTCGTTAGTGTTCAAACAACACTAGCTGGGGGTTAAGACAACGCTGGGCCGCCAGTGAAATGTCCACTCTCTAAAAACATGTAATTGACCGCGACACACTCTAAAATTGAAACATAAGATAAATCTAACACACCACTTGTTTTGGGATGGGATGGATTGAGTATTTTTGATGAAGGAAATACTGTACTAGTGTAATTGTAAACAATTATAAAATGAAAACAGGTTTGCTGTCGACAGGGGGTAAAAAAACAGGCCACAGCTCCGAGTCGGAGGAGGAGCGTAGACAGACGTGTTCGAATTGGATGAGTTACAGAGAATACGGCCCAGCCCACCGCTACTGTACTAGAATATATATATATAGAAAACAGGTTTTGATTTCCTGAGAAAAGAGAGCGCTTTGGGGGTTTCCGATGGCGAAGAGGCCGGATTTGGTGGCGCAGCGGGTAGTCGAGGTGGAGGAGGCGGCCATGATGGCGGAGATGGAGGCTGAGTGCGAACTCTCTTCTCAGCGCACCATGGAGGCGCTGGAGAGGTACATCAACAAGCGCCTGGCTGCCCGGGTCACCGCCGACACCACGGCGGCGAAGGTCCTGGCAACTGCCGGGCCGCAGAAGTGCCAGGCCGGGCCGCCGTCGTCCCTGAGAGTCATCCGTTCCGACAAGTTCAGAGAGGAGCAGCCACCAATCAAGTTCGTGGGGAGAGAAGAAGAGGAAGCGCCGGATGCCGCCGCCGCCGCCGCCGCCCAGATCGGACAGGAAGACGGGGAGAGAATTGAAGCAACCCTTGCTGTTTAACTGACACGCTACATATGCACGGAGTAGCTAATTCGAGCTTAATTTCGATGCATTAATTAATATTAGGAACGTAACAAATAAATAAAGAGAGAAAAACATGTATACATTTGTAATGAAGAGCGTAAATTATCGAATTATATGCAGTTTTGGAGGTATAGCAGCAAGTTTGCTTCTGAATCAAATAAAAAGGCAAGGTGACCGCTGAACTGGTGATTCTATTCAACTGTATGGTGCAGCAACAACATTCAGCACCTTAGATACAGAAGAGTTCTCGTATAAAAAATAAAATAAAGGGAGCCAGCATAAATAAGTAAATAACGCACTTCCACTGCACACAAATAAGCAACTGAATTCCACAAGGCCATCTGGCATTGCCAGCACCAGCATACGACTACCAACTGGTACAACCGGCATGACAACCAATTCATTCATCTGACTTAACTCACTAAAATTAAGCTACTAAAACCATGACTATATATACGTAGCAATAAGCAAGAGAAATCATGATGTTCATAGTCATTGCAGGCAAAATTGATATTCATGGAAGCCTCTTTTTCCCCTTCAGGGTACGGTGTCCATCATCCATTTTATACAAGCACAAAACCATACAAAATTTCCAACTCTTCATCTAGAGAAGACAACATCCTACCACCACTCTTCCATATTGATCCATCTGATACTCTCTTTTGCAAATGCAAGTCCAGAACCATGCAAGGCCCTCATCGTTGGTACTTGTACCCAGTCAGTCAGCGAGCATTTCAAACCTCGACACACTCATTTGGTCAGGGAGTGCGCACTTGGGCAGGGATGCCACAATCCTTGAACCAGTTTCATCATTTGTAGTAAACTTCTATTGGGCGGTTGAAACCACTTACGGCACCCACCAATCTGTCCGCAATCAACTCTACCGACCTAAATCCAATCTGGCAGCACAAAGACCAACATTGTTTATGGAATTCTGCTGAAAGGGTCAATAACAAAACTTTGAGTTGGCAGCCAAAATAAAATACCTTGTCTAGAAGAATCTCCCGAAATGACTCTGGGTATATACAGATGGTTTTGAAGTTCTCTTTGGCAACCTGAAAACAGGTAAGGAAAAGGTAGTAAGAATTGCAGGTTTATCACGCTCAGGGAAATTTAAAGGTCTACAACATGAAAGAATCAAGAATTTGTATTAAGTTTGGCAGGAGATTTTAATTATTTATGGTACATTCACTTGAGCTTAGGATCAGGAGTGCAGCAGCTACGAACATAGGCACATTTAGCCTAATTAATGGAAAGTGCAGCAAGATTTTCACAAACAACTTCCTTCTAAGAAAATACTAACATTACCCATTTCAATGCAGCGTAAAGAAAAATGTCAAGAAGGGTTAGCTGGTCACATAATCTGAACAAACAGAACCAACCTCTGAAACTAGTCTGTTACTCTTATATGAACTCCACGGTTGAGGCTCCATGATAAAAACACCTCCCTGCAAAATTACATATGGGAAAGATATGTAATTCTCCTCTTACCATTTATGTACAATTTAGAAGACCAGAAAAATAGAGAGGCATAGATACCGGTCTGAGAAGCCTCCAGATCTTCACAAACAAAGTAACTAGGCCATCGTCACCCCAGTTCAGGTGGATCCATTTTGTCACACTCAAACTACATCAGAACAATTTTAAAAATAAGCTAGTGGCAATGTGGGAAAGAACAGTACAAAGAAAGCTACAATTCTTGAGAGATCTCTATCCTTTAACCTGTAACTTACCAGAGTATGGTGTCATACTGTTCTGAACATCCATCCATACTCTCTACAAAATTTTCACGTCGAAAAGAGACGATTTTAAAAAGATCTTGGTGCTTGTTCCCATTAAATAACTCAGATGCCACTTCCCCTGGAGAGCTTGGAGAAGGAGAATCTGACAATTCCTGAGCTTTAACGTTTTTTGTAGCCACCTTATCCTGCCGCATTATCTTTTCGTAGGTTCCACTTAGCTGTCTCAATCAAACCTAACAGGGAAAGATAAAAAATGAATTTCAATTCAAGTAATATTCAAAAACAGAACATGAGAGGAGATATGCAACGGAGTTTATTAAGGGGGGTTAAAAACCTGAATCAATATCAACTCCAAGAATGCTTCGACACTTAAATTTCATGGCTGCACAAGATTATAAGAAAACAAATGTGAGAAACCTCGTAATCTCATCTTGGGACTGAGACATTTGTCTACAAGAACTACATAGCGCCTATAACAATAAGCATGCTATATACTAGGAATTAAGCAAATGAAATGAAGAGTTTATCCCCCAAAATCAAAAGGTTACCTAAGCCAATCGTTACCAAACCCTGGTTGCATCCAATGTCGAGACAATCCTTGTTTTCAAACCACTGCTTCTTGAACGCCTCAAGGCGAGGATCTTCACCAACATTGCGATCAATCTGTGGAAAGTTATAATTTATATCAGCTGGGAAATGTTGAACTCCCCTCCCACCCTAATAGCACTAGGCAAGCTATACGGGGTAAATATTGGAAAATCCGAGGTAAGGGGTGCACATCTACTCCATCCCTGCCCACTAGTCCGGCCAGCAACAATCAAGCCACAGGCCAGTACCAGTGCTTTCATCCCCGTGAACCATCTCCCAGTCACGCACTTAGGGATGCAAGTTCAGCTTTCTCTGGGTCATGCGTCAATCCGAAACTAAACAACCGAATTGAACCGGAATACTCAAACCCCACAGACACCTGAACCTACTATGAGGCATATCATCGAACAGCTAGCGAGCACGCGTGAACACTGGCTGGACAGCAGCAGTTCCAGTGGGGAAACGCACAAACGGAGGGGTTTCGCGCTCACCCGATAGCCGTAGTAGTTCTTGTAGTTGCCGTAGATGAAGACCTCCTTCTTCTTCTTCCGCTGCTGCCATCCGCCGCCGCCGCCAGCGCCTCCCTTGCCTCCCGCTCCCTGTTCGCTGCTCCGCTTCCTGTTGGCCTCCCCTTTAGTCCCCTTAGCCGCGGGCGGCGCGCCCTCCGGCTCCGTAGAGGTGGCCATGCCCTGAGAAGGGATGCGCTCCCTCCCCGCCGCAGCCGCGCGCCGGTCCGGACTGCAGTTCGAATGGAAACGAGGGGAGGGGAGCGGCGCGTCGGCGGGGGAAACCCTCGCGGGTTTTTTGCGTTTGCGTTGCGGCCCCGGGTTGAGAATGGGCCCAGGTCCGTGGCGGTGCTGGGTCTCGGTGAGTCGGTGGTTTGGGTCGGTCATGGGACGAGACCTCTAATGGTCTAGAAAGAAAAAAAATGGTTATTTACCTGCCCCATGAAAAATATTTCTAAGCTTCTAGAAATTCAAAGAAAAATCCTAGAACTAATGAGACATGATAAACTCAAATAGAACATTTATAGATTGTAGAAATATCTATATATAAGCTTTGAAAAGAAGTATTGGTGGATCCAAAGTTTTTTTTCAAAAATAAAGTCAAGAGTTGTGATGCCCAATTAGGAAGAATGGATTTATGTGTCAAAAAGTTGGTCAACCAGATGCCCATGGCCACAGAGCACCCAAGGGGCTAACCACCCATGCGATGAGGTTGAGCACTAATACAACACACTATCATGGGTCATTGTTGCCAAGCATGAGAGCAATGCTACCAATAGCTCCGACTTTTGATGGCAGGCCACCTGCAAAGAGCCACCTATCGATGGGTCCAAAGCACAAGGCCACAAACCGGTCATCGTTGGCAAGCTAAAACAAGAGCATATCTAACTTTCAGTCACGAACCCACAGCTCGCCCTCAACAAATGTGCACCCTCCACAAAGCCTCAGACAACAATGGGGGGCCACAATGTCTCATCATTGTTGAGCCACGCCCCAACACAGCAGTTTCGACTTCACGTTACAAGAATTTTGTCCACCTAGTGAAGAAGCGCAAACACCAAAGGAGACATCAAATCCAAAGTATTTGATGGGGATTTAGTTTTCAAAATCTAAGATACCAAAACTTACATGTGTTCAAAACAGTATAAGCTAGTTCCACCGTATAAAAACTCATTCTACCTCATAGAACACTGACTAGTTCCCTTTTTTATATATTACTAGAAAAAAATATGCCCGTGCGTTGCAACGGGATCAATACATCATTGCTAGATTTGAATTATGATAACCTTTATGATCATGGCTCATGTATAGGATACGAAGATGCGAGAACAACAAGGATGGAAGAAACTCTTCGATCTGACGATGTTGCCATTATCAGTATATGTAGCAAGCGTAGAGATTAATTGCTCAAACATGAATATGATCATGTTTGGTACAACCCTGCTTCACCGGTGAAGGAGCTGTTTCTAGCTTCGGTTGGTACAGGTGGTGTACCGGTGGGCCAGAAGATGTTGTAGAAAAATCGTTTGATAACTTTTTCATGGTCGTCTAATAAAATTAAAATGTTTACATTATATGCCCGTGCGTTGCAATGGCGATGAAATTGTTTACTCATCAGTGCTGGTGCCGGGGTAGCGTATCCTCTTTTCTTTTGCTACCCCCGGTAACGACGACGTCTGTGTTAGACGCCTCGCCATTGGCCACAACTTGGGGCTCACCGACAGGATCGCCACCGTGTTGGGTGCCAGCTCGATCACTTGCCCCTGCGCCTGCACCGCGTAGGCGGTGGTCGTCGGCAGCACGGCGTTGTTCTTGGCCAGACAGGGCTTGCGGTACCAGAAGTAGAGGCCCATCTGGACGCAGCTGACGAAGAAGCCGCCCACGTTGGGGTACTGAATTGAAAAATATTCAGATTCAGTCAATTCGCATCAATCATCATCATGTGTTTTAGTTCAGTAATAATTAAGGATAAGCTCCAATTGTTAGGCTATCTAGCTAGTCCGATCCATACCATGACGAATGGGTCCATGTTGAAAAGGCCATAGCATGGGACGGTGCTGAGTACGTGTGAGGCAGAAGGCCGGAGAGGCTGATGGGGAGAAACTCGACGCTCTTGGTCTTGACCACTTGACGATCATACTGAGCGCGCGGCGCCACGAAGACGACCATGGAGAAGGCGAGGCAGACGCTGCCGAGGAACTTGACGGGGTGGTCCTCGCGGACGACGCAGAGGGTGACGACGATGACGAGCGCGAACGCCGCCACGTCCAGCAGGAAGAAGTAGGCCAACGTCGCAGCCTCACCTTCCGGGGCGCGTACGCGCATGCCAGGTAGAAGACGATGTAGGTTGCCTCCACGGCGCAACGACTTATATGAAATCTACTTTTTTTTTTTTTTTTGGATCGGATTGTATCCTATACAGATAATATTATATGCTATGACAATATACTCAATGCATGTGTTCCATTGAATTTATCAGCCATTGTATAATGTTTTTTTCACACAACAAAACAATATCAGTCAGCTTATCACTCACCGAGACCTCCCCATCGAGAAAATGATGCAATTATGGGTTCCATACCGGTCAACAGCAAATAATATTAATATTTATGTCTCCAAATAAATCTATTATGAAAATATATTCTAGGACTAATCTAATCTAATCCAATGATACTAATTTTACATTAGGAATGTTAGTAATTTTATATCTAATATTGGTCAAAGTTTAAACTTATTCATTTCTCAGAAAACGAGAATTGCATTCTTGCGTGGACGATGGAGTGAGCATATATTTTGCTAATAAGTTTATTTTAATTTGTGCCATTAAGTTTTCATTAAACTACAATACTGCCGAAGTACACTAGTGGACGACACTGGATGCAACCTTTTTAATGGCCTTTTGCGCACGTGGAAAAACCTACGTCTGGTGCACAAAACCGCATATGTCACGCAATCCAATACAATCCAACACTATTCCTATTCGAGTACTCCTACACAGGTACGCACCGTTAATAACGCATGCGATCGCGGCCGCCGCTGCCACGAATAGAAAAAAAGGGAATAGCCGCAGGTGCACCGTGCACGGTCACCGCCGCGACGCTCGCGGCGAACCGAACGACGTGGAGAGGGCACAGCCAGCAAAGACAACAAGCGCAACCCAGGCCGGCGTCGTCGCCGCGCACGCACGCGTCGAGGCCAAGGCGAGGCGAGGTGGCCGTCGCCCCGCCGGACCCATCGTCATGGGGGCTGCTACTCCGCCTTCGCCAGCTCGCGGAAGCTGCGCGGCCGCATCTCCTTCGTCCTCCCCATCACCGACCGCGACAGCGACGGCACCGCCAGCTCCGCCGCCGCCTCGACGTCCCCATCCCCGTCCCCGTCCCCGCGCAAGAGCGACGCTGACGCGGGGCCGCTCGTGGTCCGGACCACCGCGGCCGAGTTCGCGCGCCGCTACGTGCTGGGCCGAGAGCTTGGGCGCGGCGAGTTCGGTGTCACGCGCCGATGCAAGGACGCCGTCACGGGCGAGGCGCTCGCGTGCAAGACCATCAAGAGGCACCGCCGGCGTGGCGCTGGCGTTCGCCGCGTGGGGGTCGGGAACGGTCCCGGTCCCCAGGCCGGACCGGCGGCGGCAAACGGTCAGCAGGACGCGGCGGCGGCGGCGCACGCGGCGGACGTGCAGAGGGAGGTGGCCATCATGCGGCGCATGTCGTCCCGCGGCGGCGCGGCCGTGGTGCGGCTCCGCGAGGCGTGCTGCGAGGACTCACACTCGTCCGCCGGCGGCAGCGGCAACGGCAAGGTGCACCTGGTGATGGAGCTGTGCGAGGGGGGGAGCTGTTCGACCGCATCGTGGCGCGCGGGCACTACTCGGGCGTGCGGCGGCGGGGGTGTTCGGCACCATCGTCGACGTCGTGCGGCTGTGCCACTCCAACGGGGTCATCCATAGGGACCTCAAGCCCGAGAACTTCCTGTTCGCCAACAAGTCGGAGGACTCGCCGCTCAAGGTCATCGACTTTGGCCTCTCCGTCTTCTTCAACCCCGGTGATCGGTTCACGGAGGTGGTCGGCAGCGCGTACTACATGGCGCCGGAGGTGCTCAAGCGGAACTACGGGCCGGAGGTGGATGTTTGGAGCGCCGGCGTCATCCTATACATCCTCCTCTGCGGCGTCCCGCCATTCTGGGGAGGTAGGCCAGCTATAGGCGGCGACGGTCGTCGTCGATGGTTCATTGTTTGTCTTCCTCCTCCAGTCCGGTCATCCGGTGCTGATCTGATTCTGAACAATGCATATGCATGCAGACAACGACGAGAAGATCGCGCAGGCGGTCCTCCGCGGCGTCATCGACTTCAACCGGGAGCCATGGCCGAGGGTGTCCGCCAACGCCAAGGACCTCATCCGCCGGATGCTCGACCCCGACCCCTCCACCCGCCTCACGGCGAGGCAGGTGCTTGGTAAGCCATCGACGATCGTCCTAGCTACGTACCTGCTCGATCGATGCTGATAGAACGCTCATGGATTGCAATGGCATGCGTGCAGAGCACCCGTGGCTGAAGAACGCGGACACGGCGCCGAACGTGTCGCTGGGCGAGGCGGTGCGGTCGCGGCTGCAGCAGTTCTCCGCCATGAACAAGTTCAAGAAGAAGGCGCTGGGCGTGGTGGCGCGGAACCTGCCGGTGGAGGAGCTGGACAAGTACGTGCAGATGTTCCACCTCATGGACAAGGACCACAACGGCAACCTCACGCTGGAGGAGCTCATGGAGGGACTCCACATCAACGGCCAGCCCGTCCCGGAGTCGGAGATCAAGATGCTCCTCGAGGCCGTAAGTGATGCTTAATTTGCTTTTGCCGTCGTCGTTGCCGGCTCGCCGCCGACGAGGACGACATTCCAGTTTTCATTCTCGGACCGGCTGACATGCATCCACCCATCGATCCCTGCAGGCGGACACGGACGGCAACGGGACGCTGGACTGCGACGAGTTCGTGACGGTGTCTGTGCACCTAAAGAAGATGAGCAACGACGAGTACCTGGCGTCGGCGTTCAGGTACTTCGACAAGGACGGCAGCGGCTTCATCGAGCCGGAGGAGCTCAAGGCGGAGCTGGGACCCAACGACCAGGCGATCCTCGACATCATCCGCGACGTGGACACGGACCAGGACGGCCGCATCAGCTACCAGGAGTTCGAGCTCATGATGAAGTCCGGCACCGACTGGAGGAACGGCTCCAGACAGTACTCCAGGGCAAACTTCAGTAGCCTCAGCCGCAAGCTCTGCAAGGACATGTCGTGATCACCAACTGTAGCCACCAACATGTAGCTATGATCCACACGGGCTCAGCGCTTCTGCAAGAACATCCACGATTCTCCGGTTCGACTGTCTGCAACTGCGGTGCAAAAGGGGAAAACGCGTGCATGTACGGCTGCTGCTCATCTGCCAGAAAATCATTTTCAATACGTTGGATAATTAGAACTGCATTTACGAATTCAAATTTATAACTTAGACGGGTGCAAAAAGGGCGTAGGGTAACTGACACAATTTTAAATTCAAAACTTACAAAAGAACAGTAAGAAACTTGTCAAATTGAATAACCGACCGACCAACCATTTCAGCTTTCTTAATCATCATCATTGTCTCGAACACCTGGTTTCCTAATCATTCTCTTGCAGACAACCATTGATTCAAGTGAATACTTCAACAATCTTTTCAAACCATTAACCCAGAGCCAATGAATAGGTTGAAATCAAATCCAAGTACTCAACTACTACTGCAATTTCTGGTTAAAAGATGTAAGCATACGGTCGAGGTGTCCGTTTGTGCATTCGACGTACAAAAACAACAGATGTCCAACTTTCAAGTAATATACTGACCAGCACTAGCAGATGGCAAGTAACCATATTTAATAATAAGTTCCTTGAACAATGGACAGAGGCCCTGCCCCTATTACCAGGGAATAAACAGAGCTACCTCCAATCAGTTTTGTGAATTTTAGTTTCACGTTGGTCAGAAGCAAAACCCACCACATAAAACACAGGTTATCACTTCACAACTAATATTTACAAGGAACAACAGAAACAAACTAGAAAACCAAATGACCCACCCACCCCCACACATTTAACCACCATTTGAGCCTCCATCCAATCCGTTTCCAACCATTTGAGGCCCTTAAATAACTCTCTGTACACCATTGCAGCTGCTGGAAGCTCCGCTTCTTAGCATCTGATGCAGGATCTAAAGCGCCCTTCTCATGACCTTTGAGCTATTCCATCATCTAGTACCTTCTATTATCGCAGACGCTGCACACATCCACTGAGGGAGGATTAAGAAATGTGCAGCGCTCACAGGGCCACCCATCATCAGTGTGGTCAGATGATGGTTTAGTGGACTGCTTCTTCTTGGACTTAGTTCCTCCTTTCTTGGAGCTGGTGGCAGTGCTGGATGTACCAGCAGCCTGGGCAGTGGCGTGGACGTCCTCCAACCCAGCTTCCAAAGCTTGAACAAGGTTCTCAAAGTAATTCCGAGTAACGCTGCAGTAAACAAAGCTCAGTACATTAGTAACATTAGGGTAATGGTGGGAGTCTCCAGGACATCCTTCTATGATGCAGGGTCCACAAAAAACAAGCAAATGAAAGGGCATAACTGAAATTATGGAGCGAACCATACTAAGTGATGTTTTAGTTTTAGACATACTAAAGCACTTGTTTCTGCCTATTTGTCTTGTCAAAACAAGATGCTTTAGAGATCAGAGGTAGTAGTCTCATCAACACAAAGGTGGACAGCATGGTAAATTTACTACCTTGTGAGCCCAGCAAGCTTCACACGGAATTCACTAAATTCTTCCGGTGTTGGTTTTGTCGTTTCAGTGATTTCAGATTTCACAGAAGGCAAAAATCTTTGCAAGTCTTTCTCAGCACACTGATGCAGACGTTCCAAACCAGACTCAGCCTCACCTGTCAAATACTTAAAATTCACTGATGTTCCTAGAGTTCCCACAAGCAATGATAAACCTAGTAATTAATGTCGACATGAAATGCAAATTACAAACCTTGCAGATACTCAAAAAATTCACTCTTGACCTTATCATCAAGATAGTAGCCATAAGCATATGTCCATTTCAGCACTCGCCTGCATTCTATAATCTGATGTGTACAATAGATACAAGAAGATTTGTAAATTACAAAACCCATTGAAACCATAATACAAAATCTATGATGGCAGACCTGTGACCAAGCTTCAATTATGAACTTAAGCTGGGTCTCTGGTATCCCAAAAATGTCAGTTAAATTTGCAAGCTGTGAAACAGAGGAACAGGGCATTATAGTTGGTCCATCACAGAAGATGAGTTAGGGCAAAAAAGACTCAAATATTCTAGCACGGAAGAATATTAGAAACCAGCTAATACAGAAAAGAATGATGACAAGCAGAGAAACTTCTATATGGTACGTTGTGACTTGTGAGAACCCTTAAGGCCCATAACATGATATATTCTAACCTGATCCTTTTCGCTTTTACCAGATCTGCTTGGGCCTTCTGCCTCGACTGTCAATAAAGGCAAACATGAGAACAGCAATTACAGCTGACAGTTCAAAATATACATTATGAAATGAAAGCATCTAAACATAAAAGTGCACCCGAGATCATGAACATCAGCAATAAAAATATATCATATCGTTGACTGCCTATAAGCATATTGGTAACCATGAAATAATCAGATAGTGCACGTATAAAAAGGCAACGCGGTTATTTTTGACTGAGGAAATAATCATGAAACAGATCCTCAAACAACCTCAAAGCATATTTGGTTAAGACATACTCTTCTTATTTGGTTAAGACATCACTCTTCTTATGCACAACCAACATAATACTGAAAATGGGTATCCCACCAACATATCATATTGTTGACTGCCTATAAGCATATTGGTAACCATGAAATAATCAGATAATGCACGTACAAAAGGCAACATGGTTATTTTTGACTGAGGAAATAATCATGAAACAGACCCTCAAACAACCTCAAAGCATATTTGGTTAAGACATACTCTTCTTATTTGGTTATTTAAGACATCACTCTTCTTATGCACAACCAACATAATACTGAAATGGGTATCCCAAAAAGGCAAGAACTATAGCTGGAATTATATTAGAGTATCAGCACAACAAAGACAAGGTTCAAACATTACATTATGAGCACAAAACAGATATATTTTTGAAAGAAACCATGTGCATCGAACTAAGGTACTTGAACGTACTGTCTGATTGGATGCCCAACGCTCATAGTAATGCATATATCTCTCAAGAGAGTTCTTAGCTCTTTCCCTCCTTGCTTCAGTCTCATCATACTGCAACAGAAGCAATTTAAGTTCAAGAAGAAAACATCCTTGGAAATCAAAAGAAACATAGCATCCAGCACCGCAGAAAATCACAATATCCCAAAGATGAACTGCTGCTCACCCACCAAACAGAGGCTTCTAAACCCATTGTAGCAGCAGAAATAATGTTACAATTATGTTTGGGTTCTACAAAAGAATGAAGTAAAGAGAAGACATACAACTCCCTCTTTCTTTGCCGATTCATAACGATTGCAAGCATAAAAGCCACCTGTTCTCTCTCCATGATCTGACCATGCGCCCAGACATAACCTAGAATGTCCAAAGAACCTCAGGCTCAGACAAAAGAAGATAAACATGGCATGTATATTAATTCTTTCAAGAACTGAGTGAACTATACCAGCAAAATTCGAATTTGCAAGGAGGGGTGCATGTCATATGCATGCATCCCTGGTTTTTCTCTATTGGCCGTTTGCACTTCGGACAGGGCTTAGAATTAGCCAGTATCCTGAAAAGATGAAAACAACATAATAAACCTTTTCATCCAATTTGGAGTGCAATATGAAATAAAATAGAAACAATCACAATTATCAGCTAAACACATTGACACACTATCTGAATGATATGTGAATCTATTGCAGGTAATGCAAAGTTTAAGTTGAACAGCATCTTGGTTGTTAGTGCCTAGTTAGGGCTTTTTCCAAGAAAAAACTAAACAAATAGATGAAAATTAAATCAATCCCAAACCTTTATAGTCCACTTATCAAACTAGCTATCCCCATCATGTTCTTAATATAATCTCAAACCTTTATAATCCACTTAAAATCAAACTAGCTATCCTCATCTTCTTAATATGATGATACGCAACTCTCCTACATGTTCAAAGAAAAACTAGCTATCCTGAATCCACAGCAGCAGTAACAACAAAGCCTATTAATCACAAGCAAGTTACAGTAAACAAATATTGCTATCTTAGAAAGAATAACTAGGATATTTTTCATATTTGACGACACCTATGATTGAACCTCACAGTAATATTTTGCCATGGCTTCCCCACCCACTTCCAAGTCAACTTAAATCACTTAAAAATGGTAACAAAGGCCTGTGAACCTGAACAACTAACTTTAGGCACAATTTTTTTCACCATCTCACTTAATGTTAGCAGTCAAGGTGAATAGTTCCAGGACTGTGACATTTACATTGTTAAATAAATTGCTAAAGGTTGGTGAAATAGGATATGAAGCTCCAACCACACAGGAACTAGTTATCACTGTGCTTAGTCTAAACTGATAATTGATAAATGGCACATTACAAAACAAATAATCAAAAATCAGATTGTATCTTCCAAAATAAAATCAAGGAACTCCTTATCCATATGCCCTGTCTTAACTAAGACATGGTATCAACAAAAACAGAAACTTGAAAACCACATCAAATGCTAGTGTTGAGACTTCAACGAACCAGTTCATGTTTTCAGATTCTGCACTGTTCTTTAATATCCACTTAGAAACAGTCTCACAGTTCACTGGTCGATGAGCTTCCTCAGCGCACTGCAAACAATAGTAATGGATATGATGAAGCATTAGATGCTCGACCTCTAGGACTCGTGAAAACAAAAGCATGAAATCATTATTAGAATGAAATCATCATACATTCCAGCAAAAAGCAGAACTTGCAATTGCATGAGACATCATAGTTTTCATCACCAAGAAACTCCACAGCACATGTACAGTCAGGGGCTGGACACCATTTGGTCTGCATGAAATGATGTTTCACAATTGAGTTTACGGTGAGAGAACATGATGTCAAAGCAGTGTAATCAAAAAACAAGGCAGGCCCAAAGAACTGTGTAATTGGAGAATCATTCAAATTGTTAAAAGTTATTACCTTCTTGCTACCTTCAACATATGCACGTAAGAGAAATCGTGCATATTTTTCTTTGTCTTCATCTTTAGCTAATTTATTAATCATTCCTTGAAGAACCATAGCACTACATGATGGATCAGGGCATCTCAATGACAAACATCCTGGACCACCACCTATTGCAGCGCTAATGTAGCCTACAAAATTTAAATTGATCCATCAGAAATCCCCCTTTATTAGGAGAGAGGGAACCTTATGTTTATGGCATTCATATTGACAGGAAATTTACTCAAATGTGTCTAATGAAGTTCTATGGCGTTGCAGAAGAAAACAGAAAAAAGTTTTATAATACATTTAGATTTCTGGGTAATATACAAAAGTAGACATGATCTGCTTCAGTATCATTCTATCTTATATGTAGAATATATAGGGACAAGCATAATAGATAATACTAAACATTTAATATTATCACAATCAAAGGATCAAAAAACATGCTTGTGGTAGCCAAGATAAAACATAAATTTGACCAGTCAAACAACGATAACAGAACTTAATCATGCAAGCATAAAGAGCAATAACAAGAGAGGAAGGAAGGTAGACCTTCCCAACATTCATGGCAATAAAAAAATGAGCACAACCAGCGGAGCTCATCATATCAGACGAATACCCTTCAAAACATATTCCACAAGTTAGCTGCAACCAAAAAGATTGTTAGAAGAAATTATGAATAGCCAAAGGTTCTACCAGATTAAACATGCTGCTTTGATGAAAAGAACATAAAAATATGAAATATAAATCTTGCCTTCCTAGAGCGGGGCTCATTATTTCCATTCAAAAGTAAACCAACAGTATGGCGGACTTTTTCTTCATCTGCAAACCATTCGTCACTCAACTTGCTGATGTTCCTGCATAGTGATTACAGAACACACAGGGCGCAGATGTACATTAGTTCCACTTACACACTATCTAGCATTAAGAAAATGTCATTGCATTGCATGCATCTTGTACAAACATAACTCACCATTTGTAGTGATGCAGGAGGGCACACGCCTCTTCCCTTGTAATCAATAACACGGAAGATACCTTGCTTACATCTTCCTCTTGACGTCCAGATATAGCTTCTTCATTTAAAACCACAAATGTCTGTTTATAGCAAATGCAACTCCCATTTAGCAAAACTTGAGAGTATCACATGGAACAAAATTATGGGCAGAAGAGCAAAGCAACACAAAGAGACCAAGCGTGATCATTCATCTAGGACGCTTGACAGAGCCTACAAGATGCGGCACATCATCACTCATCTAGGACTGTAATACTAACGGTTCATAATTAAGAAGCAATGACATGCAGTGTTACTTTTTAAGCCCAATTCAGCTCAGACAATTCAATACGTCAGATTAAGAAGCAAAGGAAGCTGAGCCAATTCCGGCCACATAATGAGACAAATTAGTGGTGCATATAAAGCAAGCATCAGCAGCCACGACATCATCAATTTGCAGCAGACAACCAGTTCTAACAAAAGTCTATGAACCGATCTGACACTTTAGATTTAAGAATGAACTGATCTAACCCGCTACCACTCTATCGCTCCAGTACATCGCTACCACTCTAGTGCTCCAGTACATCGCTACCACTCTAGCGCGCTCCAATACATGCACTGATCGCCCAAATCCCCAGCAAACTCACATATCACACATATGACAATCCCCAGCTCACTGACATATCACTAAAAACACCATTCCATTCCATCTCGGCAGGAGCACGCAAGCTATTCGGCCTATTCCAACGCATCCAAACTCAACCCCAAGGATTCGGATTCCGGCGACAACTAAATAAACATCCTAAGCACGGCACCACCCTATCCGCCGCTACAGTGTTGGCAGCATCGGCCTCACCTGCTCGCGCCTGGACACCACCTCGTCGGTCCCCTCGGCCTCAAGGCCCTCATCGTAGTCCCCGGCGACCATCTCTCCTCCTCCTCCTCCTCCTCCTCCTCGCTCCCGCCGTCGCCGTCATCGCCCATGTCGCTGTCGCAGTAGTCGTAGTAGTCCTCGTCGTCCATCACCTCCTCGTCGCTGGCGGCGGTCATCTCCACGTCGGAGTCCATCCGGCCGCGGCCGATCGGGAGGAGATCGGGCGGAGAGCGGAGGGCGATGAGGCTAGGGTTCCGGCCGGCGGGCCGGGTCGGGCGGGCGGGCGGGCCTTGGAGTGGGAGGGAAGGAGAGGACAGAGGGGAGAGAGGGGGCGGAGAAGGGTAGAGAGAGTTGCGTGCCCGAGTCGGCACCTGAATGGTGGGGTGCGTTTTAATGCCGTTTCTTTTGGGTTTTCTATGTGCCGCGGGACGGGGGGGTGGGTGATTTGTGAAAGCAAACAAGCTGTGAGCCGCCTCTGCTTCGTTTTCTTCACAATTTGATTTGACCACCCGTCTAATTCGTATTCAAGTCCCTTTTATATTTGTGGCCGTTGTGTTGCTGTAAATAAACACTTAAAATAAGTATTCTGAGCATTTTTGTTCCGAGTATTAATGAAGCACGTGCCAATGCAATATTCAGAAAAAAATAGTAGTTGATTTTAAAGAAAATGTCAAGAACATTGATTGATCGACTTAAAATAATACAGTACCCCTCCTAAACAGTAGTATAAACAAAATATCTACTTGTATGTTCTGTCTCTTTCTCCTATATATATTTCCCTCATTAATGATCTCAAAATTCCTTTTCTTTGAATTTCAAACAGGCACCCAAACTACGCATAGCAGTACACACGCACAGCCACCCACCGCAAGCACACGATTAAAGCTTACTATGCTTTTCCGAGGTTGTGGACTTCTGGAGCCTGGAAATTTTGTTTAAAAGTTGGCAAACTCAAACGTCCTAATAATATAGTATAATAACTCTTTTTTCATACAACTTAGACACTCATAACAAGCACACACTTAACTAGAAACAATACAGTCCCCTTTGTCATACTTGTAAGTTAAAATCCATAATTTTCGGCTCAAACAAGCAAATGTTGTTTGGGTATCAAGTGGAATAGCGAATAGCTCAAATAATTATGAATGTCCCTATTCATTATTAGGTTATTCTAATCCGTGAGTAATCCTAACTCCCGAAACGTGCGAAAGCGTGGATGTAAAAACTCTTCTCTTAAATACAAAGAAATTTGCGTATTCAAAAAAAAAAAAAATTAGGTTATTCTTTTTTTTTTTGAGATTACACTGTATTAAGTATAGCACAATTGTTCTCGAGTATTAATGAAGCACGTGGCAATGCAATATTCAGAAAAGTAGTAGTTTTAAATAAAGTTTCATAACATTGCCATTGCGTGCCAACCAATGTCCTTTTCCATTGCGCCGTGAGCCCCTTTCCATGGCGAGGCGAAGGAGAAGGGTGGAGCTTGTCCACGGCCGAGGTCGTGCCGGGCCGGGCGGAGCCGTCGTGCACACGTGGCGGGCGGATCCCGCCACTGAGCTCACGCCCTCACCCATGCTCGAAGGAAACAAATGGGTGGCCGACGGCGGGCAGCTTTGGCGATGACCGCGACGGACCTGCTCGTCCACGACGGAGGACCGACGGCCTCGCCCGCAATAGATCCCATGATGAAACTTCGGCGCCTCAATCGCGCATTTCATCCATTTCACGGCGTGGTAACGTTGCGAAGTGTTTCACTGTGATGAAATGAATTCCTTCTCTCCTCGTTATTTCATGCAAAAAGTTTAGATTTGTTGATGTGGCACGCTATTTAATGTGCATGAAACGCTGGTAAAACCTCATTGGAGGTTTCATTCGAGTTTCATTTGCATTAAATAAGTTGTCACGTATGTATTTTTTATGACATGACAGTGTATTTAAGAAGAGAGATAATAAATGAGTGGCATGTAGATGAAACTCCCCTTGGCACGATTATCAACTACATTAAGACTGACCCTATAATACAAAACAAGCACCATTAGATTAAGAGCGGAATATATGTTCATTATTTTGTTTAATATAGGTTTGATCAAAAGAGAGTTTCACTTAATATACTATACTAAAAGTGCATTTTATCAGAGCCAGGGGTGCAGGAAATAATGTTGAAATTGTGTGCGATGAGGTTGACCCGATAATGACCCTTCAAGCGATGTCTGTCGGTGTTTGTTGAAACTTATGGACCGCAGCTTTGCCATGCTTAGCACGACTCCGTCGTACTACTCCATATGCATGATTTGACAAATTGACACCAGACGCACCGGAGTCTGCCCGTATCGAACATGCGGCAAGCTACCTTGGCCTACCAACCAAAACTGCCAACCAGAGTCTGCGAATTCATCTGGAACTGGGTGGAGTGGAACTCCTGACAAGAACCAGTCGGCAGAGAGCGACTGCTCTCCAAACCCTGCTCCCATGCTCACAGCCGTCAGACAACTGGTGGCCGGTGATGCTGCACTGAGAGAGATCAGAGAACATTCCGTTCAAAAAGAGAGAGAGAGATCTCAGAGAACAAGGATTCATTCAAGCCTACTCCCTGCCTCCCAAAACAAATGAGAATCGAGATTTTTTAAGTTTGACTATAAACATAGTAAATTTTATCAATGTTTGTATCTTCAAATAAATTCATCATGAAAATATATTTTTACTCAATCTAATAATACTCATTATACATCATAAATAATAGTATCTATCTGTATACATTTGTCATTGGAAAGCGAGATGCACATTTATTTATTTTTTGGGACTGACGGGGAGTACATCACATATTGGCACTCCCTATTTGTTTCTAGTCAGTCTCAAGCAAGGAATAATGAAATATATTGTGGTTTCTACAATACAATGCTCTAGCTATAACAGTAGTTCTAGTTTCGCCCTAAATGTGATACAGAGAATGGGTAGTGATATTCTACATCGAAGCAGCTTGCTCAGACCTCTCGGTGTCTGCAGGAGCCACCTCTTCCTCGCCAAAGCTTGGAGCCTTGGGGATCAGACCAAGGATCTTGAACATCGCCTGGTCGCGTCGAAGTCGTTGTTTGCAGTCGTGAGAAGTTTTTTTCGCCAGCAAAGATGGAGTTGGCCCCAGCAAGGAAGCAGAGCGCTTGTTCTGGCATGGAGAACCGTACTCGGCCTGCTGAAAGCCTCACCATCGCCTTTGGCATCACGATTCGAGCAGTGGCGATCATGCGGATCATTTCCCAGATCTCTACAGGCTGATGTGGAACATTTGTTAGCATGATAAACAAATAAAAAAAGCAGCATGTGCAGATCTTATAGTCTAATCCTGCACATTGTAGCCAACAAAGTGCAATCAATGACTTGTATTATACAGAGATATAGGCATGTTTCCCATGTGTGAGGTGCGAGATGCAGGACAGCCACTAGCTGCAACCACCTAAACTATACAAAACAATCAGCAGTACGAATACCTTCTGGTCCTCAAGAGGTGTGCCTTTTACAGCAACCAATGCATTAATAGGAACACTCTCTGGGTGTGTAGGCAAAGTGGCTAGTGTATGCAACAGCCCTACCCGGTCCTCCTCTGCTTCGCCAAGACCAATGATTCCACCTGAAAAAAAAAAATCAAACGGAGCACCAAATTATACACATTCCCCAGTTTTCTGTAAGCTGGAAGAGGATTGCTTTGTGCAGGGTAGTCCTCAGTCCAAATATATATAGAAGCAAGAAACATCGGTAACTTCAAAGAATAACCTGAACAGATGCTTATTCCAGCTTCACGGACATGCTGAAGAGTCTGCAGTCTATCATCATATGATCTTGTGGTAATAATGTTGGGATAATACTCTCTTGACGTATCTAGGTTATGATTATATGCTGTAAGTCCAGCCTTCTTGAGTTCTTCAGCTTGTTGTTTCTCTATCATGCCCAGTGTGCAACAGACCTCCATGCCCATACCTCTGCATATTCAATAATCCAAGGCATGATAAAATGTTGAAATAGAGTATAATAATCATGCATAAAACTTTTGTTGACCGGATATATCATCATATTCCATGCAATTAAGGCTTTTAAGTCAATAGCCTGTATATTATAGGTGGATACACAAAGCTAGTTTGTTTTGAAAAAAATACAAACTAGGTGAACAAAGGCATGATAATAGAATATTGACCTAAAAAACTTGTGCATGGTTATGCAGAACATGTGCCATATATATACCATAGTTTTATTGTATAAACAAAAGATTTCAATGAATACCTTATTTCCTTAACATATTCAAGAATCTGGTTGAAGTTTGTTTTCCTGCCAATGGTTTCTCTCCATGCAGCTCCCATGCAAAAAACGGGTGCTCCCAGCCTCTTTTGCCTGTACAAAAATAGATTAGAAAAAAAAAGGAATAACATATAGAATAGTGTACTGTGAGCAATAATAATATCAGACATAATTTCATGAGTTATAAAGTTATAAGTCTACAATCAACAATAAGATTAGATGTCACTTTGCGACAATTAAAAACAGCTGAAGTGAACTTGTCACCTCCCAGACAATTATTATGTTAACAAAACCTTTTTTGCTGCTTCTAAGACAGCATCTTTGTTCATCAATTTTTGGGCCTTCAATCCAGTGTCGTATCTTGATGACTGAGGGCAGTAAGAGCAATCTTCACTGCACCCACCAGTCTTGATTGAAAGAAGTGTGCATTGCTGCACTTCTCTGAATTTATGGGTATTTCTGTGGACCTGAGCCTGAAAACAATAAAGTCGTTGCTCAGTAATGAGAAGAACAAATGGCACACCAGAACTGTTGGTACCCTATTAACTGTTCATTGCGACGTAATCACATGAATGCTAAATGCTCAGGAATGTAATAGTTCTACACCAAATTTTCTTTTTATCGAATACGCAGGAGAGCTACGTATCTTTGTATTATAGATAGGAAACAGTAGCCCGTCTACAATACCAAACTCCAGCACCCCATACAAGAGAAGGTTGGAGAAACTTAACAACATGATTACTCGAAAAAAGACTTTTGATGACCAAACAACAAGGAAAAGACTCATCCAAAATGTCCTACCCTATCTAGTCCGAGAGCTTGAAGTTTCTTAGCTCTAACTAGGCACCAGAGCATATACTCATCCTTAAATTGTCTCAAAAGCTTGCTAACAGAAGGGAGTCTCCATCAAAGACACAGGCATTACAGTGCTTCCAAAGCAGCCACACGCAGTTAGAATGATGAGAGAATTTGCTCCTTTCCTGTACTACTTACTGATCATGCGGATTACCTTAGCCCACCAAACAACAATGCAAGATAATCTGCTGCTGTCTTCCAGAGAATCTGCAAGCAATTGCAGACCTAATTTCCTTCCTACTGCAGTTCAGTTCCCTTGCAGCTGCAGAGCAATTTCGTAGCAAGGCTTAGCAGCCAAGTAGGACAGTAGGCTTGACTAAACTTGGCTTCTACAGCAGTCCACCTTCACTAGCTACCTCTGTGTATATATGCAATGGTAATGTAATAGGTAGTTCAGTTCAGCAGCACTTGCTGGTGCTTGTGTGTGTGTTCTGTGCTCCCCTCTCTTCTCCTACCTTCTGGTAACATATAATTTTGGAATTTCGTAGCAGTATAAACTTGTATATAGATTTCCTGTACAGAATTATGTGATGCTCCAACACTTGGCCAATAGGTATGAGAAGAATCAACAACCATACAGCCTTCTAAAGGTGGATCTTAGAAAATCTTGTCAAGAACATCCTGCTCCTAAAAGCGAAACTTTCAATAACTGCAGTGCCAAATTTTGAAAGCCCTTTAGAAAAAATGTTTGATGTGAATTTGCATGCTCTAGGCTATACCTTTAGAGCATCTCCAACAGTTTGCTAAATGAGGTTGCTATCCTTTAAAATTTGGCAAAACATCAAAATTTACTCTCCAACAGTTTGCTAAATGAGGTTGCCATCTTTTCCCAACTTGCTATTCTTCCTCTCGCGCGCGTATCCGGCTTTCCATCGAGAGATAGCGGCGACGCCGCCATATTCAGCGGCGCATGGAAAAATTCGAATTTCCATCGGCGCAGGTGTCATATATCTCGCGATCTCGCACTTTTGTCACTCACGACGCCGCGATCTGTAGTTCGCGGCGCCAACCTCGCCGCCGCCGTGATTCAGAAGAAGGTCGTTCCCGCGAGGAGTCCGCCGCCGTCGTGACCAGCAGTCCTCCATCTCGCTGGCGTCCTCCTTCTCCATCGTGGCGTCATCGTTATTCATCGCCTGTCCTTCTCCATCGCGCCGTCGTTCTTCATCGCCGGTCCTTCTGCATCGCTGGCGTCGTGTTCTTCATCGCGGTCCTTCTCCATCACGCCCGGCTGTGTTGTCATCCATCGTGTGTTGGTCACCAGTCCTTCTCCATCGCGCGTCATCATCCATTAGGGAGGAGGGTTCAGGTATGATCCATCTATTTCCCCATCGCTACGGCTGTGTTGCCATCCATCGTATTTGCCCATCGCTTGTCTTCCTCGCTTGAGATCAGGCTGTTCATCGTGTCCTTTAGGCGCATTCTTATCGTTGATATCAGGCTGTACAGTACACGAATTTTAGTATTGAGACCTTTCTGTTCATTGTCATGGTGTGATCATTTTCCATTATCAAGTCCTATAATTTTGTTTGATGAACAAATATGTATGCAGTTTATCGAAATAATATTATTGAATAAATTTGCTGTTGAACTTCAGTTTATTTTATCGTGCATGGTCCTGTTCTGATTTGATTGTGCCCTGTGTCATCAGCTCGTTCACAATGTCAGGCTGCAGGCAATCTTCCCTGTCCCATCTCTGCAGCAGGCATCGTTCGTTCGACAAGAGCTGTCGGCACCGTGCAATCTGGCGTTGCAACATTCAACCATAGATATGGCTGATGAACCCCTCCCGGTCGCGACGAGATCAACAGCCAACACAACTAATTAACTGCTGGGCCCACTATTTCATGTTTTGGCAAGCCAAAAATAGGGAACTCTTGGAGATGAGAAGATTTTTCACTTGCCATATCTTTTTTCCAAGTTGCTAAAACTCAACTTTTGCCAAGTTAATTTTAGCAAACTGTTGGAGATGCTCTTATATGCCCTTTGGGGCAGCACCTTCCTACCAACACTACAGACGGACCTATAAATAGCTCACGCTTTTTACTAACTTTGAACACAAAAGCTTGGCATTTGACACCTAAGTCCATGTGATCAGTCTTTTCTTGCACAGGCAACAAGCTCAAAATGTTCACAATATGAAAAGGTTGGCTTTGGCTTTCAACGCCGAGTACTTTGTAGCAATGGACAAATTTGAGTGTCCATATAGTGTGAGTGAAAAACCTGAAGCAAAGTTCAAAAAAGAACCCAATGAAGTTGACATCACTATTGAAGTGTTGATAATTGGGGCTTCCCACTGATTAAAAGTCCTAAAACCTAAATTGACAGAGCAATGCTCATCACCAACATTTAACAAAATTGGGTAACATATACACCAATAATATTTGTGTACTAAATCTAAATCCATCAAGTGTTAGCCTAACATGAAGTGATATCTAATATATTTTGATATCTGAATAAAATACCCACTGTCCTCATTGTTAGCTGAACATGAAGTGATATCTAATTTAGTGAAAGATTCTGCCTTTGAGCTGAAATGTCAATTGCTATCGCCAACCAGAACAGGAAATTCCCAAAATGGAACAGTTTTGGCATTTGCCCAACCGACGACACTCTGAGGCAATCTCCACAGTTAAAAAATTAACATTCTACTAGTACTAGCAGCTCAACAAATCTAGCATTCACCGCTGAAAGACTCTAAACATAATCTTGCCAATAAATCTACAGCCTGCAACTGCCAGAAGCTCAAAGACAGATTCTTCCACTAAATTTCCCGCGAGACCATTAATCCAGTACCGAGCGCCAGCAGGGTAAGCGGTGGATTTTGGGATCGAGAGGAGTCCATTCCATTCCAGCCGGTGTGTAATGTGTGACGGGCGGGCGAACGTACCCCGTGGAAGAGGAGGTCGAGGAGCGGGGAGTCGTAGACGGCCTGGATCTCGGGCCGGCTCCAGTCGTTCCGCGGGCCGTCCCGTATCGCCCTCTCCGCCTCCGCCGACGCCGACGAGAACGCGGCGGCGGCGAGCGGCGGGCGGAGGCCGGAGCGCAGGTTGCGCGCTAGCAGCATCATGGCCATGCTAGCGTAGGTAGTGGCAGGCTGGAAAGGGATAGGAGCAGCAGCGGGCGATATCGCCGAGGGAAGGAGTTCGTTGCAGCTTGAAGCGAGCGTGATGAGATTGGACGCTCTGGCGGCTGCAGCGACTAGCGCCACTTTCTACTGCGGTCCCTTTGGTTTCTTCTTGGCTGGAGGCTGGAGCCTACGGAAATGCTAACCCGCGGTTTTACGGGGTTTAATTTTCTTTTTCAACAAATATATTTGTCGACTCGTGGGGACAAAAACGGCCTCAGACTATCGACAATGTTTATATAAAATATTACAATATATGAGAACAAAAAACGTTCCATATGAGATTCTATAGTTTAATAATTACAATGACCACATAGTTTATAGGTCGGAGACAAAGCTTATCACATCAATAATAATATTATGGGTAGAGCGATGAATGGACCAAAGGTACATAGCAAGTGTGTGTGTGTGTGGGGTGGGGTGGGGGGTTGTTTAATATTGTTTTCATATTTGCTCGTCCAGTCCTGCCTCTATATGAACATGGACACGGTATTTTGCATTTTAGTAACCCAACAACCCTCTCGCAAGTCGAACCCAACACAAGCAACAACAAGTCCAACGACAGGGCAGACAAAGCTCTGGATTCGCAAGTAGTACGCTCTCTGTAGTAGCCGTCCTCAACTACTCTCTCCACCATCTCCTTCTTCCCTCCCGTCGTGGCCACTCCTCCTCCCGGCCCCTCCACCTCCGACCGCCCGCCCGGTCCCCCCCCCCTGGCGTCCTCACCGGCGGCCGAAAGCGGCGGGCGGTTGCTCCTTCTTTCCTCTATTATAGTGTGCTAGTGAATAAAGGCCTTCATGGCCACCTTCTCTTCCTCAACCTTTCAAGATGAAGCCATGGGAGCAGCCGTTCGGTAGATGGTGGAGGTACTAAGCCATGGCGGGAGCGAGCGGCTTAACGCCAGTGGGTCTTGGACCACACCGCCCCACCCATATGCCGAGGCGACGCCGACCAATCCGTGTCATGCCCACCACCCCGACGCCGGCGTCCGCTGGGCTCTGCCTCCAAATCCGGTAGCAAATCCATCACTCCACGCCGGCCGTCTCCTCCTTTATCCGCCCACGCGGAGCGGTGAGGTAGACGGCCGGGACTTGTAACAGAACCTTCCAAATTATAGGGCCCACATGTACTAATTATCGGTACAACGACCTTTAATTGCCACATATGTGCACCCATAACCCTGAAAAGTACTATTAACTATTCCAACCAGGATCCGTTCACGAGGTCATTGCGGTATTACAACAATTTTCATACATAATCGAGTAAAAGCGATTGGAAGACTTATTTTACAATAATTTTACATCCATCTATCTAAAACAAGTTTTACAATATATAAGTAGGAGTAGCGAGAAAGTTTATTACATATTTTACACTAATGAGACCTTGCTCACGGGTCTCACAACTCACTCATCTTCACTTTCCTCTTGATGGATCGTCATGCAACACGGTCACGTGCGGACATATGACTACACGGTCTGCAACATGGGTTAACAAACCCTGAGTACGGGAGTACTCAACAAGTCTTACCCGACTAAGAAAATAGGAGAAGACTCAGGAATGCAGGTTTAGGGGAATCAAGGTAAGGCTTTAGCAAGAATCAGAATTCTTTTGCGAGAAAAGCTTACTAAAAGTGAATCCTTACTTTCAATATTTTAATCCCAATTTAGTTTCTCACCTACTCTAGGTGATCTTATACTAGAGCACACACTTCGTAGATATTCCATTACTTATTCCATCTCTTCATAGTTTCATAATTAATCTACGATGTAAGGGGGAAACCAAGTCTCCATATCCGAGAAGCACGGCGATTTCGAAATCGATTAACCCAGCTGGGGAGTTCTTTCCACACGACATATGTAGCACTTAAGCTTGCATATATCAACCCTTTCTTGGATACTCAAAACGGAACCGCGTCCTACGCCACCCGAGAGTACAGTACACCTCACACCCTGGGAATCTAACCCACGGGCATCGGGACTTTAACCCACGAGTGTACACGCTACTCCCGCCATCTCTCCCTCCCGGTCTTGTGGTTTATGCGTTTCCGATTTGACACCCCTGAGATCGGGCTTACCGGAGTATGTGGTTAGTACTAGTTTCGACGTCTCCGGGCGATGCCGAGACAGACGTGCCATTGGTCAAAAGACCTCAGGCGCGATTTGCGTTCCAAAGTCTCGATCCACATTGCTTACAACGAGCAGTCCTTAATCGACAAGCCGGAAATACTACACCGAGACTCCATTTTCAGTGCAAATTACCCGACCCGGTCTCAAATTCAACACCATATCAGTATGGTTTCATCAAATAACATCCTTTCTCATCAAATGCCCATTCGGGCTATCATAAGAGACTTGTCACATTTTGACTCAAAAGTCTAACTAATTTAGCATGGCTAAGCATTTCTAAACATTTTACCAAAATGGGCTATCAAGGTAGATATCGAAATAACCAAGGAATGGTAATGCATCAATTAGGTTATCACACAACTCCTATCACCTAATGCAGTATATAAAGCAAAGGTGATATAAAGCTTTGTAAAAACACAAGGAATGTTTAAATGAACAGGGGCTTGCCTTGGTTGATGAAATAACCCGACTTCGGCGATGGATCACAATAATCGAACTTCGGATCAACAAGAAAACCCTCTTCGGAAGCTTGATCAACGATCTCGATCACCTTCGTTCACTATACGAAAGAATAACATATGCTTTATATGATGCCGTGTATATAAACATGATGCGCGAAAGTGCATGAAACGATAAACACTTGAGTACAATTTTCCTTCACGATAAAGTTGCAATCCAACAAAACCAACTTATTGAACTACTCTCACGAGATATCATCACCATTGCCTAAGGAGTTCTCATGGACCATTTGATAGTGGTATGGTTTAGGGTTCACTAAAAAAATCCAAAATTCACCCAAAACCCTAGGTTATAAAACATTAAACAATTTATTTAACACATGAAATAATAGAGCATAAAATAATAAATATTTTAACTTTCTTTAAACAAGCCCAAAATTTTTTTTTTATAGGTAGATCATGTCATAAAACATTGTCAAAATAATTTTCATGATTTTTGGATAAATAGAATAATTATTAAAAATCAAGGAAGATGCATTTTTAATTAAAGATTGTAATTTTTAAATCATGTCAAAAGTATTCAAAATTCAAGTTTCATATTTTTCATGGGTAGACATACTCATGGGAAGGCTACACAAAAATTTTCAGAATTTTTGAGCTAGTATTTGAATTTATATAAAATTTGGAAAATCAGACACTATTCAAATAAATGAAATTGAATAAAACATTTCATAAAAGAAAAAAGGGTTTTCGGGTTGAATCTGGCCCGACACTGTGCACAGCCCAGTACTATTCATGGCCTGCTACTGTGCACTATTGATCGGTCCAAGTGAACAAAGTAATGGACTTGGCCCAATGAAAGTGTTGGGCGACCGGCGTTTGAACGAGAGCGAGTGGCTGGCATTGTTGGTGCTTTGGCCCGGCCGAGGCGGATTCGCCGGCCGACGGCCAGCGACGCTCACCAAGACGGCAGCGGCCGCGTTCCGGCGTCGGCGGTGGACCAAATGAAAAACAGAAAGAAGGAGAGGGCGGCGAGGAGCTCACCGCGGACTTGGGGCGAGGCTCGGTTGCGTCAAAGGCGAGACGGAGGGGTGCCGCCACCCGGCGATCGAGGGCGGGGCGGCGGTGTGCGGATGGGGTGTTCCGGCGTGCCCTGAGGTCGGCTGGGAAAAAGGAGGAGCCGATCACGACTACAACCTTAAGATGAAGGGAAAACGCGATGAAGTGCGGTGGAGACTCACCACGCTGAGCTGGCGACGGCGAGGTCAAGCTGGCGGCGGTCCGGCGGGCCGCGGAGAAGATGGGGTGGCGCTGGCGGTTCCGACGGCGAGGTGGGTCGCGGCCGGGTTCCAAATGCGCGCAAGGAGGCTGAAGCTGCTGGCTAGCGGGTTTGGCAAAAGGTGAAGCAACAGGCGCGTACGACGGCGGCGGACGGAGGTGATTCCGGCGGCGTTTGAAAAGAAGAAAAAGCCGACGATGGCCGGCCTATTTATAGGAGAGGGAGGTCGGACCAGTGGCCGGGTCGCCGTGAAGCTCCCGGTGCGCAGGAGCGAGAAGGGATGGCCGGTGGACGGCGGCTGTGAAGCTTGATGCAGCGGGCGGTGGCGGCCGGTGAGACGTCAAGCCATCAGAAAGCAAGAAACCCTAACTTCCAATTTGTCAAATTACTCTCAAAATTTGAACTGAACTCAAAAATCTCCAAAAACAAAGTTTGCTTAAAATTTCAAGATCTACAAATTTCATAATTGGAACATTTTCAAATTCGGCCTGGAAATTGGACTTTTTGAAATGGGGTCAAAAGTAGGAAATTTGAATTCAAAATTACTTTTAAAATTATATAGAAACTTGAAAAACTTTGTACATATCTTTTGTTCATCAAAACAAGATCTACAAACTAGCTTTTGGAAGTTTTGTCAAATTTTGCCTAGATTTTGAAATAAGGGAAAGGGGGTAAAAAGAGTTTTTGTCGAATTCAAAATTACTTTAAAATTTTGAACTAAACTTTGAAAACTCAAAATACCAACTTTGCTCAACTTTGAAAACTCTACCATTTCACTTTTTGTGACCACCCTCAAATTCTTGATAAATTTTGAAATAAAGAAAGAGGGACAAACTAGGGTTTAGAAATTAGGGTTTCCGACAAGGGGGGTAACTTAGGAATCTGATTCTTTCCGCGTCTTTTCGACCGACAAGCGTAACCAAACATAAAATAAACTTATTTTAGTTCAATGCAACACATAGTGGGCTAAACATGCATGCTTTGCAATGATCATGATGACATGTCATATTTTAGTAATAGTAACACCAGGGTGTTCTGGGGGGACCGCTTTGGGGCGGGATTCGATCCAATCTCGATCTTGCGCCGGCGGCGGGCGGCGGCACCGCTTCGCATTGACGGCCTCATCGAGGCGGCGCAGCGGTGCCTCCCCGCCACCAAGAAATCCGTTGTCTAGGGGATTTTTTCCTGGAGCACCACATGGTGGGTCCCCCACCTTGCAATGTGGGGTCCACAACTGTTGTGTGTCTTGCATGTAGTGCTCCATGTTTTCTTCCTCCCCCAATGCAGACGCGTGCCCTCCCCAGCTCACCCCACAGAGACACGTGCCTTTCATGATAGAAGGCTCCGGTTCGACTTTATCTTTTTCTTCCTTCTTTTTTAGCTTTCTTTTCTTTTATGTTTTTTATTTATCCACTACAGTCTACGGTGCTTGTACTCCCTTACCGCAAAGCATGGTGGCTCTTCTCCTGGTGCTCCTTCGACGATTGCCGCCTCCCCTGGGACCCCGGTTCGAGCTACATCTTGACCTCCGAGCGACAACTCCAATCATATCAATCGGTTGTCGGTTTGCACTTTCTTCATCCGCTCGACCCAGCCCGGCTTCAACCGATGCTTTACACGGTCCTTCCGCCCGAGTGCATGAGTCCTCGGCGCCCCTGCGATCCCCGCCGGCGGTTTCTTCGTCGTAGTTATCGCCATGGGCGAGTGTTGCCGTTTCTCTGCAGATCTAGGACTTCGATGTAACTTGGTCTTCTTTTGAGGACCCTATTGTATTCGAACTATTGTGATAATATAATATAAATGCATTTGTTATCAAAAAACACACACACACAAGCAACAACGCTAGAAAACACCATCTCTCATGGCACCTGTCAGCAGGGCTGTGTTTTTAGTCGTCATCGTGGTCGTCGCCATGGCGGTCTTGCCACCATCTCATGTTCATGGAAAAAAGACGACAATACGTATTGTAAATACAGATACATATACGATCCTATAGTATTTCTTACAGACATTATAGATATTTACATGACCAACCATTCATTGACCATTAAAAGGGCGTACCCGGTGCCGTAGGCTCCCGCGTACAAATCCTACCTTCATTGACAATACGTGCGTGTGGTCGGCTGCATATGCATTGACCTTGTGCAGTGTCTGTATTTCATTGGGTACGTGATCTTCCTCGGAATCCACGCCGGCGACATCACCAAAACGGTAATACCTTCAGTTTAATACATTTAGCCCCTTCATCAACTTGTGGCAGGTCGTCAGCACTCATCAGCAGCAGCTAGTGATAAGAAAGCCAACTGATCGATAGATGCCTTGGTATAAAACTGCAGGTGGAATTGATCAGTTGAATTGAATTGAAGGCTACGCATGTGACCTTAACTGCTTACGGCTCCGGTTGTTTGTTTCTTTATAAACTTCAGAGTTTTTCCTGTCGATGCAGTAAACAGAAACGAATAATAATGGTATCTCTTGAAATTTATCTTGGTATCTCTTGAAATTATCTTGCGTCAAAGCAAAAGCAACTGGCAGTAAGCAATGACAAGAGATGCTGCTCACAGAACATTCAGATGGCAAAGCAGGGAGGGGTGCAGCCATGGCCATAAAAGAACAAGAACTTGTGCCCCACCATGCCAAGAAAGTGAGAAAACCAAATGGACTCCCAGATTAAAACGGAAAGTTAAAAACAATGGCTTATGTCAAGACAGACCCGGTACTGACATGCAACTACTGTCTACTGGAATGGAAAATCACAATGTTAGACATATTGAGTGACCATGCATGGCATCTATCTCAAGAACCACGAAGGCGGGGCACCACATGGACAGTATCCTCATTCTGTATGTTATAATCTGCCAAGGTGGGGCGGTCCTCCAACTGCTTGCCACCATAGATGAGGCGTTGCTGGTCTGGAGGAGTTCCTTCCTTCTCCTCGATCTTCACCTTGACATTGTTGATAGTATCCGAGCTGTTAACCGCAAGAGCGATGGTCCTTCCGTCTAGCGTCCTCACAAAGATCCTCATCAAGCCTCTTGGCATTGGGTGGACAACAAGGAGAAGGGTGGACTCCTCACAAATGTTGTGGTCCACTAAGGTGGAGTTATCCTCTAGCTGTTTGTTGCCGAAAATGAGGCACTGCTGGCCCTTGGGAAATCCCAAACTATATTCAATCTTGGCCTTCACGTTGTCAATAGTATCTAAGCTATGAACCTCAAGAGTGATGTTCGTGCCTGCTAGCGTATCTGTTACATGGATCTGCATCTTTTCTTGGAGGTCAATCGTCGATTGATGCTGGATGTCATAATCTGCCAATGTAAGGTTGTCGTCTAGCTGCATTCCATCAAACACAAGGCAGTGTTGTTTCAGAACCTTTGCCTTAACACTATGCAAGGTATCTGATGGTCGGACCCTGAGACACGTTGTCCTGCCGGTGGGGCTCCTCACAAAGATCTCCATTCTGTGTAAGAATCACAATTATTTAGATAAGAATGTTATATTTAGCTATGCAACGATACAAAAGTCAATGGTTCCAAGCAGTAGTAGAAGCAAGAACCCATATATAGTAAGCAGTAGATGCAAGAACAGATATTGATGCACAAATACATTGTTTATAGAGAACAAGTTGCCGCGCTAAGCCTAGATGCAAAAGTAAGTCTTAAGCAATCATTGAAAAAATTATGTGTACAATGAAGAGATAAAATGGATATCCAGTTCTCATCTTGTTGAACACTTTCTAAATTGAATAGAACCGGCGACAGTGAATGCCAAATCAACCAAGAGGACTCTTAACATTACAAAAGCTAGCACACACATTATAGTTGCTGTTATGCAACTATCTAAATTGAAATAGAGAACATGCAGCCCTTAAGTCCCACCAACAACTGAAATTAAATGCAGATGCTTTTGTTTTAGGCTGTAATACACTGGCAAAAAAAGAAAATGGCAACAGCTCAAGCAGCAGGAAGTAGAAGAAAAGGATAAATATACAGTTTGAGCTATGCTTATCATAATATCATGTAATTCCATAATGTATAGGCAGAATATATTTTAGAAAATATAAAGCATGTAATTAGTTACCAAGGTAAGGGTGTTACAGGATTGGAATTCCAATCTAATACTATACCTATCTTCTCTAGATGAGCAAAATTTCCCCCAAGAAAAAACGATGAACAGTTACAGTACTCTCAATCTAACCAATCCAAAGATCCAACAAATCCTATGATGCAAGTAGTGCGTAGAGATGCGCAAAAATTAAGACAGTTCTTGTGTGTACCTTTATGCCAACAACAGCAATTAACAGCAAACGCTTCTGTTTAGGCTATAGAAATACCCAGCAGGAAGTAGAATAAAAAAGATAAACCTAAAATTTGAACTATGCTTATAATGTAACTCCATTATGTATAGCCAGAATATAACTTAGAAAATACAAAGCATGTAATCAGCTACCGATTCAAGGAAATATAACAAGAATTCGAATCTAATACTAATATACTATACCCCATCGTTCTCTAGATGAGCAAAATTTCCCGGAAGAAAAATGATGATATTCTCAATCTAACCAATCCAAAGATCCAACAAATCCTATATATGATGCTAGTAGTACGTGGAGATGGGAAAAATGAGCTCTCGTGTATGTACCTTGCTTGAGTTAACGAAACTGCTAGCTCTTATGCGATTGAACTATGTCCATAAATTTGATATGCCTCGAAATTTATGCAAATTTTACTCATAAGTAAAACGATTAAACTAAAACTAAAAATAGACTAGCATTTTCCAGTAATCAACTGCTTAAATACATAGAAAGTGCAGTGCATGTGTACATATACGAAACTATGTAAACATTGTCATACAGTTATTATTATGATATATAATTTGCATCATGTACTGTTGCTGTGCGACTCCTAGAGCACAATTTTAATACGTTTAAAGCAACCAACTTTTTTCTGAAGCAATCAAATGTATACTAACCCTAAACTCAGAGTTGGTACAATAAAATATATAAAGAAAACTAATAATTCCAACAGAATGTAGGAGCAAGAACCAGTTATCTAAAAATAATACAAGCAGGAACAGAATGTATGGCATAAATACATTATTTACACAGACCAAGGAGTCAAAACAAGATATTAAAATTGACATCATGATAGATGAGACAAGATGCTGGTGGATTTGTAGCTAAGGCCCACTTTGTGACCATGATTTCATACAAATATTAAATTCTGATTGCACCATTATGTTTCTTATTATGAGATCTTCAAAATAATACCACACTTGACCATATTTAGATGAAAAATTTTTTGGAACAGATTTTTGAAATGTTGGAACAATTGTTCTAGTTTCATAATAAATTGTTCTACCTTCAAAAAAAAAAAAAAAAGTTCCACTTAAATATAACTAGGTGTAGTCTTGTTTCGAAGATCTCGTCATGAGGATCACAATGGTGTAACCATAATTTGATTTGGACACCTAGTTTGAAACAGAATGGTATTGGTGGTCACCAATAATTCTTTTTGAAATACTGTGGGAGATGCTCCAGCAGATCACTAATAATAGTCCCCAATACATAGGACCACATACCAGAATAGAAGACGTGCACCATATAACAAAGCTTTTATACTACGCGAGTGTACAAGAAAATAGAAAGAAATAACATAACTAAAACAATTAATTATACTAAATATAAAAGAAAACAAATGAATAAGTTAAATAGGAAAATAAAAGTAAAGAACAAAACAAAAGTGGAAACACTATTAAAAAGGAAAAATCTTGAAAGAGAAGATCTCACTAATAGTACTTGCACAACCTTAAATATATCACATAACATCTTTATCACTAAACAAATATTTAAAATACATCATAGAAGAAAAAGGAATTAAAAGACAAAACTTGGAAAGTAAAAAAAATTGAAATAATTAAGTAGAGTAAAAATAAAAGAAGAATAAAAAAGGAAAAATATTAATATCAAAAGTTATAAAATACATAGACAAAACAACATGAAGGAACTCAATAAAAGATAGAACAAAATATAAGGGAGACAAAAAATAAGAAACTAAAAAGCCATAATGAATATAGCAAAGTAAAGAAAATCATCGCAATGAAATATACTGTAAAACATCCCATGAGTACTATGTGAATAATCAAAGATCTATCATGATGTATTCCCAGGAAACTTTCCTGTGCCATCCAAAGTACATAGATGTACTCACCAGGCATGGGGATCAGAATTTAATAATACAAGCAGGTATATAGTAGCAGCAGGATAAATAAAACGATAAATCTACAATCACAAAATTGACATGTTATTCATCTATGTGTTGTGTATGCAAAAGATAATTAGTTGCCGTAGCAAGGGTACATAACAAGAATTCCTATGTGACACCATACTCCATCCTTCTCCAGATGAAGAGATTTTCCCTCAAGAAACACGCAGAATTGTCAATCCAATCCAACCAATCCAAAGACCCACCAGAATAAATCATATCTGATGAGCCACAAATTCCAGCGAAAACCCCCGTAAACCCTACCACGAAAAGAATTACGACTGCTAGAATTAGAGAGGTGAGAGGCGAAAAAAAGGTCGCGTGCCTGAAGTGAACGAATTGAAGCTGGATCGATCGGATCTGTGGGCGTTCGTTCCTGCTTCGTACGGAGGGCCCAAGGGATCGGATTCGGATCGGTTGGCGTTCCGTGCTCTCCCTCCTCAGCTTTGACCTTGGTGGCTCGCCATGAACTCCCTCCTGAGGCCGCCGCTGGCCAGGAGGAAGAAAAGATATAAGGAGGGACTCAGCGACAGCGAGTCAGCGACCCGCTGGCCAGGGTGGAATTGTTTTTTTCCCATCGTGCGGGCCCAACGAAGGCAGCCATTGGATTCGTTTTGCAGGGCTGAGATGGAGTATGACCCGTTTTGACTTAGTCCGCCGCCGTCGTCCCGTTCCCTTGGCGGAGAAGCATCTGCGATCTCAATTCGGGAATTTCTTCCCAAGTTCCGATCGATCTCCCACCTCTCCTCTCCTCCCCCGGGCTCCGGCGGAAGCAACAACATCTCGCTGGTATGTACCGCGGCGTGCGCTCCTCTGCTTCGTGCCCCCGCCTCCTACTCCTACTCCTACGCTGGCAGACATCTCTAGCCGCTGCAGTGGTCTGCTCAATCTCCTCTTGGAAACATCAGGCGCGAGTCGCGGATCGGGTCAGCTGCTGGCTTAGCTTCCCTTCTCTGCTCTCCGATTCCTGTTCACGAGATGCGATTTCATCTTGCCGCGCCTCCAGAGCCCACAGGCAATTTACTCTTCTTCTTTGCCCACAGCCTGTTTGATGATTTGTACCTACCATAGTATAATGACGAATTATATGCCGTTTAATTTAATTCTATATGATGAACCCTTTATATTTGGCAGGTAATCCGTAATCACGCGTGTTCGTTTGCTGATTGGACTTGAAGGCGAGCAACTTCGGCTATGGATCTACCGAGACCAGGCGGCGACCACACCCGACGACGGAGGACGCGCAAGGTATAAATTGGGACGAGGAGGCCGCGTTGACGGCGTTCCACGCGCGGCGAGGCGGCGTCCGCGGCCTGGTTGAATCGGCGTCACCACAGTGCCGCCATTGTTCCTGGCACCCACCGCGCCGGTGTCCTCGGCGTCCCAGGAGCTGGCCGTCCCATCCGTCGACCTCTCCCTTCGCGCCGGACGCCGCCGCGCTTCGTCCAGGAAGCCGCGCACTCGTGCGGCCTCTTCCACGTCACCAACCCACGGCGTCGGCGGCACCGTCGACTCGCCGCCGCCGTGGTGAAGGCCTTCAACGAGCAGCCCTTGGCAGCGCGCGCGCGCTTCTACGGGCCCGCCGGAGGCGTCAACTACCGCACCGTAGCCATCCTGCGGCCCAGGGATAGGGATGGCCGCCCTGCAACCACTCCCCCACCGACATGGTGCGACACGTTCGTTGCCATGTTCGACCGTACCCAAACCTCGGCAACCTCCCCGCAGCATGCCGGGACGCGTTCTTTGGAATACCATCGGTCGCTGTCGAGGTTGGGCAAGGAGATTGCCGGCCTGCTGTCGGAGGGGCTCGGCGCCGGGCCCGACCGGGCTGGGAGCGGGTTGAAGGGGCCCTCATGCAGTGCCACTACTACCCGCCGTGCCCTGAGCCGGAGCGGGTGATGGGCAGCCGTGAGCACACCGACGGAGATTTTTTCACGGTGCTTGCCCAGGACGAGGTCGGCGGGCTACAGGTGCGGCTCCACGACGGCGAGTGGGTGGGCGTACCGCCGGTGCCCGGTGCGCTGCTTGTCAACATCGGCGACGTGCTAAAGGTAGTATAAGTTTGTGTTCATCAGTCTCTGCCTATATCTTGGATATATATCTTGGATGGAGAAGTGCAGAATTAAATTTAGAGAAGCTTTGATTTTGCAGGTGGTTTCAAATGACCAATACAATAGCGCAGAGCACAGGGTGGTGAGCAAGTCAAACAAGAGGCCAGGGTCTCCATTGCCCTCTTCTTCAACCTTGCAGAGTATGGCGAGTGTGGTCTCGTCAGCCCTCTGCGGAGCTGGTGACAGCAGAAAAGCCTGCACAGTACAGGAGTTTAAGCTTGGGGAGATGCTGGCTAACAGAGTCGAATTGGGGCACGCCAAGCCGTCCACACTTGATCATTTCAAGGCAACTTTGAATTGATTCAGCACTACATTCTGTCAATTTGTCGAGAAAATATATATCCTGACGATTATTAGCTCTGTTGGCTCTAGCTACTTTTGCGTTGTTTTCTGGGGCAATTTTGGCCTGCTCCTATCTGTAGTGATTTTACACTATTATTTCAACTTTGTTTGGCCCCTGCATTTTGAAGCTGGAAATTGGATTTGTTGCCTCTTCCCTTGAAGCCACATAAACAGTATCAATTCAGCTGTAAAATTGTACGCACGTGTGGATTTGTTTCTACTTTTTTGAGAACCTGTGATTTTGACAAATTATTTTTAAAAAAGTTGACAACAAAACTTATCGGAATTCATGAAGGGAAGAAGATGTTTTGTCCTGCAGATTTGTCCTCAACACCGACCTGTTGGAGTAAAGGGTGTTTGTGTAAAGGCTGTGCAGACCCAGGGATTATTAACAAATAACGAGTCGAAGCAGAGCTAAACCACTCCAACTCTCCAAGGTCAGGGCAAATGAAGAGTAATGTATCTTTCTTGGCAGATTTGTTGCAACTCATCAGAAACTGAAGTGTTGTCTTTGTCTTTGTTGCAAGTTAATCTTTCAGTGGATGTCAGTTCATATCCTACTGGAAGCTGTTTGCATGCATCAATGTGGTGGCTGGTGAAGGCTGCTAAAGGAAGTCAAGGCTCACACTCAAAGAGACTGGGGAGGCTTTATTGTTTACTGCTCAAGACACAAAAACAGGGCAGCTCACTATTTGACTAAATATGCTTATGACGAGGTTTCATCTGTTGTTTGTATCAGGTAAGCCCCTTCTTTTGTACTATCATCTGCGACGAGTTAAATTCGAACCTTTTTTTTCCTTGCAAAATAAATTGAACTAAATATCATGACAAACATCCACAATAGTATATCATCGGATAAAAAATCTCTTGGAATTGTCAGTGTATGCCCGAGAATACCCAACTTTTTTTTTTTTTTTTTTTTTTGCAAAAGCGATAAGTATACTTCATGTTTAGAGGCATATACATATATACCTATGTATCTAAATCATGTTTCTTCAGTTCAAACACAGTTCAAAGCTAGAATAGAAACACAGGACTCGGACTCGGATTCCTCTGGTCCTGTGTAACACCCCAAGTGTTATTTTTGTACATTAATCCTTGATCATGCCATAATCCGATTTTGTCATGGTAGTTTGCAATGCATTGATTCTATGTGATCATAAAATCTTATTCTCGGCGTTATTGAAAATAGCTTTTGAACGGAATTATTAGTTTAAATATAAAGGTTCTAGTGTTGGTCAAACTATGGTCAATGTGTTGTTTGTATTTTTAAGTTGGAAAATTTTCTAAGTGGCTGCAAATTGGATTTTCGTTGATTTTGGAGCTAACCATGTTTGAGTATGGTTTAAAATTTTAAATAAGCTAGACCCTAAACTTTTGACCATTACCAAAGATTTAGTAATCTCTATCTACCTTCAGGTAAGTATGTTCTTGAGGGATAGAGACGTTGTCGAATTTTTCAAATGTGATGTCATAGATCAGCCAAACCCATGAATCCATCCACAACTCTGGAATCTTGGCTAAGTCTGAACTTTTAAGTTTTGCACTTTAAAATCTTGGTTTTCCCGACTTGGGCTGAGTCAATCTCTCGACACGTTCATCTAAACACCTAGGAGCCTTTACAAAGGTTGTCAGTCTCTGTGCCATCTACAAGTTTTACAAAGGCCGATTGATGAGTCACAGTAACTTGCTCTGCTCTACATCAGCCTTCGTCTTTAGAGTTTAGACATGACCACCGGTATAACATGGTCAATCTCACGGATGCCGAGGTTTGCCGGTCGCTTAGCCGGTCATGCCCTTTCTGCGCGGCGTTCCCTCTTCCGCACCGTGCCTCTGCGGACCGGGATCCGGTGCAGTTGCAACTGCGACCGCAACATAAGCAGTCAGGCAGTTGTGAGGGGCGGCAATCACTACTGTGCACAATGGTTCATTTCATCACTGTAGCAGTTGATCTGAACCCTCATCTTCTATACGGACGGCTGTTGTTGCGTCCAGTTCATGCCTCTGCCCATCCCTCGTCGTACCACACCCATGCCGCGATGTCATGCCACTGCCACGCGCCAGGTGCACGAGCGTCCCTCCTCGCCCGTGCTCGCTTGTCCTCGCACCACTGCTCTTAGCATAGTCCGGCAAAGCACAGACGACGACCTGCGACCTTATCTCCTCCCAGTCCGCCGTCCTTACCTTCTCGTGTTCTTCCTTTTCTGCTTCTTCTACCTCCAGATAGAGACAAGCCCGAGCCGAGCTTCTTTGGCCAAATCCACCGGCTACACTCTAGGGAAACCAAATTGCCACCGTTAGTCGTGGTAAGTTTTGTTCAGTGAGATGTTTTTTTTTTTCACGAGCAGGCATATATGCCTGTATTTCATTAAGAGGGCCGGAATGGTCAATAGACCTACAACAGTTTAGAGCTCAATTGCGCCGGCGAGGAGCCGTTTCAAGCCACAACAACAAGAAGAACCTAGCCACAAGAACAACAAGAAGAGCCGTTGTTCAGTGAGATGTGAAAGACTTTTATCATCAGTTCTGATTATGAACTCCTATCTTTGCAAGTAAGACCTCCACTTTTCCACAGCCATAATGAGTGCTAGGAACTCCTCATAGGTTGACAAGTTTTGATGATTAGGACCCAAGGCTTTGCTGAGGAAAGCTACTGGCTGTTCCTCCTGCATAAGAACCGCTCCAATACCCAGATCACAAGCATCAGTCTCTACAATGAAAGGCTGATCAAAATCCGGAATTGCCAACACTGGAACAGTAGCCATAGCTTGTTTCAACTGATCAAATGCTTATTGAGCCCCTACAGACCATACAAACTGCTTCTTCAACAGATTAGTGAGTGGTCTTGCAATAATACCATAATGCTTCACAAATGTTCTATAGTAGTATCCAGTAAGACCTAAGAAGCCCCTTAATTCAGTGACATTAGTAGGTACTGGCCACTTCAGCATGACTGCAGTCTTGTCTAAATCTGTAGCTACTCCTTCCCCAGAGATAATATGACCCAAATACTCCAATTTAGTTTGAGCAAAGGAGCATTTGCTTGTTTTCGTATATGACCCAATACTTGTTTCAGATGCACATTATGAATTTCCAAAGGACTATAAGCTCGATTTCTAAAAACAAAAGTCTATGCAGATGCAGAGCTAGCTGCTAGCTTGTACAAACTACATAGTACTCTGTAGTTCATAAGGGAAGCATGTTACGAGCAAAAAAGATAGCAAGGTGTCACTTATCCACCCTCTGGAATGCATGATGGGTTGATGGCCCTTTTATTTGGCACGAGCTAGGCCTGGATTTAAAGCTTACCAATTTTGTAGTAGTAACAACCAATACTTGAAGTCATGTTACTAAGGTAGCTAGATAGATAGATGAGAGACAGAAAAAACAAACAAGTAGACAGATAGATGTATACATAGCAAGTGTGTGTGGGGGTGGGGGTGGGGGTATATTGTTACCATGTTTGCTCCTCCAGTCCTGCCTCTATATCAACATGGACACCGAGCGTTGCATTTTAGTAACCCAACAACCTCTCGCAAGTCAGAACCCAACACAAGAAACAACTAGTCCAACGACCGGACGGACGAAAGCTCCCGTTCGCGAGTAGTACGCTCTCTGTAGTAGCCGTCCTCAACTACTCTCTCCACCATCTCCTTCTTCCCTCCGTCACCGGCCACTCCTCTTCCCAGCCCCTCCACCTCCGCCCGTCGCCCCCCCCTCCCCCGGCGTCCTCGCTGGGCGGCTAGGGCAGGTGGGCGGTTGCTCCTTCTTTCCTCTATCATGGCCACCTTCTCTTCCTCAACCTTTCAAGATGAAGCCTTGGGAGCAGCTGTTCAGGGGAGATGGTGGAGGTTCTAAGCCATGGCGGGCGGAGCTGCCAACGCTCAGGTGGGTCTTGGACCACACCGTCCCACCCACACGCCGAGGCGACGCCGGTCAATCGTGTCATGCCCACCACCCCGGCGCCCGGCGTCCGGCGGGCTCTGCCTCTCAAATCCGGCAGCAAACTCCTTCACTCCACGGCGGCGCTCCGGTTGTCGGTCGTCTCCTCCTTGTCCGCCACAGCGGAGCAGCGATGAGGGGACGAAGGCTGGGGACCGGGCTAGGAGCGGGATTTGATCCGGTCCGATCGCCGGCGGCGGAGGTCGGCGTGGGGCAGCGCCGCTTGCATCGGCGGCCTCATCGGGCGGCCAGCGTGGTGCCTCCCCCGCCACCGAGAAATCCGTCGTCCGGGGATTTTTTTCTGGAGCACCACATGGTGGGTCCCCACACTGCGATGTGGGGTCCACAACTATTGTGTGTCTTGCATGCGGTGCTCCATGTTTTCTTCCTCCCCCGATGCGCACGCGTGTGCCCTCCCCAGCTCACCCACAGAGACACGTGCCTTTCATGATAGAAGGCTCCCGGTTCAGCTTTATCTTTTTCTTCCTTCTTTTTTAGCTTTCTTTTCTTTTATGTTTTTTCTCCATGATAGTCTACGGTGCTAGTACTCCCTTCTGCAGCATGGTGGCTCTTCTCCTGGTGCTCCTTCGACAGTGCCGCCTCCCCTTGGGACCCCGGTTCGAGCTACATCTTCAACCTCCGGCGACAACTCCAACCATATCAATCGGGTTGTCGGTTTGGTTTTTTCTTCGTCGGCTCGACCAGCCCAACTTCAACCAATGCTTTGCACGGTCCTTCCGCCCAGCGTGCATGCATCCTCGACGCCCCCTGAGCCCCGCCGACGGTTTCTTCGTCGTAGTTATCGCCATGGACGGTGTTGTCGTTCTCTGCAGATCCAGAACTTCAATGTAACTTGGTCTTCTTTTGAGGACCCTATTGTATTCCGGACTGTTGTGATAATATAATATAAATGCGTTTGTTGTCAAAACACACACACACACACACAAGCAACAACGCTAGAAACACCATCTCTCATGGCACCTGTCAGCAGGGTTGTGTTTTTAGCCGTCATCGTGGTCGTCGCCATGGCGGTCTGGCCACCATCTCATGTTCATGGAAAAAAAAGACGACAGTACGTATTGTAAATACACATACATATACGATCCTATAGTATTTCTTACAGACATTATAGATATTTACATGACCAACCAATCATTGACCATTATTACTTTTAAATTTACAATTCCTATAGTATAATGTTCCCCGGGCACGGCCCTGAACAGATGCTGCACTCCTCCAATGCAAGTTCATTTTTCATTTTCGTATTACATAGAAAGATTCATTTTTTTCATCTTAATATTACGGTAATGAAATGGTTATTATTTGCTGGCTGTGCACTGGTTCATTTCATCATTTGTGGTCGACTGCTGCTAACTCTCTCTCATCGCCTCTGCACTTGGGCAGAAAAAGATTTGCAAGCCAGTTGATGGCTTGCGCAAATGCATTGACCTTGTGCAGTGTCTGTATTCCATTGGGTACGTGATCTTCCTCGGAATCCACGCCAGCGACATCACCTAAACGCTAATACCTTCAGTTTAATACATTTATCCCCTTCATCAACTTGTGCTAGGTCGTCAGCACTCATCAGCAGCAGCTAATGATAAGAAAGCCAACTGATCGATAGATGCCTTGGTATAAAACTGCTGGTGGAATTGATCAGATGAATTGAATTGAAGGCTACGCATGTGATCCTTAACTGCTTACGGCTCCGGTTGTTTGTTTTTCTTTATAAACTTCAGAGTTTTTCCTGTCGATGCAGTAAACAGAAACGAATAATAATGGTATCTCTTGAAATTTATCTTGGTATCTCTTGAAATTATCTTGCGTCAAAGCAAAAGCAACTGGCAGTAAGCAATGACAAGAGCACAGAACATTCAGATGGCAAAGCAGGGAGGGGTGCAGCCATGGCCATAAAAGCACAAGAACTTGTGGCGCACCATGCCAAGAAAGTGAGAAAACCAAATGGGCTCCCAGATTAAAACAGAAAGGCTTATAAGTAATATTTCGAGCAATCAACTGATGTCAAGACAGACCCGGTACTGACATGCAACTACTGTCTACTGGAATGGAAAATCACAATGTTAGACATGTTGAGTGACCATGCATGGCATCTATCTCAAGAACCACGAAGGCGGGTCACCAGATGGACGGTACTCTCATTCTGTATGTTATAATCTGCCAAGGTGAGGCCGTCCTCCAACTGCTTGCCAGCAAAGATGAGGCGTTGCTGGTCGGGAGGAGTTCCTCCTTCTCATGGATCTTCACCTTGACATTGTCAATAGTATCCGAGCTGTTAACCGCAAGAGCGATGGTCTTTCCGTAAAAGCGTCTTCATGAAGATCCGCATCAAGCCTCTTGGCATTGGGTGGACAACAAGGAGAAGGGTGGTCTCGTCGCAAATGTTGTGGTCCACTAAGGTGGAGTTATCCTCTAGCTGCTTCTTGCCGAAAATGAGGCACTGCTGGCCCTTGGGAAATCCCAAACTATATTCAATCTTGGCCTTCACGTTGTCAATAGTATCTAAGCTATGAACCTCAAGAGTGATGTTTGTGCCTGCTAGCGTATCCGTTACATGGATCTTCATCTTTTCTTGGAGGTCAATCGTCGATTGATGCTGGATGTCATAATCTGCCAGTGTAAGCTTGTCGCGTCTAGCTGCATTCCATCAAACACAAGGCAGTGTTGTTTCAGAACCTTTGCCTTAACACTATGCAAGGTATCTGATGGTCGGACCCTGAGACACGTTGTCCTGCCAGTGGGGCTCCTCACAAAGATCTCCATTCTGTGTAAGAATCACAATTATTTAAATAAGAATGTTATATTTAGCTATGCAACGATACAAAAGTCAATGGTTCCAAGCAGTAGTAGAAGCAAGAACCCATATATAGTAAGCAGTAGATGCAAGAACAGATATTGATGCAAATACATTGTTTATACAGAGTTGCGCTAAGCCTAGATGCAAAAAGTAAGTCTTACGCAATCATTAAAAAAAATGTGTGTACAATGAAGAGATAAAATGGATATCCAGTTCACATCTTGTTGAACACTTTCTAAATTGAATAGAACTGACAACGAGTGAATGCCAAATCAACCAAGAGGACTCTTAACATTACAAAAGCTAGCACACACTTTATAGTTGCTGTTATGCAACTATCTAAATTGAAATAGAGATCATGCAGTCCTTAATTCCCACCAGCAACTGAAATTAAATGCAGATGCTTTTGTTTAGGCTATAATACACTGGCAAAAAAAGGAAATGGCAACGGCTAAAGCAGCAGGAAGTAGAAGAAAATGATAAATATACAGTTTTGAGCTATGCTTATCATAATATCATGTAATTCCATAATGTATAGGCAGAATATATTTTAGAAAATATAAAGCATGTAATTAGTTACCATGGCAAGGGCGTAACAGGATTGGAATTCCAATCTAGTACTATACCTACCTTCTCTAGATGAGCAAAATTTCCCGCAAGAAAAAAATGATGAACAGTTACAGTACTCTCAATCTAACCAATCGAAAGATCCAACAAATCCTATGATGCCAGTAGTACGTAGAGATGCGCAAAATTAAGACAGTTGTGTGTACCTTTATGCCAACAACAGCAATTAACTGCAGACGCTTCTGTTTAGGCTATAGAAATACTCAGCAGGAAGTAGAATAAAGAAGATAAACCTAAAATTTGAACTATGCTTATAATGTAACTCCATTATGTATAGGCAGAATATAATTTAGAAAATACAAAGCATGTAGTCATCTACCGATTCAAGGAAATATAACAAGAATTCGAATCTAATACTAATATACTATACCCCATCGTTCTCTAGATGAGCAAAATTTCCCGGAAGAAAAATGATGAACAGTTACAATATTCTCAATCTAACCAATCCAAAGATAATGCTATATATATGATGCTAGTAGTACGCGAGAGATGGGAAAAATCAGCTCTCGTGTGTGTACCTTGCTTGAGTTAACGAAACTGCTAGCTCTTGTGCAATTCAACTATGGCCATAAATTTGATATGCTTCGAAATTTATGCAAATTTTACTCACAAGTAAAACTATTAAACTAAAACTAAAAAATAGACTAGCATAAATACATTATTTACACAGCGCAAGGAGTCGAAACAAGCCTAGCATGCAAAGTTAAGTCTTGAGAAATCATAAGAAATTACATGGCTCAGTCAGTTCTGTACATTGTGATGAGATCAAGCAAATATACTAATTTGTCTCTGAAAGTCTTTCTACAGAAATATACAGAACCAACGATAGGCGAATGCAAAATCAGCCAAGAAGACTCCAAAGTTACAGATGCTAGCGCACACTTCAGAGTTGCTACAATAATGCATCGATCTAGTTACTGAAGAAATAGATCAAAGCGCCCTTAATTTCCAGCAGCAACTAAAGTTCTAAGAAGATGGTTTCGTCTTCATTTTGTTTAGGCTATAGAACAATAAGCCAAAAATGTCAACGATTCAAGCAGGTATATAGTAGCAGGATAAAATAAACTATAAATCTACAATCACAAAATTGACATGTTATTCCTCTATGTGTATGCAAAATATAATTAGTTGCCGTAGCAAGGGTACATAACAAGAATTCCTATCTGACACCATACTCCATCCTTCTCCAGATGAAGAAATTTGCCCTCAAAAACACACAGTATTGTCAATCCAATCCAACCAATCCAAAGACCCACCAGAATAAATCATATGAGATGAGCGACAAATTCCAGCGAAAACCGCCGTAAATCCTACCACGAAAAGGATTACGACTGCTAGAATTAGAGAGGTGAGAGGCGAAAAAAAAGGTCGCGTGCCTGAAGTCAACGAATTGAAGCTGGCTCTTGCTCGGATCGATCGGATCTGTGGGCGTTCCTGCTTCGGACGGAGGGCCCAAGGGATCGGATTCGGATCGGTTGGTGTTCCGTGCTCTCCCTCCTCAGCTTTGACCTTGGTGGTTAGCCATGAACTGCCTCCTGGGGCCGCCGCTGGCCAGGAGGAAGAAAAGATATAAGGGGCGCTGGGCAGCAGATAGGTTTTAGGATTTCTTATTGGGCTCGGGCCGAAACACATGTATTGGACTTGCTATAATTAATATTTTAATAGACTTTTACTCTCCGATTTGGTAAATGAGGTCGTTTTGGGCTACATTTGAGTCAAATATTGAAATATAAATTATAAATAATTTTTAAGTCGTTAAATTTGGAATATAAAAAACTATATGAATAGATTTGTCTTTTTGCAAAATATTTTTTTGAGAGAATTCTCATAAAAATACTTTCATAAAATATACATATGTTAGTTTTTAATAATTTTTTTTTATAAAAATAAGAAGTCAAAGTTGTACTTTGGAGACCGTGTCTACATCCTGAGACCGGATCGATTCGAGGTGACACGTGGCGGCGCGCCCTGGTAGGTGGCGGCGTGATGTGGTGGGCGTGGTGGGGGGGGGGGGTAGGGCGGTGGCGCGGGAGTAGGGGCGGCACACACAAGAGAGAGAGAAAGGGAAATTAATCTTTATTGCTTGTTACCTAAAAAGATTACTGGACCCTTTACTTATATAGCTCTCTAGTGGGACTTGTAATCAAAGCAATCTCTCTAAAGGTTTCCTTATAGAATACCTTTTACAAGCAATCCTATTTATTTCCTAATAAGAGATTTCCTTATAGAGTTGGAATATCCCTTGCACATTAAAAAGTACTAAGATATTTCCTTATAGGTTGTAGGTGAAGTTTTACGCCCCGTATACCCGTCGGGTCGGATATCCTTGAGATATCTATATCCACAGGTAAAATTGCTAAAAATTTTGTCTCCAACAACGACCTTATAATTTAGGACGCATAGGAGAATATGAGGCGCATAGTTAAAAGATCCATCACCCATAATCTCGCCTCTCCAACAGCAGGGCGCGGCGCATACTCCCTTTCCTCGCGAACCCGTCCGGCCGGCGGCGTCGCCGCGCGCCTCTTCCCTTCCTATTCACCGCCGCCCTCCCTGTCATGGCTATAGGCAGCGAGCGTCCTCTTCCCTTCCTCTTCTCTCTCGAGTCCGGCCCCACCACCTCCCTCCCCGCCATGGCTATAGGCTATGCCATCTCCCCAGCGTGATGGGAGCACCTCCCTGCCGCCGAGCAAAGTCGAGCATCAAGGTCGCCGGCTCCGCCCGCCCGAGCCCGCTGGCAGCGCCCCCGTCGTCCTCGGTGCCGCCTGGCCAAGCCCGGCGCCCTGTCATCAGTGCCGCCTCGCAGGGCCGCGCACCCACCGATCCCCGGTCGGAGTTCCTCTTGCCCTTGGTCGGCGTGCGGGAGCTCCGCGCCTCCTCGGCACTAGCGCGGACGGGCACCAGAGCGGGCGGACGCGCGTTCCCTTCCCCTGCCGCTTGCTTCTCCATGGCCGGCCACGGACGTTACCTTCCCCTACCGACGCGGGTCCGGCGGCGCGAGCTCCTCTCATTTGCTTCCGATTCTCCATGGGCGGCGGAGGATGCAACCTCCGCGCCCCGGCGATGGCCTCCGGTGGCGGGAGGCGGCGCGGGGATGTGCTGCGACGGCGGCGCGGAACAGGAGACGGGCTTAAGCGGGATGTGCGGCGGCTCGACGGCCGGGGATGGAGCATCTTGGCGCCCGGCCGTCCCCTGGATAGCGCCGACAATGACTTCGTATCGCGGGCTCCATTGCGACGCGCGGCCTTCGTTTCGCGCAGCGCGCCGGCGCCGTGGCCCTCTCCTCCCGTCGCTGATCCGTTCATTCTTCCCTCATCTCGTCGGCCGAGCGGCACCGGCGGCATGGCCCTCTCCTCCCTCGCCCGCGGCGAGCAGCTGCAAGGAGAGGCCGCGGCAGGAAGGAGCGACACCAGCACCAGACACGCGCGTCGCCGTCGACCATAGCAGCAGCACGAGAGATGCGTCCGCGGAGAGAGAGAACCTTTATTTGCCTGCTCGATGGCGTGGTTGGCAAAATGACGAGGGTGGATGCATCTTCCGTTGGAGGCAAAAACACTGTGCATGCTGGATTTCTGAGGCTGCCTCCTTTGTTGGAGATAGTCTAAGCCTAGAACAATTAGGGATGCGCTTTTATGCTGGACATGGAACTTTAGAACAGTCGGAGTTGTTGTTGACTTGCTTGTTTATTGGCCATGCAAGCCGAAAGCATACCCAGCCCACCCTAGTAAAATGAACGAAAGCAGCCCAGCCCACATGGTTAAAGCAAAACGGAAACGACTACTCTTAGAAATTTTTTATATTTTTTTTTATGATTTTACAAAAATATATTACCCTAAAAAACTTTGTCAAAACTATACTATAGTCGTCGTATCGTATGGCGGTCGCCGTATCGTTGTAGAACCAACCACCATATGATACAACGGTTAATGACGTGGTGCGATCACAGGCGATCAGCCGCCATATCATACGACGGTTAGGCCAATTGCCATATGATACGACGGTGCAGTGCCCTACAGCCAGGTGGTTGCGGGCAGTGTGTTGTGTCTGCCACCGCCAAGCGGGTGCGCTAGCCGCCGTATGATACGACGATTGCAGGCCTACCGAATATGGCGGTAGGGTGGCGTCTTTTTTTAAGTGAAAGATGGACCATTTATGCCTGAATGGGTTGCACACTTGCACAACAACGTACACACAAATTTGCAATGGCACGTATGGCGCAAGCGCAACTACTGACCTAACCATGCATCGTTGCTAGTCCTAACATGCCTTAGGGTAAAGCCGATTACAATAATCCTAATCTAGTCGTATAAGTACTGCCTAGAGAACATAGACCCGCCGGAGTGCTGGGACGGCATGTAGGACCCCGGTGGGGGTGCAGGTGGAGGTGAAGGTGGTGGGATGGAGTTGTGGTTGGAATGTTCTTCTTCTTCTTCTTGTAGCATCCACAGGTGAAGCACTGGTCCTCGTCTCCGCTAGAGAATGGTGGATCTGGAGGAGTCAGTGCCTACACCAGCTCCTGCTTCAGGTTGTAGATGACGACGTCCTCGAGGTAGTCGATTTAATTACCTTTGATACGGCTCAATAGATGGGTGATCCACAGTTCCCAGGTTGGTCCTCGGTCGGAGTACTGCAAAAGCCAAGAAAACGTTAGTAAACCAAAAAAAAGATGATGAACAAATGTCATGTACATTGCTTACCTTTCTCGTTGGCAGTGCCAAAAGCGACGACTGGAGTTGTTCCATCCCTGGTAGACTTGCATCACGCAAAAGTCACCGTGTGCACATCTTGACCACTGCACCGGTTTATTGGGTGCATAGCTTCTAACTTCATGCATGGATTTGAAATCTCTTTTTATCTTGTATTGGGAAATTGGCCTTTAAGTTTGGATCTTGCTCAGTCCACAAGGCAGGACCGAAAGAGGGATCATCCCCACTCCAGTAAGACATTACTGGTTGCTGTGAAGAGCCGTTGGAGAAGAGAAGGGTGACATATATGTAGGCAATGAAGAAGCCTGCGTTGTGGGCCATTCGATCCGTGGGAAGAGAAAAGCAGTCAGTGACTCCGGAATTTTTTGTTACTGCTATACTATCCTTTATCTGTTTTAAATATAGTTCACGTAGCCATATATGGGGTGTCATATTTCATTATTACGTGCTTGCCGGACATTATTAATGTTAGCCATAACCATACTAAATATTAAGGATCTATTTACACAGCAACCGGCTGATTTTTCTCAACCCGTCGGGTAGTTTTGTAATCGTCTAATCAAAATCGGACCGTCCCGGCTTCTTCTTCTTCTACCTCCGACGCCCCGCTGCCGCACCATCCACCACCGGCAGCTGGGAGCGACCTCGCCGCTCTGCCCTCCTCCCGCCTCCGACCGAAAACCCCCCTCGCCGGACATCCTCCGCTGCTTGACGGTCGGCGCCCTCACCTGCTCACCTCTGCCGCCCACACCCCGCCTCCTCTGTCGGGCCACCGTCGGCACGTCCAACTCCTCTATGCTAGTGACGGGGCCAGAATATCAAAGTTGGGTACTCCCGTTCCTAAAAACAATCACAACAAAAAAAAAAAATCCAAATCTATAGTTCACCTAATGGGAGCGTAGAGAGCGTTTGATGGACCAAGTGATGGGCCTTTAGGGGAAATAAATTGGGTGTGTGGGGTGCGCACGCGCTACCCCATGCACACCCACGCGTGATGCCCTTGATTTGCATCGGGTCCGGGCATCTGCGATGATTCCTGCGCTGATTTGCATGGACCACCCCGCGCACCAGGAGCCTCACATGGCAGAGACGCAGGGCAGGGGTGTGCATGGTGCGGCGCGTGTGCACCCCGCGCACCCAATTTTCCTCTCTTTTAGGCAAACAACGATACATATATGTATATGCCTATAAGCATGAAATATACTTATCGTTTTGCAAAAAAAAAAAAAAGTTGGGTATTCCCGGACATACACCGACAATTTCAAGAGATTTCTTTTATCTGATTATAAACTATTTAGGATGTTTGTCATGATCTTTAGTTCAATTTATTTTTAAGGAAAAAGGTTCGAATTTATCTCGTCGCGGCTTACACTCAGCATCGATGATAGTACAAAAGAAGGGGCTTATCTGATACAAACAACAGATGAAACCTCGTCATAAGCATATTTAGTCAAATAGTGAGCTGCCCTGTTTTTGTGTCTTGAGCAGTAAATAAACAATCTCAGCCTCTCCAGTCTCTGAGTGTGACCCTTCACCACCAATCAACACATTGATGCATGCAAACAGCTTCCAGTAAGATATGAACGACAGCCACTGAAAGATTAACTTGCAACAAAGACAAAGACAACACTTCAGTTTCTAATGAGCGGCAACAAATCTGCCAAGAAAGTTACGTTACTCTTCATTTGCCCTGACCTTGGAGAGTTGGAGTGGTTTAGCTCTGCTTCGAGGGCTCTTGTTAATAATCCCTGGGTCTGCACAGCCTTTACACAAACAACCTTTACAAGTTCCAACAGGTCGGCGTTGAGGACAAATCTGCAGGACAAAACATCTTCTTCCCTTCACGAATTCCGACAAGTTTAACTTTTTTAAAATAATTTGTCAAAATCACAGGTTCTCGAAGAAGTAGAAACAAATCCACACGTGCGTACAATTTTACAGCTGCACTGTTTATGCGGATTCAAGGGAAGAGGCAACAAATCCAATTTCCAGCTTCAAAATGCAGGGGCCAAACAAAGTTGAAATAATAGTGTAAAATCACAGTTACAACTACAGATAGGAGCAGGCCAAAATTGTCCCAGAAAATAACGCATTGTCATGGTCAAGTAGCTAGAGCTAACAGAGGTAATAATCGTCAAGATATTTTTCGACAAATTTTTTAGACCAGAGGCATTTGCCCAGCTTTATTAGAAAGCGTATCAAACACCCCTGACCCATACACTGGCATAGCCAGGGCCAAACAGTTTCAAAGCACTCATAAGTGCCGCCCTATGACATCTACCATCCTCTGTTCTTATAACTCTAAAACAAGTTGAACTACTACAGCGACATCCTAAAACCGACTGAATATAGCAAAAACACCCATCACAGGGGCATACCCCAAGGGAAAGATAGTGCAGCAAAGATAAACGAACTTATTGCAGTTTTGCATCGATTGCTATTGTTTCTTCCCTGGGCAGGTCTGATCTTCTAATGAGCATTCGCCGTCATCAGCAGCATCATCTCCTCAGCTACCGGCTCCATCTTCGTCTTCAGCAGCGGCTTCCAGGATTTGAGCAGAATCGTTTTTGTAGACTAAACCCTTGGGAGAGGCCAGCACTTTCTTGTTAATAGCCATATCATTTCTTGTCTTCCAGATGGTCCACATGGCACCTGCACAAATAACTAAGGTCATATTTTGCCTAACTCCATGGCAGTTGTCCAAGAACTCTAAAAGAAAGTCTGCACAGCTTGTTGGTGATCTCAACCAACCCAAGCTTATTTTGAGAAAAGTCCATAGATACACAACAATTGGGCACTGAAATAAGATGTGGTCATTTGTTTCAGGAATATCACATATAAAGCACATCTCTGAACCTGACCACTTCTTCTTTTTCAGCTGTACCCTGATTGAAATAAGATGTGGTCAATTTTTCTCGACAAATTGACAGAATGTAGTGCTTTATCTCGACAATCAATCCAGATAACTTGAATGAATAAAGCTCTGAAATTTCCCATTTTTTTTATTATATCATCTCGCATTTCTTCAGCTCAAAATTTCTTATTAACTTTCCCAACATCTCTACGGTTTATTTTAAAGAGACCACAATGAATGGAATAGAGAGCACCGGAATAAGAAAAATGATATATCATGACTGATGAGCTGATCCATCCAGACATGTACGCACAAGAATCATTGTCGCTCTAGATAATAGAGAGATCTCAACTTGGCGAGCTCGATAGCCATTTTTACAAGTAACTTGATTGTATTTGACACCAGAAGATGACAAAATTCCTTTCTTAACGCTGAAATCTTTTCCATCCCTTATATAACAATGAGTTGTCTTTTAGTTCTTATTTGATATTTTCATCACTTCTGTCACATAAATTGAACAGAACAACTATCAAACCATCTCTAAAATTAGTGAAACTTTTTTTTTTTATAATAGAACAAATGAAGATGATTGAATTTTGCTTGAACACAGATATGTCATTTTCAAATAAAATTCACCAAATTTGACTACTTTTGAAGCATATTTGAACTTTTATGGTTCCAAAACACTTTCCAAAAATTATAGAAAAACAACTATTTTTATTCCTTACATGAGATTTAGGCACTTATAAAATGATTTCTACCATAAGTTACATAAATAATTAGAAGGTTTTTAAAATTTTCCTAAGTTTATGATTCTTCATAATACTCCAGATAAGTTTTGATAGGAAATAATTTAATGAGTTCAAGCATCTCATGTGAGAAATATTAGTTATTTTCTTATAATTTTTTAAAAGTATTTTTGTCGCCATAAAAAAATCAGAGAACTTATAAGGGTAGCTTTGAGTTGGTGAATTTTAAGTTTAAAGTTGTAAATACATATGTGTTATTTTAATAAGTATGGGTTCATATTCATTTGTTGTATCACCACAAAAAGTTTCTTGATTTTTGGACATGGTTGGCATATTGTTTCATCTAACTTAACTAATACAAGTGACAGAAATGTCAAATAAGGAATGAATGTTAGAAGTTAGTGTCATATTAGGAAGGGAAAACTTTTCCGTATCAAGAAAGGAATGAACTCAACTTCCAGTGACAAATAAGAAACTTCCCCATGGTTTTTCAAGGGTGCCCATGGCCCCAATTTTTCAGGGGGTAGCTCGTCCCATGAGCTACCCTAGAAATCCATTTTCACGGACGGACAATAAGCTACAGTAGCTAGAACAAGAGTGGGTAACTTTCGAATCCATTCCTAAATAAAGGTGTCATGAACGAGAATTGGGCCACCCCGAGAGTGGCTTGATGGGCTCGACACGGCGGCGCCGCCCGAGGGAGGGGGGCGCGGCATAAAGGGGCCGGCGCCCCTTGCCGCCGCCGCCTTCCTTCTCCCGTGCGATTCGAGTTTGCTTCATATTCAAGTTAGGATTATCTTAGGTAATTTTTGGTGTGCAGGGGATATCTCATCTATAAGGGAGACCCTTTATTAGAAAAAGAATAAATTAGGATATGCTTGTAAAAGGTATTCCGATCGTATAAGGAAACCTTATAGAGATTGCTTAGATTACAAGTCCCACTAGTCGGGCTATATAAGCAAGAGGCATGTAATCTCTAGGGGATAAGCAAGCAAAATAAAAAAATATCTTTCGCCTTCCAGCTCCAGGTGTGCCGCCGTCGCCGCCTCCGCCTCGCGTCGTCGCGCGCCCCCGCAGCGACCCGCGCCGCGCCCGGCGCGCGCCGCCGCCGCCGGCCCCTCCCCTCCCCGACGGCTCCTCCCCCTCCACCTCGTTGCTCGAGTTGTTGCTCGTCGCCGCCGCCCGGCGAGAAGCCGCGGCCCGACGCCATCTCCGGAGCCCAACGGTCGACGAGCCAGTGTCAATTCCGGCCCAATCTAGCCGGAATCGGCGATTGGTATCCGGAGACCAGGGCGATTCGCACCACCAATGTCTTCGAGATGACGGAGTTCACCGCGGCGGCTGAAGGCCCTCCTCGGCGACAACTGCGCGGATCGGCCGGCGCCGGCGACATGGAGGCTCGTCTTCGTTGCATGGATGCGTCTACATCACCTCGAGGACCCCCCCGCAAACCACGGCGACCAAGCCGGAGGACAGCCTAGCGGCCGCCGCCGCCGCCGGGCACAGGCCGGCCCAGCGCAACCCCCCGCCCGCCCTCCCCGCCCGGCTCTCGACATCGGCTCCGACCCCGCCATCCCTCCGGCTTCGGCGGAAGAAGATGGCCCAGTACATGGCGCACCGGCCGCCATCGACATCATCCTCGGCGACACTGCGGCACCGGCTGCCCTCTCCTCCTCCACGACACCTGCGGCCGCGCGGGACTCCCCGGCGAGATGGCGTCACCCGCGGCGCCCCTGCCCCTTCACGGGCGCCACCCGCGGCGCTCCCCGTACTGACCGCGCCACCGCGGCGCCCGTACGTACCGTGCTGCCACCGGCGCGCATACCCTCCCGCTACGTCCACGGCTTTTGCAAGTCCGGGGAGTTCAACGAGATCGACGACCCCGACCCTGGATTCGCAAGCGGAGCTCTTCTTCGAGCTCAACTTGGACATCGGCCGGGACTACCACGTGAGTTCTGTTGCCTTCCACCTCACCGGTCTTGTTGCGATGCGGTACATCGACTGTCCAAGAAGAAGTCCCGCTTTCGAGTGGGACGAGTTCACCAGATGCCTGCGACATCACTTCGGCCCGCCCCGACACCTCGACGCCATGGGGGCATATGCGCCGCCTTCCCAAGGGGGCAAGCTGGACGACTACATCAACGCCTTCGAGGTCTTTGCTTCACGCATGGATTTTTTTTTTGAGGGACAACGCCACCGCGTCGGCCCTCTTCGTCGAAGGCTTGCGCACCTCGGCTGCGGGCGGCACTTTCGAATGGTTCGAGCCCCGTTCGATGGAGGAGGCCATCGACCTCGCCCGCCAATTATTATGTTAACAATACCTTTTTTGCTGCTTCTAAGACAGCATCTTTGTTCATCAATTTTTGGGCCTTCAATCCAGTGTCGTATCTTGATGACTGAGGGCAGTAAGAGCAATCTTCACTGCACCCACCAGTCTTGATTGAAAGAAGTGTGCATTGCTGCACTTCTCTGAATTTATGGGTATTTCTGTGGACCTGAGCCTGAAAACAATAAAGTCGTTGCTCAGTAATGAGAAGAACAAATGGCACACCAGAACTGTTGGTACCCTATTAACTGTTCATTGCGACGTAATCACATGAATGCTAAATGCTCCAGCCCAGGTAAACTCATACAGTACAAGAACATTGTGTTCTTGAACAAATAATGAAGCATTTGATTATTTGAACCTGTCTTACAAACTAGCAATCTGTGGAGTTACTTCAAGGAATGTTTACAGTCAATGATGGGTAAAAATGCTCAGGAATGTAATAGTTCTACACCAAATTTTCTTTTATCCAATACGCAGGAGAGCTACGTATCTTTGTATTATAGATAGGAAACAGTAGCCCGTATACAATACCAAACTCCAGCACCCCATACAAGAGAAGGTTGGAGAAACTTAACAACACGATTACTTGAAAAAGACTTTTGATGACCAAACAACAAGGAAAAGACTCATCCAAAATGTCCTACCCTATTTAGTCCGAGAGCTTCAAGTTTCTTAGCTCTAGCTAGGCACCAGAGCATATACTCATCCTTAAATTGTCTCAAAAGCTCGCTAACAGAAGGGGAGTCTCCATCAAAGACACAGGCAGTGCTTCCAAAGCAACCACACGCAGTTAGAATGATGAGAGAATTTGCTCCTTTCCTGTACTACTTACTGATCATGCGGATTACCTTAGCCCACCAAACAGCAATGCAAGATAATCTGCTGCTGTCTTCCAGAGAAGTCTGCAAGCAATTGCAGCCTAAATTTCCTTCCTACTGCAGTTCAATTCCCTTGCAACTACAGAGCAATTTCGTAGCAAGGCTTAGCAGCCAAGTAGGACATTAGACTTGACTAAACTTGGCTACTACAGCAGTCCACCTTCACTAGCTAGGTCTGTGTATATATGCAATGGTAATGTAATAGGTAGTTCAGTTCAGCAGAACTTGCTGGTGCTTGTATGTGTGTGTTCTGTGCTCCCTCTCTTCTCCTACCTTCTGGTAACATACAATTTTGGAATTTCGTAGCAGTATAAACTTGTATATAGATTTCCTGTACAGAACTATGTGATACTCCAACACTTGCCCAATAGGTATGAGAAGAATCAACAACCATACAGCCTTCTAAAGGTGGATCTTAGAAAAACTTGTCAAGAACATCCTGCTCCTAAAAGTGAAACTTTCAATAACTGCAGTGCCAACTTTTGAAAGCCCTTTAGAGGAAAATGCTTGATGTGAATTTGCATGCTCTAGGCTATACCTGTTATATGCCCTTTGGGGCAGTAAATTCCTACCAACACTACAGACGGACCTATAAATAGCTCACGCCTTTTACTAACTTTTGAACACAAAAGCTTGGCATTTGACACCTAAGTCCATGTGACCAGTCTTTTCTTGCACAGGCAACAAGCTCAAAATGTTTACAATATGAAAAGGTTGGCTTTGGCTTTCAACGCCCGAATACTTTGTAGCAATGGACAAATTTCAGTGTCCATATAGTGTGACTGTGTGAGTGAAAAACCTGGACTTAAAGTTCAAAAAAAGAACCCAATGAAGTTGACATAACTATTGAAGTGTTGATAATTGGGGCTTCCCACTGGTTAAAAGTTCTAAAACCTAAATTGACAGAGCTGAGATGCTCATCACCAACATTTAACAAAATTGGGTAACATATACACCAATAATATTTGTGTACTAGATCCATCAAGTGTTAGCTGAACATGAACGGATATATAATATATTCTGATATCTGAATAATACCCAGTTACCCACTGTCCTCATCGTTGGCTGAACATGAAGTGATATCTAATTTAGTGAAATATTCTGTCTTTGAGCTGAAATGTCAATAGCTATCGCCAACCAGAACAAGAAATTCCCCAAAATGGAACAGTTTTGGCATTTGCCTAACCGACGACACTCTGAGGCAATCTCCACAGTTAAAAAAAAAAACATAACATTCTACTAGTACTAGCAGCTCAACAAATCTAGCATTCACCGCCGAAAGACTCTAAACATAACCTTGCCAGTAAATCCACGGCCTGCAACTGCCAGAAGCTCAAAGACAGAATCTATCACTAAATTTCCGGCGAGGTCATTAATCCGGTACCAAACCCGAGAGCGCCAGCATAGGACTAGTGGTGGAATTTGGGATCGCGAGGTGTCCATTCCATTCCAGGCGGTGTGTAATGTGTGACGTACCCCGTGGAAGAGGAGGTCGAGGAGCGGGGAGTCGTAGACGGCCTGGATCTCGGGCCGGCTCCAGTCGTTCCGCGGGCCGTCCCGTATCGCCCTCTCCGCCTCCGCCGACGCCGACGAGAACGCGGCGGCGGCGAGCGGCGGGCGGAGGCCGGAGCGCAGGTTGCGCGCTAGCAGCATCATGGCCATGCTAGCGTAGGTAGTGGCAGGCTGGAAAGGGATAGGAGCAGCAGCGGGCGATATCGCCGAGGGAAGGAGTTCGTTGCAGCTTGAAGCGAGCGTGATGAGATTGGACGCTCTGGCGGCTGCAGCGACTAGCGCCACTTTCTACTGCGGTCCCTTTGGTTTCTTCTTGGCTGGAGGCTGGAGCCTACGGAAATGCTAACCCGCGGTTTTACGGGGTTTAATTTTCTTTTTCAACAAATATATTTGTCGACTCGTGGGGACAAAAACGGCCTCAGACTATCGACAATGTTTATATAAAATATTACAATATATGAGAACAAAAACGTTCCATATGAGATTCTATAGTTTAATAATTACAATGACCACATAGTTTATAGGTCGAGAGACAAAGCTTATCACATCAATAATAATATTATGGGTAGAGCGATGAATGGACCAAAGGTACATAGCAAGTGTGAGTGTGTGTGGGGTGGGGTGGGGGGTTGTTTAATATTGTTTTCATATTTGCTCGTCCAGTCCTGCCTCTATATGAACATGGACACGGAGCGCTGCATTTTAGTAACCCAACAACCTCTCGCAAGTCGAGAACCCAACACAAGCAACAACAAGTCCAACGCCCGGGCGGGCAAAGCTCTCGTTCGCAAGTAGTCGCTCTCTGTAGTAGCCGTCCTCAACTACTCTCTCCACCATCTCCTTCTTCCCTCCCGTCGGCCCTCCTCCTCCCCGGCCCCTCCACCTCCGACCGCCGCCGGTCCCCCCAGGCGTCCTCAGCGGCGGCAGGAAAGCGGGCGGGCAGTTGCTCCTTCTTTCCTCTATTATAGTGTGCTAGTGAATAAAGGCCTTCATGGCCACCTTCTCTTCCTCAACCTTTCAAGATGAAGCCATGGGAGCAATTTGTTCGGGTAGATGGTGGAGGTACTAAGCCATGGCGGGAGCGGAGGCGCTAACGCTCAGTGGGTCTTGGACCACACCGTCCCACCCATATGCCGAGGCGACGCCGACCAATCCGTGTCATGCCCACCACCCGACGCCCGGCGCCCCGGCCGGGCTCTCCAAATCCGGTAGCAAATCCATCACTCCACGCCGGTAGTCTCCTCCTTGTCACGCCACGCGCGGAGCAGTGAGGTAGACGAAGCTGGGACTCTCCAAATCCGTAGCAAATCCATCACTCCACGCTGGAGGCTGGAGCCTACGGAAATGCTAACCCGCGGTTTTTACGGGGTTTAATTTTTCTTTTCAACAAATATATTTGTCGACTCGTGGGGACAAAAATGGCCTCAGACTATCGAAAATGATATTATAAAATATTACAATATATGAGAACAAAAAACGTTGCATATGAGATTCTATAGTTTAATAATTACAATGACCACATAGTTTATAGGTCGAGACAAAGTTTATCACATCAATAATAATATTGTGGGTAGAGCGATGAATGGACCAAAGATACATAGCAAGTGTGTGTGTGGGTGGGGTGGGTGGGTGTGGGGGTGTTTAATATTGTTTCCATGTTTGCTCCTCCAGTCCAACAACCTCTCGCCTATCTCTACTACATATAATGCATCAAAAAACTTTTCCAAAGCCCACCCAAAGAAACTGCCCACCACAGTCAATCTCTCTCCTAATTTTTCTTAAGTACACCCAACAAATTACACCCTAAAACTAAACAGTTTTTAAAATGAATGGCTCCGATCTGTTTTAACCTCTTCTCTCACTCACCCACCAACATCCCAGGGCCAAAATTGTTGGGATCAATCCTCATCATCCACCGTCCTAATCCCTCGCCTCCACCCCACGCGCGGTCAGCGGCTTTCCATCTCCCCGACGCCGCTAATCCCTACGCCCATCCAGCCTCGTGCGCTGCCCCGATGACTTTTGGTCTTCCCCACACGAAGCTCCGACTTCTCCTCTCCCGTTCTCCCCCTCCATCTCTCTCCCAAGGCTGGATGGGCGTAGGGCGATGGCGCCCTCGCCGGCTGCGCGCCGGCGCGAGCAGGCCCCAACAGCTCCCACACCTCGCTCCTCCCCAGCCCATACCACGCCGTTGCGCGCACCGCCCCTGCCACGTCTCCTCCGAATCCAGCGAGGGCACTGCTTCGCACCGCCGTAGCGTCGCGCGTGCGCTGCCCCGACAGCAGCTGTTCTCCGTGAATAAGAAGGACGACGAGCTCGACGAGGAAGTCGGCGCACAATGGCGTGGGATCGACTCCTGACTTTCGAGTGTCGCGCGACTTCTGCTGATGCCGAACGCCTCAACTGGGAATAACAAAAGGTATGCCTTCCATATCCGTTTTAGCCATGGTGATTAAATATTTATAAAAATAATAAAATCAGGATTGTGTATTCGTTGTTTTCTGATACATTTGTACATACATTATATATGCAGTGAGAAAAAATCTTAATCTCCCAAGTGCTCCATTGATTGGTGATTTGGTGATCTTAGATTACCATGGATTTATAGGGGGAGGAAGCAAAGGAATGTTCAGGCAAGACTGCAGAGCCTTTGCTCGATGTTATGCAAGGAACGAGTGGTACTCCCCAATTCAGTTGAACTTACAGCAGAATCAATGTCACACAACAATCAGGTAAGCACTCCTATGATAGTTATTACACAAACAATTCTTTTGTTCAGTTACCAAGTGCTCTGTTAATTTACACCTTCAAATCACCATGGATTTAGGGGGAGCAAGGGAAAAACGGCTTTGGCAATGCTACTTTGAAAGATTGGCTTTGGCAGGAACACGGGGTTTGTTTTAGCTTCTCATGCAATCCTGATGGCACTAAAGTACAAGCGTTCAATGTTGAGTTCTATTGTTACAGTCTCTATTTGCTTACCAATCTTGTCTGGGATTGATGATCTATTTTGTTCAGGATTAACGGCCTCTGTCTCGTTGCAACTAATGATTGTCGTAGCTACTTGTAGCAACATGGATGAAATGGTCGATTCATGTGGTGATTTTGCTGGAAGGATTGGAGTTCAGGAAAGGTATGATTCGAAAATTTGTTACTTCAATCCTTCAGTCAATTCAAAAATTTTACGTTGGTTATGAAATTTTGGTTTCTCATGTTTGCAGCTTTGTGAAATGCATATTGGTAAATGGATGTTCCAGTCTGATGCAGCAGTGGTGACAAGAGGATGCTACCAGCAGAAGTCAGTGGAGGCAAGAGGAGGCCACCAGTGGAAGTCACATACGAGACCTCCTGCCTGGCCCATGGATCTCTGGATCCAGGATATCAATGACATCTTGCTGGGGCTGGTAAACACAAAAGTTCCACTCAACGAGGTGAAAAGAGTGTGTCGTGGAGCCTCGATGCTCACCATGTGCAGCCAAAACAAGATGATGCGGATATGGGAGGTGCTGCCAGGGAAAAAGTTCGAGTATCTCTCGGTGCTGACGGGCCACCCACAGGGCGTCAAGATGGTGCAATGGCACCCCATCCTTGAGATTTCGGTCTCTGTCAGTGTCAGTTATGATAATTCCATCAGGGTATGAGCCTGTCCAACTCTTAACAAATGCATCCATTGTGCTATTGCATCTGTTTATCCTATGTATTGTGTTCAAATTCTTCCATGGCCAAGTTGCTTTCAGCAGTGATCAGGGCCTGCATTGCAGTTATTTACTGGCTTTCAAAATGATGGGATCTCAACTGATATTAGGAATCGTACTGACAACAAAGACCTGATTTTTTTTTTTAACCAGAGACTGAATCTGAATGACATGTTACTCTGCATGTAGGCGGAAAGATACTCTTTGCTTTCTCTTCAATTCTGGGTGCTGAGGAAATTTGTACTGCATATGCAGCTAAGTTGTGGCTCCCTCAGATCAAGGCCTTCAGGCTTTTTAAATCTCCACTCATGCAAGTGTATGTGTGTTGTTTGTTCTCATTCCTAGCTAATTTTTTTTTTATGACATGTGCAAAGTATCTTAATTCTCTCAGGCTGTTTCTAATGAAAGACCTTGTTTTAACACATGAATCTTGTTGTTCTGTATTGATTAAACTGTTTATGAACTTTTTTTTTTTTTTTTTGCGACAAAACTGTTTATGAACTTTTATTAGGTGTGTTTATCTGTGCATGGAAACTGCTGAAAAGAGCTCATCTTGTGAGAAAGCAATGGTTGTCATAAACAAGCAATGGTTACGCAGGTGTGTTCTATCTGTACACCTAATTATTTTAAATGTTATAGCATATATAGTTTAAATATAACATAATAATTAATTCATATATGATTCTGTTCAGCATGTATTACCTTGTTCTGTATAAATGGTTTCTCGGTTGCAGCTTAATTGATCCCATGTCATTCTTAATTTTGTCTTCTAAGCTCTTCAAAACCTTTGCTAGAAGTAATTATTTAGAACCCAATGTCAGGACAGGTTTAATTATATTTTGTAGCATTGGCAAGAGTTGTTCTTCACCTTGAATTATCAAATTTTCTATTTGCTGTACAAGTAGACAGGTTTGTTACTATTTTTACATTGAAGATATTTAAAGTGCTGATGGCGCAGGTGTGTTCACCAACTTGGTTGTTTTCTTCTTTTTAATGATCAAGTGATAGACTGATAACAGAGTGGTTCCTCAATGTAATCTGAGCAAAGTTGACTGATCATGTATGTCGTGAATGAAATGGTAGATAAATCAATTGGTTTCTAAATGGAGTTGTAGTGTAGTTAGCATCGAAAAGTTAGATAACCACTAGATGTTATTGAGCTCATAATCGTGAAATTGAATAGTATTTTGACCTAATTAACAGTTAGTTGTGAAATTTGCACCAAACTGAAAATGGGCAAGCTGGGAATCTGGGATAGGACTGTTGTTGCCGTTCATGTTAGAATTACTAAATAATGGTTCTCAATGCCTGTAAATGTTTACATTGAAATAATGTTATGCAATATACTTGGCATGTCATAACTTGGTATGGTCCAGTTGTCACTAATCAATACTTTTTTTGCTTGTGCCTTATGCAGGTTGATTTGAATGGAACTCACATGCTTGATCCCAACGCTGGTAGGACACTAAGAATATGACAGTAACTCGGTGCTGATGGCAGCTTTGTAACCTGTGTATGCATGCTTGAATATATATCATTGCCGTTGTTGTTTCCTTAAATATATGATAGTTTTGATATAATAAAGGGAAGGCCTTATGAAAAAAATCTTATTGTCGGATTGTGCTTTATTTATTTTAATAATCCTCATTGCTGCCGAATGCTTTGCCGTGGAGTGTGTGGCCATTTGTACATAGGTGAGGTTATGGGATGTTAAAAGAAGCTGTATTGGCATTGAGAATGGCCATGGGAGATGTTGGTTCTGTACAATCGTGGGAGACAGACTATAAAATTATCTTATCGTCGGATTGCTTTAAAATACATCCATTAAATGAAACCGTAGCAATGCGGGCACTATACTAGTATCAACATGGACACCGAGCGCTGCATTTTAGTAACCCAACAACCTCTCGCAAGTCAGAACCCAACACAAGCAACAACAAGTCCAACGACCGGACATACGAAAAGCTCTCGTTCGCGAGTAGTACGCTCTCTGTAGTAGCCGTCCTCAACTACTCTCTCCACCATCTCCTTCTTCCCTCCCGTCGCCGGCACTCCTCCTCCCAGCCCCTCCACCTCTGCCCGTCGCCGGTCCCTGCCACCTGGCGTCCTCGCTGGCGGCCAAGCAGGCGGGGCGATTGCTCCCTTCTTTCCTCTATTATAGTGTGCTAGTGAATAAAGGCCTCCATGGCCACCTTCTCTTCCTCAACCTTTCAAGATGAAGCCATGGGAGCAGCTGTTCGGGGAGATGGTGGAGGTACTAAGCCATGGCGGGAGCGGAGCGGCCAACGCTCAGTGGGTCTTGGACCACACCGTCCCACCCATACGCCGAGGCGACGCCGACCAATCCGTGTCATGCCCACCACCCCGACGCCGACGTCCGTTGGGCTCTGCCTCTCAAATCCGGTAGCAAATCCATCACTCCACGCCGGCCGTCTCCTCCTTGTCCGCCACGCGCGGAGCAGTGAGGTAGACGAAGCTGGGGACTGGCCTGGGAGCGGGATTTGATCCAATCTCGATGCGCCGAGCAGCAGGGGCAGCAGGGCGGCACCGCTCGCATTGACGGCCTCATCAGGCGTGCCTCCCCTGCCACCAAGAAATTCGTTGTCCAGGGATTTTTTCCTGGAGCACCACATGGTGGGTCTCCCACCTTGCGATGTGGGGTCCACAACTGTTGTGTGTCTTGCATGTAGTGCTCCATGTTTTCTTCCTCCCCCAATGCAGACGCGTGCCCTCCCCAGCTCACCCACAGAGACACGTGCCTTTCATGATAGAAGGCTCCCGGTTCAGCTTTATCTTTTTCTTCCTTCTTTTTTTTAGCTTTATTTTCTTTTTATGTTTTTATCCACTACAGTCTACGGTGCTTGTACTCCCTACGCAACATGGTGGCTCTTCTCCTGGTGCTCCTTCGACAGTGCCGCCTCCCCCTGGGACCCCGGTTCGAGCTACATCTTCAGCCTCCGACGACAACTCCAATCATATCAATCGGTTGTCGGTTTGCACTTTCTTCATCCGCTCGACCAGGCCAGCTTCAACCGATGCTTTGTACGGTCCTTCTGCCCGAGTGCATGCGTCCTCGACGCCCCTGCGATCCCCGCCGACGGTTTCTTCGTCGTAGTTATCGCCATGGATAGTGTTGCCGTTCTCTGCAGATCTATGACTTGAGGTAACTTGGTCTTCTTTTGAGGACCCTATTGTATTCCGAACTATTGTGATAATATAATATAAATGCGTTTGTTGTCAAAACACACACACACACACAAGCAACAACACTAGAAAACACCATCTCTCATGGCACCTGTCAGCAGGGTTGTGTTTTTAGCCGTCATCGTGGTCGTCGCCATGGCGGTCTTGCCACCATCTCATGTTCATGGAAAAAAAGACGACAATACGTAGTATTGTAAATACATATAGATATTTACATGACCAACCATTCATTGACCAGTATTACTTTTAAATCCCCCCCCCCCCCACCCCTCCCCCCCCCCCCCCCCACGGCCCTGAACAGATGCTGTACTCCTCCAATGCAGGTTCATTTTTTCATTTTGTATTACATGAGAAAAATTCATTTTTTCCATCTTAATATTACGGTAATGAAATGGTTATTATTTGCTGGCTGTGAACTGGTTCATTTCATCATTTGTGGTTGACTGCTGCTAACTCTCTCTCATCGCCTCTGCACTTAGGACCCTGTAAGATTTGCAAGCCAGTTGATAGGCGATGTCAACCTGCGAACCTGCAGGTCCAGTGCTAGGCTACAAGTCGTGTGACGTGCGTGTGGTCGGCTGCATATGCATTGATCTTGTGCATTGTCTGTATTCCATTGGGTACGTGATCTTCCTCGGAATCCTCGCCGGCGACATCACCTAAACGCTAATACCTTCAGTTTAATACATTTATCCCCTTCATCAACTTGTGCCAGGTCGTCAGCACTCATCATCAGCAGCTAATGATAAGAAAGCCAACTGATCGATAGATGCCTTGGTATAAAACTGCAGGTGGAATTGATCAGATGAATTGAATTGAAGGCTACGCATGTGATCCTTAACTGCTTACGGCTCCGGTTGTTTGTTTTTCTTTATAAACTTCAGAGTTTTTCCTGTCGATGCAGTAAACAGAAACGAATAATAATGGTATCTCTTGAAATTTATCTTGGTATCTCTTGAAATTATCTTGCGTCAAAGCAAAAGCAACTGGCAGTAAGCAATGACAAGAGATGCTGCTCACAGAACATTCAGATGGCAAAGCAGGGAGGGGTGCAGCCATGGCCATAAAAGAACAAGAACTTGTGCCGCACCATGCCAAGAAAGTGAGAAAACCAAATGGACTCCCAGATTAAAACGGAAAGTTAAAAACAATGGCTTATGTCAAGACAGACCCGGTACTGACATGCAACTACTGTCTACTGGCATGGAAAATCACAATTTTAGACATGTTGAGTGACCATGCATGGCATCTATCTCAAGAACCACGAAGGCGGGGCACCATATGGACGGTATCCTCATTCTGTATGTTATAATCTGCCAAGGTGGGGGCGGTCCTCCAACTGCTTGCCACCATAGATGAGGCGTTGCTGGTCTGGAGGAGTTCCTTCCTTCTCCTCGATCTTCACCTTGACATTGTCGATAGTATCCGAGCTTTTAACCGCAAAAGCGATGGTCTTTCCGGTTAGCGTCTTCACGAAGATCCGCATCAAGCCTATTGGGTGGACAACAAGGAGAAGGGTTGACTCCTTGCAAATGTTGTGGTCCACTAAGGTTGAGTTATCCTCTAGGTGTTTGTTGCCGAAAATGAGGCACTGCTGGCCCTTGGGAAATCCCACACTATATTCAATCTTGGCCTTCACACTGTCAATAGTATCCAAGCTATGAACCTCAAGAGTGATGTTCTTGCCTGCTAGCATATCCGTTACATGAATCTGCATTTTTTTCTTGGAGGTCAATCGTCGATTCATGGTGGATGTCATAATTTGCCAATGTAAGGTTGTCGTGTAGCTGCCTTCCATTAAACACAAGGCAGTGTTGTTTCAGAACCATTGCCTTAACACTATGCAAGGTATCTGATGGTCGGACCCTGAGACACGTTGTCTTGCCGGTGGGGCTCCTCACAAAGATCTTCATTCTGTGTAGGAATCACAATTATTCAGATAAGAATGTTATATTTAGCTATGCAACGATACAGAAGTCAATGGTTCCAAGCAGTTTAGGCTATAATACACAGGCAAAAAAGAAAATGGCAACAGCTCAAGCAGCAGAAATCTACAGTTCGAGCTATGCTTATCATAATATCATGTAATTCCATAATGTATAGGCATAATATATTTTTAGAAAATATAAAGCACATAATTATTTACCGTGGCAAGGGCACGTAACAGGATTGGAATTCCAATCTAATCCTATACCTATCTTCTCTAGATGAGCTAAATTTCACGCAAGAAAAAACGATGAACAGATACAGTACTGTCAATCTAACCAATGCAAAGATCCAACAAATCCTATGATGCCAGTAGTATGTAGAGATCCGCAAAATTAAAACAGTTCTCTTGTGTACCTTTATGCCAACAACAGCAATTAACAGCGGACGCTTTTTTTGTTTAGGCTATAGAAATACCCAATAGGAAGTAGAATAAAGAAGATAAACCTAAAATTAATTTGAACTATGTTTACTCCATTATGTATAGGCAGAATATAATTTAGAAAATACAAAGTCCTCTTAATGCGATGCGGGTGAAGTCCAGCTTTTGAAAAAAATTTAGAAAATACAAAGCACGTAATCAGCTACCGATTCAAGGAAATATAACAAGAATTCGACTCTAATACTAATATACTATACCCCATCGTTCTCTAAATAAGCAAAATTTCCCGGAAGAAAAATGATGAACAGTTACAGTATTCTCAATCTAACCAATCCAAAGATCCAACAAATCCTATATATGATGCTAGTAGTACGTAAAGATGGGAAAAATCAGCTCTCGTGTGTGTACCTTGCTTGAGTTAACGAAACTGCTAGCCCTTGTGCGATTCAACTATGGCCATAAATTTGATATGCTTTGAAATTTATGCAAATTTTACTCATAAGTAAAACAATTAAACTAAAACTAAAAAATAGACTAGAATTTTCTAGTAATCGATCAACTGCTTAAATACATAGAAAATGTATTGCACGTTACACAGATACAAAACTATGTAAACATTGTCATACAGTTATTATTTTGATATAATTTGCATCATATATTGTTGCCCGCGACTCCTAGAGCACAATTTTAATACGTTTAAGGCAACCAACTTTTTTTACGAAGCAATCAAATGTATAAAAAATAATAATTATAACAGAATGTACGAGCAAAAACCAGTTATCTAAAAATAATTCAAGCAGGAACAGAATGTACGGCATAAATACATTATTTACACAGACCAAGGAGTCGAAACAAGCCTAGAATGCAAAGTTAAGTCTTGAGAAATCATAAGAAATTACATGGTTGAGTCAGTTCTGTACATCGTGATGAGATAAAGCGAATATACTAATTTGTATCTGAAAGTGTTTCTACAGGAATATATAGAACCGACGATAGGCAAATGCAAAATCAGCCAAGAAGACTCCAAAGTTACAGATGCTAGCGCAGACTTCAGAGTTTTGCTACAATAATGCATCCATCTAGTTACTGAAGAAATAGATCAAAGCGCCCTTAATTTCCAGCAGCAACTAGGTGCTTTCGTCTTGATTTTGTTTAGGCTATAGAACAATAAGCCAAAAATGACAACGATTCAAGCAGGTATATAGTAGCAAGATACATAAAAAGATAAATCTACAATCACAAAATTGACATGTTATTCCGCTATGTGTATGCAAAAATATAATTAGTTGTCGTAGCAAGGGTACATAACAAGAATTCCTATCTGACACCATACTCCATCCTTCTCCAGATGAAGAAATTTTCCCTCAAGAAACACACAGTATTGCCAATTCAATCCAAGCAATCCAAAGACCCACAAGAATAAATCATATGAGATGAGCAACAAATTCAAGCGAAAACCCACGTAAACCCTACCACGAAAAGGATTACGGCTGCTAGAATTAGAGAGGTGAGAGGCGAAAAAAAAAAGGTCGCGTGCCTGAAGTCAATGAATTGAAGCTAGATCGATCGGAGGGGCCCAAGGGATCGGTGGGTGTTGGTGCTTCCGCCTGAGAGAGACGAGACGGAGAGATTAATGGGGGTCGCCGGCTGCAGTCTCCGTTCTCTCCCTCCTCAGCTTTGACCTAGCTGGCACGCAATGATCTCCCTTATATAAGAGGCGCTGGGCAGCAGACAGTTTTTTTTTTTTTTTTTTTTTTTTTTTTTTTTTCTTTTTCTCTGGCCGAAAGACATGCACTGGACTTACAATAATTAATATTTTAATGACTTTTTACTCTCTCCGGCTTGGTAATGCGTTTTGGAAAACATGTTTGAGTTAAACATTGGGAATATAAATTATGAATATGCGTTTGAAAATGTGAAAACTAAATGAATAGATTTGTCTTGCAAAATACTTTCAATAAAGTATACATATGTTAGATTTTAATAAATAAGAAGTCAAAGTTGTACTTTTGAAGACCGTGTCGTTGTCCTAAACGACTTTGTTTACCAAACTGGAGGATGTATGTTTAAGCGGGTAATGGTTATTATCCACTGGTGAAGCCTTCTTTTCCGTTTGCTGCCCACAGGTGAAGTTTTTACGCCCGTATAGCCGTCACCTCGGGTATCCACAAATATCTGTATCTGCGGTTATAGATGTGCGTAAAGCCCGAAGCACGAAGGCCCGGCCCGGTATACGATTTTTGCCACGGCCAAAAAGCGGCATGACCGGTCAAAAACCGTGCTCGGGCCGGCGGCCGGTGCTCGTAGCGAGGCGGCGCTTGGGCCTACCCCAAGACACGTGTGCCTGTCTGGCCCGACACGGTTTTTGGCCTTGGCCCGTTAGAGGCCCTGTCCAGGGGGAGACGAGGGGACGGCGAGCGTCAAATAAAAGTCGCCCCTTGCTCATCCCTAATCCCATTCTTCCCCTCTAGCATATAGTCGCACTCGCCGGACCGCCAGACCACCTCGCCTCCAACCCTAATCCGCTCCTTACGCCGCCGCCATTGCCGGCCCAGGGCCTGCGCATCTTCGTCCTCTCTGGCGACACCTCGGCACCTCGGCGGCCGGATCTTCACCCTCTTCTCCCCCTCCCCACATCTCGGTTACTGGTTCTGCCGTCCGTCGACCGCCCTGCCTCTGTGTCCACCCCTTCCCTCTTTAGCGCCAGGCTCCAGCTAAGCAGGTCGACGGTGATGTCCACCCCTACCCTCTTTGCCTCTGCTCCCCCTCTTTCATCTTGTTCTCTTCTATGATTCCTAACCCTAACTCTTCTCCCATGCTATTTTTTGCAAGTCGCCGGCGATGTGGTGCCGCTCTAGCCGTTGAGGAACAGTGTTGAATGACAAGGACAAAGAGGTGTGCGACGAGGGTGAGGGCCGGAGATGTGGACATGGCGGCCTCCAATGATGATCCAGATGTGGCTATGACAATCAATGACAAGTTCGAGCTGGGCGGATCCCGGGGACGATGAGGGCGACATGGGAGATGCCGCCGCTCTCCTATTCGGTCGGAGGAATGACCAAGCTCGTCCTCGGGTACCTGCTTCTGCCCCCATCTGCCCCATCTGCACCATCCTCTGCTACCCCCAACTGGTACCCCATCTGCTCCACCATCTTCTGCTGCAACATCTGCTACTAGCCCTAGCGAGACAGGGACTGTGGTGTCGTCCATTCCAGGTAAGTGCCGAGCTGTTGTGTGGGCTTTCTTTGTTGAAATCATAGAAACTGAATAAGGTCAGACAAAGTGTGTCGCTGTTTGCAAGGAATGTAGGTCTCGTTTGTCTGGTAATTCTGCTCATGGCACTGGACATTTGATTAGGCATCACAAATCTTGTAGTGCTAAGGTTGAACATAATAACATGGTTCAAACTAGACTAGCTATGAACCCGATGGATCATATAAGAATTGGGAATACAAATCTGAGGTTGCTAGAGAGGAGATTTGTCGATTGATTGCTAGATTGGATCTTCCTTTGTCTATTGCTGATAATGTTGCATAGGATGATTTCATTCAGCGTGCGCATAATCCTAGATACAAGAGGGTGTCGGATATACAAGCGCTAGGGATCTAACTAAGCTTTTCAATGAAAAAATAATGCCTGTTAGACAAGTTCTTTCTAGATTGTCTTCTATTTGTTTGGCATCTGATATATGGGCTAGTAATGCGAAGGAGGATTATATCACTCTTGTGGCTCACTATGTTTCTATTGAGTGGGAACTTAAAAAATCTGTGATGTTGTGACCTCAATGTTAGGCAAGTTTGGTTCAGCTAGACCAGTAAGGACCACCTACCCATCTGGATTGACAAGTAAGAGGAAGCAGGAATGGGGTAAAAATTTTGGAGCAACAACTTCTAATTCATCTAATGTGCATTCTCGGTGTCTCTGAGCTCACTATTTACCTTGACAATGACAATGTTGTGGCATATGGTGATGACTTTGATATCCTTAATTGGTGGCATGAGCATAAAATAACCTATCCAGTTCTTTCTATGTTGGCTAAAGATGTTATGGCTATTCTAGTGTCTACTACTTCTTTGGAGTCTACCTTTAGTGTTACTGGCAGGATAATTGAGGAACGTCGAGGGGCATTGAACTCAGGGACAACAGAGAAGCTGGTCTTGATAAAGGGTTGGGAGAAGGGCGGGAGAAGGCACAACATGTTGTGGAGGGCAGGTGATACGGAAGAGTTCTACAAGAATGATCATTGGCTTGATGGAGATGGTACTTCTAATGGAGATGATAGTACTGTGGTTGGTTCTACTTGAGGTGAGTGGTAGTCTATGACAGTGAGAGTTGAGACTTGAGAGTGAGTGAGACTTGATAGTGAGTGAGTTGAGATCTTGAGTGAGACTTGAGACTGTGATTTGTAATAATGTTTTGAACTATTAATGATAAAATGATGTGGAATTTGAGTTGTGAGCCGTACTATTTTCCTATCTAGGGTTTTATCTCAAGAGGTGCGAGTTTTACCTAAATAGGTTTTTAATGAGGCGGCATTGCACTCGCAGCTCAAATTCCTTATAACTGAAATCTTGTGATATGTGATGCTTATGAAATCATGTGTTTGAATCTGTGATGCACTCACAGTTATGATGTTAATGATCTTTAAAACTATGATTTTTGGACGTGCTATTGAAATTATGAAAAAAAAACAATGTGCTGCCTGACAAACGTGCTTGGGTCGGCCTGGTTCTGACCGGAGAGGACATGAGGAGAAGGAGGTGACCGTAGAGAAGATCGCTGGCCGTCATGACGAGCGGCCCGACCTAGGGCGCCATCGCATCCACTGCGTCAAAACTGACGTTGTCGATGTAGAGGAACTCCTGGTCGTTATCGTCGAAGAGGAGCACCGTGACGTTGTCGAGTTGGACGTTTGGGCGCGCCATGAGGAGAAGCACAATCGCCGGGAAGGCCTGCTCCTCATGTGGGCGAGTTGGGAGGTGGAAGCCCACTTCAACACCTTGCAGGGGAACGCCACCTTTGAGAAGAAGGTTCTCAGGAGCTTCGAAGCTGCAGGGACGTAGTAGCGGTGGAAGTACCTCACGATGCCGTTGTAGAGGTTCCACTCGGTTGCAGTCGCCTGGAGCTCGATGGTGCTTGTGATGATGCCAAGCTCCTGGTTCGTCGAGGTACCCAGGTGTAGCTTGGTGAGGAGGTCGCCCGATGTCTGGTCGTCGATCGCCTCCATGGCAGCGGCTAGGTGCTGTCGTCCTGGCACCCGGTCTGCCAGAGCTGCATCGATGTCGGTGTCGGCGTCGGCGATGTTGTCATTGCGGTGGTCACTGGCGTCCTCTGCTGCTGGCACCGACAGCTCATCGTCGTAGTGGCGTGCAAGGTCAATGACCTCCTCCATCTAGCGTGGCTCGAACCAATCGAGCACCGTACGAAGCGTGTCAGCGTAAGCCACCGAGCAAAGAGGATGACACGGCGAAGGCGGCTCTTGAGGTCCATGCGGGTCGCATTGCTCTCAAAAGCGTCGATGTAGTCGTTCAGCCTGCCCTCCTGAGCAGGAGGCGCGAACTCTCCGGTAGTGTTGGTGACAATGGGAGGTCCAAAGTCGCGTCGTAGGTAGTGGGTGAACGCATCCCACTCGACCAACGGCCTCCTCCGGGGCGATTATGTGGAACCGGGACTGCGGCCGGGACTGTCGGATGGAAGCAGCATACCGGGCGTAGAACTCGGGGTCGATGTCATCCTTCAGCTCGAACAACAGCTCCATCTTGTGGATTGTTGGTATTTGTTAACCTACGGGAATATTATGATGGATAATCCGCAAGCGAACGGATACCGGTGAGCACTTCACCGAGGAATAGGGCTTTAAATATCGAATCCACAGGGGAGAGAAGGTGAAAGCATGTCGAGGTGTATAGCTAAATCGAGTGGCTATATAACTAGATTAAAAAGAGAGGTAAGGAGTTCTATTAGGAAGGTCTTGTTCTCACTTCAAGTAAATCATTTGCACATTGTTCTTAAGAGGGGGTTGTCATAAAGAAACTCTTAATAAAGGGAATCTACGCTAACAACGCTTAGGGGGCTCCTACGATTTCTATAAAGCGGGGCAGGCGTGACAAAGGACTCAATGGCGCTGTCACCACCACGATCGGCCTTAACAAGTGTCTTCACCCCGGCCTATAGAAGGTATTCGTAATAAGCTAGTCAATCTAAGCACCACGCTTACATTAATCTAACAACTTCAACTCAAGAGCAACCAAGAATCAAAGTAATCTTATCAAAGAAATACGAACCTTAAGAACAATAGAGACAATACCACTTACTCGAATGGAAGTCGAACAATCCACAAGATCTCGAGTTGCGCTCAATGGCACCAACTCCGGAGGAAGAAGAAGATGGAGGCGCCGGCAGCTCCGGGCCTTCCTTCAACTCCGCCTCAACGCGCTCTAATTCTCTCAACTTGAAGCTCTACTCTCAACTCTAATCTAGGGCTTCTAGTTCTACATCTTGTCTAATCTTCTACTTCTAGTTCTTGAACTAGAGCTAAGGCCGTCGACTAGAATTTGGATCGATCGATATGATGATGAGTTGATCTCGAGATGATTGAAGCCGAGGGGCCTAGGGGGTCTATATATATGGGTCTTCTTATGTCTCTTAAACCCCGGCCAAGCAATATGGTACTAATCTTCATCGGCCTTGACAATGAGCGATGACCATTGGATCAAACCGACATTATACGACCCGGTTTAGATTGCGTCTTAGAGGCGGTGGAGGAAGCTTCGGGAGGCAGGGGCAACTTGGCCGCCAAGCCGGGGCCGTCGGCTGGTTATTGGGCCGATCGGCCCGGGGTGGGTCCCACCACGGGCCCCGCGATGCGTCGTGGCTTACTGGAGTCTTCTAGATGATGTTTTCTTGATTGTCAAGATTCGTTCACGTCGGGGTAATCCGGAGCCTTCTAGACTTGTTTCGAGTTGGATTGCGTTGCGTTATGACACATCAATTTTATTTGTTTTTTTTGTTAAGTCCACGCAAATCACAACTTTACCAAAACTCATGGAAATCATTAGTAGAAACCCCTAATAAGGTTATCTAATTATATTTTAGTCCTTTTCCATGTTTAGTTGATAATTAAAAGTATGCATTAACAAGTGTCAACATGGATCCGGAGGTCGGGGTTATCATTTTGCCCGTCGTACTCAGGGACCTCAAGGCGTATGGCATAGAGAGGGGGGTAGGTCCGGTGACCTGGGGCAGGGGCGTCGCGGGTGGCGCCAATGTAGCTGCGGGGTGTCCTACGCTGTTGCAGGTGTTGGTGGAGAGGAAGAAGCGGCCGGTGCCGTGTTGTTGTCAATGGCGATGTCGATGGCCGGCCGGTGGGGTCACCCTAGGCGGCGTCGCTATCCTCGCGTCCGGTGGAGGATGGCAGGGTCGGAGTCGTCATCGATGGGTATGGGTAGGTTATCTGTGGATTAATCACGAGTTGCTCAACTACGACAACTAGGATCACTACATGGATCGCGGCAAGGCGATGTGCTTGCGCGCGGCCCCATGGATTGCGCAGCTCCCGCGGAGGTCAACACAACACGACATGAGAGCGAAAGATCTCCTAGCTAGTCCATGTCCGAGATGGCAATGCCGGAGCTCTGGTGGCTATGGGTGTCGACGCTCGCTGCCGTCATCTGCTACCTGACGCGTGCCGCCCGGCCCAGGCCTCTCCCGCTGATCGGCAACCTCCTAGAACCTCCACGGTGCACCGGGGGAACCTGCACTGGCGCGCCTGGCGCCCAAGCCTTGATGCGCTTGGACCTGGGCCTGGTCCCAGCGGTGGTGGTCTCCAGCCACGACGCGGCGCGAGAGGTTGGGTCGTGGTCGTCGGAGAGGCCGCAGACGTGGGATCCGCCGGTGTTGTAAGGTCCTAGATGGCTAGAGGGGGGTGAATAGCCTATAAAAATTTCTACAAACTTCACTAAACAAACCGGTTAGTATAACAAATGGTGATTAAGCGGTTTGCACTAGCTCTAGTGGTCTTACGAGCCTTCTAGTGACAAGTCTAAATATAACTATGATCTCTAAGTCACACAAAGGCTATGTCACTACTCTATCTAGTGAACAATCCTAAATATGATCCTTAGGCTAGCAAGAGGAACTACACAAGTAAGAGCTACCTCTCTACACAATGTTAACTAGGAATGAAGTAATAGAGCGGTGAGCTCGATATACCGATGTGTAGAGGCAATGAACCAATCACCGATATCGAGGATGAACAAACACAATAGAAGAATAAGCCAATCACCAAGGAGACAATGAACACTTGATTTATCCCGGGTTCACACACCGACAAGCTACGTCTCCGTTGTGTCGACCAACACCTTGGGTGGTTCCTCGGTGTGACCCTCAAGCCACTTGTCCCATAAGACACGCCCGCAAGGCAGCGCAAGACACCACACGCACAAGGGAGGTACTCACCGACACGAGCAATGTATTCCTTGCAACTTTGTCTTGCCAATCGCAGGAGGTGGCCAAGAACAATCACCTTCTCACGCCAGCGCCTCCACCAAATCACCAAGCCGGCTAGGAGGCGGTGTCTCAAAAACAACAAAGAGACCGACCGGCTCACAACGATCCCCAAGTGCCACTAGATGCAAGAACTCAATGCAAATGCACTTGGATCTCCACAACTCTCAAGAATGAAGCTCACAAGCAAGTATGAGAGAGGGGAGGGCTTTTGCTAAGCTCTAGGATGTTAGGAATGATTCAAATGACCAAGAGAGAGCACAAGCCGGCCAATGGGGTATAAATACCCCCATCACGAAATAGAGTCGTTGGGGAGGAAAATCGTTTCCCTCACGGATTCGGCCAGGGCGCTCCGGCCGGACGCGCCCATGCGTCCGGTCGAGCTTACGGTCACAACCGCCAAGCTCGTCGGCCCCTGGCGACACCCTATGGCGTGCGTGCGGTCGAAGAGTCCGGTGGTGACCGGATCCACCCGGCCAGCGTCCGGTCGAGGCTAGAAAACGGTCGAAAAACATGCTCTTTGGACTCGGCCAGGAACCACTTTCGACTAGACCGTCCGGTCGGACCCTCCCGTCCGGTCATGCGTCCGGTCGCGAGGGGGCGATCAAAAGCTGAGCTGCGAAAAGTCATCGTTGTGTTGTCATTCCTTCGCCTTTGCTTCAAACCGGCTTCCGTCACTTGATTCTTGTTGCCAACACGTCGAAGAACACCTCGAGCACTTGTGTTAGCATTTTGAAAACCATTTTCATCAAGCGGAGTTAGCTCTCTAGGTTAGAATGCATGCATATGAATTTTGAACCTAGAGGCACATGAGGACCGATGTATGCGATAAGTTTCCCCTCTTTATAGTGCGACTTATCGATCCTATAACCACTCACACCCTCTATAGTGTCTTGAGTGCAAAATCAAATGGCCCTATGATTATACCTTTGCCTTGAGCCATTTGATCTTCAAACTTCTCCAAGTTGGACACTTGATCATCTTTTGGATCACCTCGATCCATCCTCTATGATCACCATGCTCCAAGCAGCGCGACCAATCTCCATCCTAGTCAAACACTTAGCATCGAGATTAGTCCTCAGGTGTCACTAATTATCCAAAACCAAACTAGAGATCTTGGTGTTAGGGGGAGCGGGCGAGGGCCCTAGTAGAAGCGGCTTGCCTTCGGGCGGGACCGTTTGGCGGCGAACTCCTCGGAGAAGGACCACCGGCGCATGGCGGTGTGGCCACCCGGCGGCGCCATGAGCCCGCACACTAAGTCGGTCCCCGCCCGCGCCCGGTGGCATCTCCGCGGCCGGTGGTGATGAGCGCCTTGCCAGATGGCGTTGTGTTGGGCGCGTCGGCGAGATAGCCACCGTCGAGAAGCTGCCGTGGACGCCGAGCACACATCGGCGATCAGCACGACGGCGGCGAGGAGGACAAGGAGGTGTAGCGTGGTGCTCGTTCTCGTCAAGAGGAAAAGACAACGGCGGTGGCGGTGGCGGCGTGGGCATAGGTAGACAATGGCATGCGGAGGGAGGCGACGACATGAGCATGAAAGGCGGCCGTTGCTTGCCCTACCCTGCCCCGCCACCGCGGTGGGCCCGGCGGCGACACGCGAGGAATTAGGAATCGAGGGAGGCGGGAGGAGGGAAGGAGAGTGGGTGCGCTGGCTTTTGCTTGGATTTCTAATTCATGGGCTTATCTATATCCACTGGGGATTACCCTCACGGGGAATTAGGAATGGGGAATATGCGGGCATGGGTACGGGTTCACCCGTAGCTTCCCCAACGGCAGCCCTAGCTGGAACATCACCTACATTGGGCGAGGTGTGTTGCAAGCATAAGATGTTGCGGTGCATTTATTTTAGGATTAGGAGTACCCTGGATTGTTCTAATTATAGCAGATCAGCTGCACTACAGGACCAGCTTCAGCTTCATCCATGTTGTTAATAATCCAGTAATCCTCTTCTTCTTCCGTCGTCCAACGCCTTGGCACATTTCTGGATCTAGTTCAGGTATGTAAGTTGCATTTTCCCTAGGGTCTTGAGTGAAAGAACCAAGAAAGAGGTAGCCCTCAAGAGTGTGGTTCCAAGTGGCCAGAACGGTTTCCTTGAAGTACGTAGTATCTAGACATGTACAGACCGTGGTGCCATCCTCAAATTGCATAACAAGCAGCGATCACATGTGTGCAGGGCTTGTGTAGTAGCTGCGGCTTCTGGCAAGAGCATTTGCACGTCTCATTCTCAACAATTACTCCCTCCGTTCCACAATAATTGCAATTCTTTGACTCATATAAACTGTGTTTTGACCTCTCGTCTTATTCAACTTTTTTAATAAATATTATCATTTTTGTTATGACTTATTACATCACTAAAGATATTGTAATGGCGTTTTGTTTGTTTTATAATTTACATAAAAATTTAAATAAAACGAGCAGACAAACACAGTTTATATGAGTGAGGAGAATCGCAAAGTATTGTGGAGCGGAGGGAAGTACCATTTGCCTTCTTCTTTCAGTACCTCACTTTGGCCTTGCACTGAACCTCATACTTCCACTCAACTGCATCGCTACTAGCACAGTGTAGAGGTGCAGGATTGGCTCACTGAAGAAGAGCCTTTATTTGCTGTGTCCAAGTACTCGGTCATTTTGGCTGAGTACACCTTGAATATCTGCCATAGCTTGATGCGCTGCATTAGCACGTTCAGAAAGTACTTCATTGTGCAATACAGGAAGAATTCCTGCCAACCGGTATTGTTTCTAATCCTCTTCTTCTTCGAAACCGATGTTGATCACGTGTGAGACCTCCCACCAAGCTTGATGCCTTCAAGTCTTTTCATGGTCTCACCGCACGAGCCATCTACGCCGATCTTGCCATCGCCTCCACCTTAATTGACTTGGCGGCGTGTCGCCACCCTCCATGCTTCCTTGCTCCGACTTGCGCCATGTGAACCACCCATGGCACGCCGCGGTCTCCTCGGGTCGCCGGTGCCAAGGCCTCTGCTGCCCTTCACGTCGCACCGCCGTCGCCATGTCGCGTTCATCACCTGCATATCACAAGCCAAGGAAAACATCAAATGCCACAGTGTTGTCAATCACTTCATCACAAGAGGCAAGGGGCGAACCAACCTTGGTTCCTCAATCTTTGTGCAGCCAAACCCGATCGACTTCGCATGCATCAAAGGGATCCTGGAGCTGTTCGCCGGAGCTTCGGGGCTGACAACAAATTTGTCCAAGTGCTCCATCACCCCCATCGGATGCTCCGAGGACCAGGTCAGCGCAATCCTGCGGGTGTTCCCCCATGCGCTGCAACACTTCCCCACCAAGTACACGAGAGCACCTCTCTCGGTGTCTAGGCGGCAACGCGTGAGCACGAGCAGGCTCTAGTCGATGCAGTGGCCGCCAAGGTCCCGACTTGGAAGGCTGGGCTGCTCAACAACGCGGGCAGGTTGGAGCTCGCGTGGAGTACGCTATCTGCAATCCCGGTGCATATCTCTATACGCTACGCCCTATCCTCACGAGGCGTCAGGCGATCGACAAAAGATGCGAAACGTTCCTTTGGGCTGGGACGGACCACGGTGGCCGGGCAAGTGCCGCGTCGCTGGCGATCATGTGCCCCCAAGACCGGCGGCTTAGGATTGCCGGACCTCCACGGTCTTTGGGCTACGCTCTGAGGCTGCATTGGGAGTGGACCCGTCGCTTTTGTCGGATGCACCGTCGCGCACTACTACCCTCCGGGCGGAGCGGGCCATGGGCGTGATGTTCGCGGCATCGGTGTCGGTGATCATTGGGGGCGGAGCGGCGTGCTTTGTTGCGGGCGGACTCGGCTCAAGATGTCGCGGGTACCGAAACACGAAAAACCCGATGGGTTTTACCCGATAAAGTGGCGGGTATGGAACGCATTTGGTATCCATGGATACGTTAATGGGTACAATGTTGTATCAGCGGGTATGGCGAATGCGGGTATGGAAGTGTAGTATCCATACCCGCGGGTAGAAAATACCCGCACAAATATATAGCCCGTCTCTACAATTTTAGCCCAAGTAAGCATATGGCTCATTAATTTGGTCCATATAAGCATTTGAGTATATATATATTTTCTGAACTCTAGTGTATTGTTCATTAATTTGGCCCATATAGCTCAGTATTTGGCTCATATAAGCATATGAGTATATAATATAGCCCATGAACTCGGGTGTATTCGCGGGTATGGATTACCCGTCGGGTAAAAATTACCCGTCGGGTACGGGTATGGAATGAAATCAGTATCCATGTGCTTTCACGGGTAACCCGACGGGTATGAATTTGACCTTGCGGATACGGGTATGGATGATTTGGTATCCATCGAATTTTACATACCCGTTGCCATTGTGACTCTGGCTGCCGGGATGGTGCAATCGGCAAAGGCGGCGCCTCACCTATACCGGCGGTGGGGACAAGGAGGAGGAACCGAGCAGTCAAGGACACTCTCCACGGCGACAAGCGGGTCGGGGCGTCACCTCGGATACAAAGCATGGCGCTCTTGTCGAGTCTGGCTGAGCTATGGGACAAGGTGCGAGGCGTTGTCTTACGGCCCGGCGTCGAGGACCGTTTCATGTGGGGATGGGCGCCTCGGTCGGTACACCTCGGCTTCGCCTACAAGGCCTTCTTCATCGGATCCACTAAGTTCTTTGGGAGCAAAGGAGCTTTGGCGAGTCGGGCACCACCAAAGGTGAAGTTTTTCTTACGGCGGGCTACGGCGGGTTATGGACAGCCCGGCGGCGCATGCGTCACGGCTGCGGCCGTCGGCGGAGAGCGCCTTTGTGCTCCTCGGATTCAGAGAGATCCGACCACCTCCTCGTCACTGCGTCTACACGGGGAGGTTTGGCATCGCCTACGCCGACTCCGCGGCTCGACCACCTATGCCCTCGACGGATGACACCTTGGTCTCACGGTGGCTGGCGTCCAAGTGCCCAAGCCATTCGGGAAAGGTTTTGACTCGCTTCGTGCTACCGGTGAGCTGGGGAGGTGTGGAAGGAGAGGAGCAGGAGGACCGCCGACAACATCAGCGGGCCTCCGACACGGCTGTTCTAGGTGATCGGGGACAAAGGCGGTGGCTTGGGCATCCGCGGATTCTGAGGGGACGACCGCCACCTTTGCGGCGGTGCGGCTCGTTTGGGGCTACGAGGATTATCTTCTTTTAGTCACACACTAGTTTACTTTTAAAGTACACCACTACATTTGTGCCGTTCAAGCGCGATATTTGTTCGGTGTGTTTTTGTGAGTTGCGGCCAACTAGGTTGACTAAGCCTCTGGCGTGTAAGACTCTATCTTCTCTCAATGCAATACGTGCAATGTGCACGCTTTTCGGAAAAAAATGTAGCATAGGTTATTTCAAAATTACATTTTACGGTGCACTAAAGCAATGAGGCCTTGTTTAGATGGCTAAAAATTATAACTGAATGTCACATCGTACTTTGTAGCACGTTTAGTTTGTTAGTGGTAAATATCAGCCTACCATAGAGTAACTAGGCTCAAAAGAATTGTCTCGCAATGTACATCTAAACTGTGTAATTAGTTATTTTTTTACCTACATTTAATACTCCAAACATATGTCTTTTTTGGTGTATTTAATGTGATGTGATGGAGAGAAAGTGGGAAAAGGTTAGAAATTTTAGCCATCTAAACAAGGCCTGTATTGTTGTTATCGCAGGTTTATTGTCAGTTCCAAAGTCCATTAATTCTTTGGTTGCACTATTGTCCGACGATTCCTTGGTTAATTAAAGACTGAGTACTCAATCTGCGTGAAGTACTAGTCTCAAAGATATTACCGAATGCTGTATGGAGTTCTAATAGATATCGTTAAAGCAATATAGTGCAAAGCTTTTGACATTAACATCGTGCCCTCACCATATTCATGTTTATCTTGGTGCCACTGCCCTTTGCTATCAATGTGTGCCATACTGCCCTAAAACATGAAGTATTATCGTTTTGCAAAAAAAAAGTTAGGTATTCCCGGGCATACACTGACAATTCAAGAGATTTCTTTTATCCAATCTCTCCATATACGATTTCTGCAACAAAAGAGCCAACGGACGCTAGACCGAGTGGTCTAGTAAGCTCCCGAGGCACCCAGGGTCCTGGGTTCGATCCGGCTGGGGCCGGATTTTTCTAGATGCGGGTAAAAAATCCCTCGCTGCCCCGTGTATTGCCAAAAATCTTTGGTTTAAGAGATCGGCCCTTTCTCACGGGCGGCGGCTCCCGGTATCGAGGCGGGGGGTGGGGTTCGGGGTTTTCTCGACTTTGTGTGAGAAGGTCTCCTTCTTAAGTACAATGCCCGGGGGGCGGCTTGCCCCTCGCAGGTCGAGTTTTTTTATTTCTGCAACAAAAGAAGGCCTACCAATAGGCTAGGTCGCCTGTTTACTATCAGCCATCAGATCTCAAACAAACGGCATTAGACAGTTCAACATTCCTCGTACTAAAGCCCGGTTCTAATACCTTCTCGAAGACCCGAACTTTCTCGCACGTCGGCTCATCCTGCCATGCACCGTGCTCCCTTCCCAGTCCTAAATCCCGACGCTACCATGCTACCTCCCGAAGCCCCAGGCCGCGGCTCGCCGCCGCCGCTGATCTCGTCCCAGGCCCCACCATGTCTCGCTGCCGGCGGCACTCACAGCGCCCCCACCGAAGCGACGCCACCGTTTGCCGCCCGCTGCCCCGCCGAGGGCTGTGCCGCCGCCGCCGCTACTCGCCACGAGCGCTAGAGAGGCGTTAAGACGAGGATGCGCCTCCGCCATGCAGCGCGAAGACGAGAGGCACGAGTCCACCGCTTGAGCACGGGCGTGGCATACGGGTAGTCGCCCAGTTAATTATTGGCGTGTAACTGTTGCGTCCATCTTGACAGTCAAGCAGGTGTTGCCTGGCTGAGCGCATGGCTCACTCATCACAGTGCTATGCCATTGTGGCAGCGCGACACCTTCACATACTCCTTCAGATCAAGGCATCCTGAACCCACCAACGGTAAGCCCCCGTGTTAGTCAATGAAATAGCTGTCTAGATTCTAGAACCTATAAGCTGCAACATTTGATATATCGGTACCTCCCTGTACAAAATTGGTTCTTCTAACTAGACTGAAAGCATAGAAGCAGAAGGAAGTTCGTTCAATATACTTTGCTGAGAGGTCTAGAAATTTGTCCCCCAAAAAAGTTTCAGTCCAAGAAAGCTTGTAGTTAAACTTAATTTTTTAGAGTTAAATTAGTTGTCTTTACTCGATCAAATCATCCAGTTTCGATTCGAGAATACAGATAGCATACGACAGTCTTAACTTTTGAGATTTTTGCAAGAAAATAATTTTGTACAAATGTGCCTCCAAGCAAGTTTCTATTAAACTCAAGAGGTTTCTTTTGAGGTGATTTTATTATTAATTTTCAGCCCACTCTGTTCAGTAGTGCAAAGTTTCTATTTCTCTCTGATAAAGAATGACGAGCAGTTTAACCTCTCCCTATTTGTAAGAGTCTGATTTCCATTTTTTCCGATAGATCAACCCAAACATTTTGTTATCTCAAAGTGGCCACACAACTTATAAAAAGCTATTGAGGCATATACTATATTAGTTTGTGCAATGCCAAGGTTGTAAGCAGTGTGTTTTGTTGACAATTCTCACCGCCCACAATGTTGCCATAGTTCTTCAGTTAAGAAACTAACCATTAGCTGCTAAATTGCTATCTAGGCTGTTGAATATTACCAATCTCCAATGATATTTGTTTGTGTATCTAACCATTTCATCGGCAACTAACAATTTGTTGCCTATGCTTGTTGGATCGGATCGGATCGATAGGAGATAGAGTAGCTCTCTCAACGTAACATGATCCTTCATCTTTAAATATGTACTCGCTTGGATATAGTTTGACACAATAAATTTAATTATTGGGAACAAACATGTATTACTGGAAATAAATACTTACTCAACTGGCCATCAATGTTGTTGTTAACAGCACACACATTGGCCATAAGCGTAACAACGCCCGCGAACATTTCTAGTTATATACTATTGTGGATGTTTGTTATGATATTTAGTTCAATTTATTTTGCAAGGAAAAAGGTTCGAATTTAACTCGTCGCAGGGTTACACTCAGCATCGATAATAGAACAAAAGAAGGGGCTTACCTGATACAAACAACAGATGAAACCTCGTCATAAGCAAATTTAGTCAAATAGTGAGCTGCCCTGTTTTTGTGTCTTGAGCAGTAAACAATCTCAACCTCCCCAGTCTCTTTGAGTGTGAGCCTTGACTTCCTTTAGCAGCCTTCAACAGTCACCATATTGATGCATGCAAACAGCTTCCAGTAGGATATGAACTGATAGCCACTGAAAGATTAACTGGCAACAAAGACAAAGACGACACTTCAGCTGATGAGTTGCAACAAATCTGCCAAGAAAGATACGTTACTCTTCATTTGCCCTGACCTTGGAGAGTTGGGTGGGTCTGCACAGCCTTTACACAAAAGACCCTTTACTTTAAGGTCCAACAGGTCGGCGTTGAGGATGAATCTGCAGGACAAAACATCTTCTTCCCTTCATGAATTCCGACAAGTTTTGTTGTCAACTTTTTTAAAAATAATCTACTACACCTATATAGACAAACCCCACTAGCTAATTCTCTCAACATGCAAGTTATCCACCTCATCATTCCACTAACGATGGCATTTATGGTCAACTAACATTTGCAATTATAATCTACATGCAAGCAAAAACACATCATCCACTAGCATTATGCCACACCATCCACTAAAACTTATAATTGTTTATCCTTTATATAAATAATCTTATTCCAAACCATCAAAAATTTGTGGCAGCAGCGGAGGGTATTGCTTTCTTAATCCTTGAGATCTTAAGGTTTTTGTGTTGGAAATTGTCATTAAATAACTCACATGTTTATCTTTCTTTCCATCACTAAATGATCAACTCACATGTTTATATCTTTCTTTCTATCATCAAATGATCACTAAAAACTAACCTTAAATTCAGCGGCAACGCTTAGCGGAATCCACTAGGTATTGCTTTCTAGATCCTTGAGACCTTAAGGTTTTTGTGTTGGAAATTCTCATTAAACTACTCACATGTTTATATCTTTCTTTACATCATCAAATGATGAACTCACATGTTTATATCTTTTCTTTCCATCATCAAATGATCACTAAAAGCTAACCTTAAATTCTCACGGCAACAGCGTCTAGATTTTTGCAGTTACATATATTACTAGAAGACAAACACCGAAGGTATGTTTTTTTTTTTTGAAGAAACAGGAGGGGGGAAGAGCCCCTACTGAAGAACTTACCGAAGGTATGTTAGATCATTAGCAGATTAATACTTTCTCAAATCTATTCTTACCACAAACTGATAATTTTTTGTATTATACATTAAGTTCTAAAATTATCCTCCACAAAGTTAGTGACCTATGTTTTCTTTGAAGTTGAAGATCCAAGATTAAGATGGTGTCTTTTATTTAGTTCATTATTGAAAATATTTTTAAATTCCTTTTAGCTAAATTTAAATTTAATTTTGCATACCCCGTAGCTTGCGCGGAGAATTCACCTAGTTTGTCAAAATCGCAGGTTCTCGAAAAAGTAGAAACAAATCGACACGTGCATACAATTTTACAGCTGAACTGATACTGCACTTATAAATTTTACAGCTGAATTGATACTGTTTATGTGGATTCAAGGGAAAGAGGCAACAAATCAATTTCCAGCTTCAAAATGCAGGGGCCAAACAAAGTTGAAATAATAGTGTAAAATCACTACAGATAGGAGCAGGCCAAAATTGCCCCAGAAAACAAGGCATTGTTATGGTCAAGTAGCTAGAGCCAACAGAGCTAATAATCGTCAGGATATATATTTTCTCGACAAATTGACAGAATGTAGATCAATTCAAAGTTGCCTTGAAATGATCAAGTGTGGACGGCAGCATGCCCCAATTCGACTCTGTTAGCCAGCATCTCTCCCAAGCTTAAACTCCTGTACTGTGCAGGCTTTTCTGCTGTCACCAGCTCCGGCAGGGCTGAAGAGACCGGACTCGCCATACTCTGCAAGGTTGAAGAAGGGGCAATGGAGACCCTGGCCTCTTGTTTGGACTTGCTCACCACCCTGTGCTCTGCGCTTTTGTATTGGTCATTTGAAACCACCTGCAAAATCAGCAAAGGTTCTCTAAATTTAATTCTGCACTTCTCCATCCAATTAAGATATATAGATATAGACAGAGACTGATGATTATACCTTTAGCACGTCCCCGATGTTGACAAGCAGCGCACACGGGCACCCGGCGGTCACATCCACCCACTCGCCGTCGTCGAGGCGCACCTGTAGCCCGCCGACCTCGTCCTGGGCAAGCCACGGTGAAAAAATCTCCGTCGGTGTGCTCACGGCTGCCCATGACCGCTCCGGCTGAGGGCACGGCGGGTAGTAGTGGCACTGCATCAGTGCCCCTTCAACCCAGTCCAGCCGGTCGGGCCCGACGCCCGAGCCCCTCGGACAGCAGCCCGGCAATCTCCTCGGCCAACCTCGACAGCGACCGATGGTATTCCAGCAACGCGTCCCGGCATGCTTTGGGGAGGTTGCGAGGTTTGGCTCGTCGAACATGGCAACGAGCGTGTCGCACCATGACAGGCGGGAGTAGTTGCGGGGACGGCCATCCCATCCCTTTCGGCAGCGGGATGGCTCTGGTGTAGTAGTTGGCG
>JADLZK010010311.1:0-92350 GCA_015847255.1 Hyparrhenia diplandra
TAGTTGCGTATCATCATTAACCTAAGTACAATGTAGGCACTAGCTGCCCTCTAGATTATTAGTACCGATGAACATACAAACACCCAGTAAGCAGTCCCCTTTATGTGATACCTCAAAGGGCACAATACATAGGAGAAAAAGAAAAACAGTATCAAAAGAAGCAAAATATTCCTACGTCGTTTGTGTGCACGAGAGAGCTTTATATAGGAGTTGGATAATGGACGGATCGGCTGTGTAAAGACAACTGAAAAGGGCCCAAAATAACAGGATGAACCACTGATGATGAACTGTCGCTGGATACAATTTTTTTGTAAGGAAAGTTAATAGCCGCTGAGCAAGCATACTTAAATGCACAAAGCGGGCAACTTTGCTACGGATTAGTGTACTAGTACAGTATTACTCCGTCCCCGCCTGCTGATGCGTGATGATGAAGTGCATCTATGGATCTATATTCAGATGAGCTTTTTGAAAAGGCCTTGGTAGGTAGCTTTCGTGTTGGCAATGATGCCAATCGGCGACGAGCGAGGTTGTGGCACTGGCTCTGGCTGTACTGACGACGGACGCGCACGGAGTGTTGGCATTGGCCAGCCTCGATCGCACGCGCATGCATGCATGTGGCCGTGTGGCTTAACTTGAAGCAACGTGCGTCTTACTGTGTGCTCTCTGCTGGACTCCACTGCTGATGGCCGGTCGTACGTCGTCGTCGATCGATGTCGAGGGCGATCAATCGATCAAGAAGGATCCTGCGCCATGGACAGTAGCTGCACGCATGGTGTGGACCTGTGGTCACGGTAGAGAGACTAAGCATGCATGTGTGTTCTCGGGATGGTCCAGCAGGCAAATAAGCACCCATATGTATATATATATGGATAATTTCATATACCCTATAGACATTGTATATATATATTATTATAGTATATACCAGCATACATGCCTGTATATGGTAGGAAAGGTTTTCAGATCGAGCTAGCTAGCCACTCTGTGTAAAACTGCGCTAGCATCCCTTATGGCTATACATACATATATATACCATGTAGGGATAGATTAGGGAGAGTGAGTATGATGAGTGCCGAGCACTCGATCGTAATGGTGACTCCTAGCCGGTGATCACGAGCGGTCCGGACAAGGTGTCATAATAAGCTTTTTCTCTTTCATATATACGTGCGCGATCCACCGTCGGCGCATCGATCGATCTGTCGACACAATGTGGAGCATGTACGCTTTCGTCTGTGATTCACCCTCAGCCAGAGCCAGCCGAGTTGGTTAGAGACTAACCCTGTGGCCCAGCGCTGTAGGTGTGGCCCCGTGGGTGGCACCGCCGGCGGGCCTCGGTCCTGTCAAATGTCGTCTCGTGTCCATTTGTGCAACTTGGAGTTGGAACCGAGACCAATCTCACTTCGTCACCCGTCGTCGTCGTCGTCGTCAGTTTTGTCAGATGGCACGTCCTTGTCGGTGTCGACAACCGAGGCCGATGGATCGATCGAGCATGAACACACGAGCCGCACAGTATCCTCGTCCGGCCCTGATCCGATCACCGCGTGCATGCGTGCGCAGTGCGCACGAGTTCACCACATGCATGCATGCACACGGGCGCCGTGGCCAGGCGCGTGTGCATGCGCGGGAGCTACCCGGCCGGGCATCTAGGACCAGGACCAGGACCATCCCCCGGCTGGCCGCGCGCGTAGCGCCCGCGCGCTGGGCACATCATGCGCCGCGCCGTGGCGCCATGGACCGCGCGCGCATGCGCATGCAGGACCGGCAACCGGCAGATCGGCGCCGGCGTGCACGGTAGCCGCGGCGAGCTAGCTATACCGGCGCGTTGCCTAGCTAGCTTGGTCGGAGAGCGACCCGTCGTTCAACACATGGCAGGCCAGGGCCAGCCCAGCCCCACCGCACCGGCCCTCTTGCGTGCACGCCGGGCGCACAGCTATATACAGGTGGTCTCGACTGTCCTAGTAAGCTATAGTTTTGCACGGGTAACCGACCTGGCTATTCTACTGACTCCCGCCGTTTCCGTAACCGGGTCGGTATAAAAACGCTGGCGCGTACGTGGTCCGTGCATCGCATCGACCGGACGGCAGCTAGCGGCACATTCATTGGCCCGGCTAAAAGCCACGGCCGAAAGGCAGCGGCGTCGGCACGGCTGTACCGGCCGGGGCCTGGCCGGGAGGCGGCTGAGCAAGGGCCACGATGACCAGCTGGCCAGGTTACTCGATCGCGGCGCGCGCGCTGCGAGGTTCCACTCCAACTCCGGCAACTCGATCGCCTTTTGGATGGCCACCTTTAATTTGTGCACGTTCGCTCGCGATACGTCTGGCTGGCGCGGGTCCGCCGCCGCCGGCCGTGCGTGCCGTGCGAAACAGGACGCGAACTGGGCCGGCCAGCGGCGGGGCAAGTGCTTACGGCAGTTGGTATCCCATCTTCCTGGGATACCAGGCCGCCCGCAATAGGCTGCAGTGCACGGTGCTTTTGGTTGTCGTTGCACCTACCTGCACTTTAATTGTTCAAACGTGTCCGGCCGCTGACCGGTATTAGTAGTACAAAGCTCGATCCACCAACTCGACTCGATCGCAGTTGCCATTAGGGGTCTTTAAACTTTCAAAATACACATTTACATATCGAATTGTTAATCATGTCACACATCATCATGTTATGTTTATACGTTTCTTATATATATAAAAATACACATATGCATGAAATCCAAGGGAAAAGATCGAGAAGGAAGAGCAAGTAGATGTATACGAATGGTTTTCTGCTTCATGGTTAGATTTAACATCTAATGGCTACCAAAAAAAAAAAAAACTGGATTATAGGAGAAGACTCTCCTATCACTTTGAAAATAAGAAAGCTAAGCTTCAAACCTGGGTCAAAATTTATGAGAGTCCCGGAGCTCCTTTTTTCTCCGGGTCACACTAGGAGAAGCTTGGGTACAATTGATCATCTGAAAAAGAAAACTTTAAAATGCGTCTGAGAAATGGCAGCTCTATAATTTCTATAATTAATTAGAATTAGAATCAACTAATTTGTCAAATGTTGGACTATACAATCACTGCTTGGAAAGCATGCATGTAGGCTCCACAATGTCAGCCTGGCCATCTTCCGCTCTCTTCCCCATCCTCTTTCTTAAACTACTACTTCTACAACGACTAGCGATCAACCGATCGATGCATTCTTACTCTTGAAATATGCATGCAAAGTGATCTCCATCGACGTGTTGTCGCTGCTTCCTCCCGGCCGGGTTCGTTCGACTGAGACGCGAGGATGGATAATGGAGCCCCGGGCTGCTCTGCGCTAGAGCTCAGCTCACGGCTCACGCACGCGTGTCTTGTGGGAGCCGTTTGAGTTCGACCTGGGGCCGTGCTACCTGCTCGGGCGGCTCCAGCTGCTGCTGCACCACAATAATAGAGGCTGTCTTTTGCAAGGAACAGCCCCGGTCGCCAGCTGCATTCTTCCTTAGCGTCACCCAGTGCGTCTGCATATATATATAGCGATTTCGTATACCCAATAAGCAGAGCTATATAAGCTGCTAGCCTTACAGTCACAGTAGATCAAGACCTTTTGTTGTTTTGGATCTCCATATAAATTTGGTTAAACTTCGGTATGCTTTGACTCTCCAAGATTACCGTTGGTAATGACTTACGATTTGGGATGAAGGGAATGCGAGCTTCGGCTCATAGAGTCAAGGAACAGTATCGACACGTGACTTTCTTTCTCAAATTAGATTAGAACGGTAAACGTATGGATATTATTTCTGAGCCAGGAGACCTAGTATGCACGACTGCATTTTCCCAAATTGGGCTAGTATATGTTCAATATTCTGCATACTTCTGCCTGATGGGTTTCATCAAAAAAATTCTGCATACTGACGCAGCAAAGATCCTACGGGCCAAATTCAGTCCGTTAAAACTAGAACCTGAAGTGGACATGTTCAGCATGCCTTCAGCACATAACCCATCCGGCCATGACGCGGTAACATACATGGGCCTTGTAGGCCTCTCTAGAAGTCCACAATAGCAGTTGCATTTCTGCAAAGCCCGTTGTAGCAAACGCCACATGTTGGCGATGGCACAAAAAAAAAAACCGGCATTACTACCAAAGGGTAACTGTACAAACCACAGCAGGCACAGAAGCCAGGATGTCAGGTCCTCAACAAGTTCTGGTCATTCAGATTTCAGAGCAAGTTCCATCTGAAGTTTCTCAAAATCTTTTTGGTTTTCTCCCGGCATATATACATATACTATCTTGTCCAACACAGGGCTGACAGGATGCTTAAAGCACAAAATGCATCTCTGTTGCTTTGCCCAAATATGAAATGGCAAAAAAGTAGAAGAAAAAAAATACAGGTAATGTCTTGTTGTCTTGTGTAGATATATTTAGAAGATGAAACTGTACTTGACAGTTCAATGACATCAATCTAGAGGTACTTCGATCAAGTCATCAACCTTGTGAAGAATGGGGAATGTTTGAGTTTCAGATTTCTGTTGGTATCGAAGTTTCATTTTCAGCTAGTAAAAGTTCAGTACTGTACTGTGAGTTTGTGTGCATTGTGGAAGTCCTGAACTATCTACAGAACAGCCTTCAGCTGTTCATACAAAGCCCAGAGGACCAATCCTAGTACAGTGTCCCTTACCAGGCCCTTGATGAGTGAGGCTGACCCACGTATCAGATGATGCTCTGCCAACAAAGGTCTCGGAATCTCAAATCCCCTTGATCAGAGATCAGTGCGTACACAATGCCATTAATGTGCCCTTCCCTACAACTCCGACAACAGTTTTGCTCTTGTTCACAGCCTTGCTCCCTCTTCAGCGACCATGCAAGGAACTGCAAAAAGCATCCAGAATTTAGCTGAATCGCTAGGAGCATGGACGGTTGACAGTTGCATAGTTATATGTTCTGCAGGATTGGATGATTCAGATAGGCTGTTCTGAATCATGCTCATACCATGTCGCGCTCATGTATGAGGAGGCTGCAACAGTGCAGGATAAGATGTGCTAAGCTTCTCTGCCACAACTCATATGGGCTGACGGCAGTTTTCTCATCCTGCTAGAATGGTAATCAAACAAGAATGTCAACAGACAACGACAGTCAAAAACGATTTATCTGACATTTGGTTCACGATACATTTCTTGTACTAAAAAGACTGTCAACATTTTCTATTTGGTAATTACCACTGAAGACTGACAAAAATGAATACAAGTACTTACTGGTGTGTCAGTTGTCGAAGTAATTCCACGGAACAGTGAGATTAATAGCTTTTGTCTTTTGATCCCAAGTGAGGGATTTCCATGCTCGTTCAAGCTGCATGAACAATCTGATATGAGTTTCAGCTATTCTATCATCTATACTTTACAGAGTTGCAATGCAAGCTCAGTGTACATATACCGCTAAAATAAACCATTGTACAGCTAATAAGCCACATACAGTTATTTCAATCGGGCGATCGCCAAGAACAAGCTGAGCACCAATATCTTCAGACACCCTCCTAGCTGCCCGGAACTACCAAAATACAGCATATAGTAGTAGAATTCAGTTGACATGTTGTCACATAACATCTGAAGAACACTTACATGTCAGTTTATTAGCAAGCACCTACCTCTTCTCCAAACGGGCGATTAGCACTGGAAGAAATCTTAGAAGAAAAAAACTGCCAGGAGCAGACGCAGAGCAAGTGCGCTCTGCCCACCTGTACCATCGTCCCAAAGAAACCAACAAAATCAGCAGGTCTCAGTCAGTTCCATGGCTGTTCGCTGATGAGAAATGGTAGAAGTGATAAACACAATTACACAAGACGGTGGTTGGTTGCTCTCACCCAGGTTGATGCTTCTGTTGACTGCACCCAAGAACTTGGAGCCACCGAGAGAGAACATGTTGGACTTCAAGAGCGGCTCGTCGGAAGAGTCACTGGACACGTACATGATTCCAGCTCTGCAGTGATGGCTCTGCAACGGCGTCAGTTAGCCCCGCCCGGAACAAGATTTGAAGACACTTCTTCAGTGTTTCATGGAAGGCATGGGCTTGCCTGCTCCGGCAGAGCTCGACGACGACGTTGTCAGGCTGGACGGCGCGGAGGACGCGCTCGACGTCGGCGACTGAGTCCGGGGAGAGGTGCGAGGTGCCGAGGATCCACACCTCGTCGGGCTCCACGAAGTCCGGCGGGCGCCACGCGGGGACCGGGCCGAACCGCCGCCGCGGGACGCGCACAAGCGCGCCGGACTCCAACAGCCCGGCCAGCGCAGGGGTTCCCCGCGGCGGCGGCGCGCGTTTCGGCGAGCACGGCCGACCGGTAGTCGAAGCACGGCGGCGGAGGAGGGATCGGCGGCCGGAACGACGACGCCGCGGCGGATGGGGTCGGCCCGCTGCCATCCTGGCCGGTCGGCTGGCGGGTGGTGCCCGCGCGGCCGCGCCGCGGGGTGGATATGAATGGGACGGGGCCGGGATTGGGCTGCGTCGATGGGCTCGGCGCCAGTCGCGTGGTGATGATCCTAGACTCCTAGTCACTTTTAGATTTTTTTTTTTTCATACCCCTCTCCATCTCACTTAATTCCATTATGAGTATAATAAGGTCGGGCTTTGATTTTGAGTTTCATAAAGATTTGACCAAATTTGTTATATCATATGAAATGAAATCAATCTTGGATTAAAGAAAAATGGAAGAATTACTGTGATTCATATGCATTTAATTTTGTTGTGGTATTCTGACAATACAGTATAAGACCTAACTTTGGCATAGTTTGTCAACCAAAATGACACTACAGCTAAGAGCAGCTCCGCGCCGGGACATGTGCATGCGATAGTATATGAACTCAAAATATGGAGAAATGTCACATATTTTCAAAAAAATCATGTTTGCTTCTGTGTCCTGTTTGTTGCATTAAAATTTAAGTTCAAAATCAAATTGGATTGACATTAGTGCTTCTGTAATGTTAATTTTATGGCAAATACATTTTTCCTGGTACACAGTCTATGAGCTTTGGATTACTCCAGTGTTGCATCCAAACCGTGGGAGCAAAGTTCGGTCCAATGACATCCGCATTGTGTTAGAATGTGGAGAAGGGATAGGCAATCCCGTGGAGTTATTTTTTTTCCAAAAAGCGTGCTTAAGCACGTATTGTATTAAGAGAAAGTAGAGTTATTACAGATCACATTGGTCGATGGTGCGTGCCAAAACCAAAGTGGGAGAACACAACACAAACACAAATTGAGCCGGGCGCATTACGGTACTAAGTCTACAACCGATGTGCAATGACTACTGGACGATAGCGCCGCCGTCCCCAATGGTACGCCCTAAGCCGCATCAACGGGGATGTGCAACATTCTCTTGGCCGACGGCTTCCAAAGTAGCCCGTGGAAATGGGGTCCACCGGGCGTCCTTCCAAACTGCTCAACATGACCCTACGGCACTGACGTTCCGGGTTGGGATCACGTTGGTTATGCTTGGAAACTTCAAGTGAAGCGCAGAGGGCACACGGAAATGTGTAGGTGAACCCTCTTATTTTTCACATTTTTAGACTAAAGCGGTACTTAAAATAACTTTGAGATGGACTGTCGTACAGATTTTAGACATGAGGTGGAGACTTTACCTCTGTCCCACGCCTAATTTGCTTAACCAGAACAAAATGATCCGCACATTGTTTTACAGAGGAAAACTAAATGTAGACACCAAACAAAATGACCAGCAGTTGAAAAAGAAAAATGTGAAAACGTACCTACTAATAATAGTCTATATCAATCCCTCAAAAAAATAATAACAGTCTATATCATGTTCTCATATAAGAAAAAAAAATATATCGCGTTTGATTTCTTCTGCTGGGGAGGGCAGAGCTATTTGTATATTTGTATCCCTCGTGCATCGTTCACAAAGCGTCGTTATAATTGTTAACTTTTATTTGTCTTAATACAAAAGACACAAATCTTTTGTGTGTTCGAGAGAAAAAAAAAAATATCACAGGAATTCAACTCCCGTTTGGATATATGCAATTTATAAAGAAAAAGTTGAGATCCTAAGCTGATTAGAATTTGCAAATTTGCAAGCAAAAGGCGTCATAATCAGATGGATTTGTCGCCTTCAAGGAGCGCATCAAAATCATCTGCTTGCCCTATAGCCGGGTGTCGCTGCGTCGCCATTGCCAAGGATATTCTTTGCTGGCGCCCAAGCCAACACCATGCTCATCGTCCTGCGCGCCGCACACCACAAACTCACACAGTGCCATTGTTTTCCCTTAGCTCAAAGTGCCTTCGCCGATCGGTGGGGGTAGGATTTGAGGAGGAGGCGCTCCATTGCTGATGACACGGTGGTCGGCGGGCAGCCTGGGTGGGCCTTTTGCCCGGTGGTGGTTAACGTCCCGCCCACTTTGTTGGTCTCTCTAGTTGTGCTAGCTTGTGGTGGTAAGGACCCAGAGAGGCGCCACAGTGTGGATGGGACCGGATCGAACTGTGGCCTGTCTAGGTTTTTCAACTTTCAATTCTGTGGCGTTTTTTTTTTTGAAAAAAAAAAAGACAACTGAGTAGGAGGATCAAACGGGAGAGGATGGGGTGTAGGTTTGATCCAAGCAAGATAGGCATTTGGATGTGGGTGTGGCGAGAGAAAATGGTTTGATTCAATTTGGATATTTTATTTTTGAATGATTGGTTTGCTGTGTGTATATTTATTTGGGTGTACTTAGAAGAAATTAAGAGATAATGACTGTGAGGGAAAGTTTGTTGTGTGGTTTGCTGTGTGTATATTTATTTGGGTGTACTTAGAAGAAATTAAGAGAGATAATAACTGTGAGGGAAAAGTTTGTTGTATGGCTTTAGATAAGTTTTTTGGTGCATTTTATATGTAGTAGAGTATAAAGATATAGAGATTTAGAGATAGAGATAGAGATAGAGAGAGATAGAGAAAAAATGGGTCAAGATGGATAATTACCTGGCTACAAGCCATGCATAGAACTGTCATGATAGGTGGAGTTAACTTAGTTATGACCCCAAGAATCCTATTTGCGTGATCTCACAGAAGTGAAGTGAAAATATAACTGACTCACCGGAAAGAAAATTCATTAGTATGCTTGAGGAAAAAAACATTAACCCAAAAGGTTGACTTTCCGGTTGCTAGAAATCTACTAATTCATATTGCTTTTTATTTAGCTTGACTTGATTATATTTTTAACTAATGCATATTTGTTTTAGCATAATAGCTACATTTGGAAAGAGTCAAACCAATACATGATTGTTTATGTCAGCATATTTGAGTGTGTGTAAAATATTCACAGCTGAATTTATATTCATTCATTAAATTCTTTTTTTTAGATTTACAGGGGAAATAAAAAAACGAAAAAAGAACGCTAAGGTTTTAGCCATCACACAACCTAAAGCTGCAGTTGTGCTTGTCGTGCGGCGACAACGATGCTACCTCTTGCTGATGAAGAAAGAGGAACAGAGCAACAAGACCAGCTCTACCAGGTATTGCCTTTCTTATAAATGCTATCTAAACACGGTGTTTAGGCTAACGGTCTAACTAAGTAGTAAGGCTGTAGAGTTTGGGCACATATGCCCCCCCCCCCTCCCCTTGGTTTTTTGCTGGTTGCTTCGGTTGCGGCTGTGGCTCGGGGGGCGTGTTAAAACACGTCGGGCGATAGTGCGCACGGCGCCCTTCATACGCAAATCAAAAGTTATTACAGGGCTTTGAGGAGGCAAATTGATCAAATTAGGAGCACCAAGTAATGGCGATCGCTAATCCTGCTAGAATGGCGGATCCTCCCATAATATGACGACCTCCCTGGGAGACCATCCGATCACTTGTTGGGGCTGGCGACCAGGCAGCCCTCGACCACCCCTCGGTTAATTTCTTTAGTTCTTCTTGGTCCGCTGCTTATCGGCGGTGGCAACCCCCATACCGCCGTAGGAGAAACCTTTCTTTCCTGCAAATATTCGTACGGGCTCTGTGAGCAATATAATGGCGTCGGCACATGCACTATTCTAAATGAAGGGCAAGACATAAAAAAATCATGATATATATTGCCCATGGTCATCGGCCAATTTTGGATGGTGTGTCAGCTTTAACATGGGTGATCTTAAGGCTCGTTGGGGAACCACGACGGTTGGCCGTCAGCCCCTCTTCGAGGATCGTTTTCCAGGATTTCCTTGTTGGGCATTGCCCCTCGACCTCTCATCGGCCTCGTATTTTGCTATCCGGAGTTGGTCCGGCGGGTCCTTAAATCTTGGCCCTGCCGTGGATTTTTTTCCCCGTTCTCCTTGGCCAGGCGTTTGCCAATTTCGCCCTCTCATCGGCCTGGACTGCCCGGCAGGGATTTGGTCGGGACCGGCGTCTTGGCCCTCTTCGGGGATCGTTTTTCCCGGTCTCCTTGACAAGGGCGTTTGCCCCCTCGCCCTCTCATCGGCCTCATTCCTTTGCTGCTATCCGAGCTGGTGGGTCAAGCGTTGGCATCTCGTCCTGCCTCCTCTTGGGCAGAGCCGGGGGCCGGGTCTACGCCGTGGGGCGGATCGGCGCCAGCACCATGACACATACGCGGGACCGATCCCCGCATTTTCAGCATTCAAAACATGCAGTGTTTTTCTTAAAAAATGCATCAAAGACATGGGATGCGTTACTCTGCAAGGATAATTGGCAATTGCCGAGAACTTACCAAGGGAGGGGGCATTGCGAGCACTGCACGGCTGCATCACCGCTTAGTAGGCACCTGAAAGGACCGCATATAGAACAGTTTCGATCTGCGCTTTATTGATGGCGGGGCTGGGACATCTGCTTGGTGACCTCCCCTGGTCCTGTCATCTTCTCCGTCATATAGGTACCCGGCATGGTCCATCTCCTTCTTCGGGTTGGCACGGGCGGACCATGAAGAGCTGCACCACCTCGGGGCTAGTCACCGAAGTGCATTTGCATGAGCTGCACTAGCTCCAACACCATGTCCATGGGCCTTTGCCTCGGTTCTTGTACCCAATTGACGTTCGCTCGGAACGCGGGCATAGTCGAAGTGATGAAGGGGTCGCTGACGGCTGCTGCATGTAGAACCACCTCCATCTCCAATCAGCCGCATTGGAGGACAGCGGGCCAGCCGCATGCGAATGTACAGTGCCGTAGGTTGGGAAAAACTGCACCCATGACCAAGGGGGCCATGTCCCCCCCTCCCAAAGGTTTCATTTTTTATAAGTCCATGGTTTTATTTATTTCATCTTAATAAAACAAAAATAAGTTCTTGTAGATAATTAACTTTGATGTATGTGTAGTAATTTTTTACTAGGTATAAATCCTTCTAGATAATTAAATCGTGAATGAAACAAAACATAATTAAATAATAACTAATAGCACATTAGAAGTTTGGGCACAATATGTATGACATCAAAGTTTATAAAACATATGTCTTGTTGTTTAAGGAGGTTATTGTCTCTTACTGATATGGAGATAATCCACACCCAATGAATATTTTTCCTCTAGATAATTGAAAATGGATACTTTTGCTTAGGTATAGGTTACGGATAACCACGTAGTGGCATCCTTAACCCCTGATTAAACATTTGGTATGAATAACCATCCACACACATACACCCCACCCACCCACACACCCCCCACTCTAGATTTAATATTCGATCGTACACAAGAGTTGATCCGCTGCTTATTAAATTACCTTGTCTCCCCCCATATACTGTAGGATTGAAATCTTTGATTTTCCTGCAAATATTCGTACGGGGAACGAGATATTTGGCTGAGCACTACTTTAAACAGGAAGAAGAAGAAAGAAGCAAAAAGAGATCCTAAGATTTGAAACTGAACCCGATAGATGGCTGGTGTGTCATCTTTGTATAGCAATTGCAATCTAAGGCCAGATGCCGTCAGTCCCACAATCAGCCAGCCGTCATGACTCATGAAGTCATGGTTGACATCAGGATCTCTCTGCTAGTTGTGGAAACTCTTTCGCTCACATTAATTACACGGGCTAAAGGATTCAGGAACCGTACTTAACTGGCCAAAACCATAAAAACAAGCATATTATATTTTGCTCAAGTGGACAATTCACTTCACTGATTGGCAACAGCGAAAGACGATGCTCGCTCGCTCGCTTTGTCGTTCGTGGTTGGGTCAATGGTCCTCCTCCTGTTAGCTGCCGCCTGCAAAGTGGCAAAAACGCCGGCGCCCCCTAAGGACGCGTCAGCGCCCATGTCACCGCCGCGGGGTGCTCTCGTCGCCGTCGTCGGCCCCAGCCTTCTCCTTCCTCCGAGGCTCCAACAAGTTCGGCGAGAGTCTCGTCTCTCTAGCTGGCTGGCTCTGCAAGTGGCGCCAGAATATCTGCCCAGCCACAAGTGGTTACTCTGTTTCCAGCTGCGGTGCAAGTTGTTCTGTTTCCGTGGGTTCTGTGATGTGTTTTGGTGCCGTTATCGCGCTGAGACTGGGACTGGGACTAGGACCGAAACTTTGCTGTCTGGCGCTGCTGCATACACTGCACTGGCCTGGTTTCGGACTGAAACGGTGGCCCCAAACGGATAATGAGTCTCGCAATCCTTCGGCCAGCCGTTGCTGAAGCCGCACTTGTTTGTGGCACTTGTTCTTGTTCGGCATGATCCGTTAGGCACAGGCACAGGCACATGCAGTGTGCTGCGCCTGCGCGCAACCAGCCGCCAGCCTGCTCAGCTGCACGCGACGGGCACCATGTACACCTCCCCACGGCGCAGCTGCACTGGCGCCGGCGGCACCTGTTTTCGGTCTTGTCTCGCTCACGGCCCACAGGACGACGAAACAGTTTCCACTTCCAGTACCCCCCTTCCTTTTCTTTTTTCTTTGCCTTCCCTCGGCGCCGGCGGCGGCCACTTACAAATACGCGCCATCCAAACCACCATTTCCCACCAAAAACTATAGACAAACACCTTCATCCGCACGACGACGGACACGGGACACACCAGCACCACACCACCTCAGTCCTGACCCTGCCACTCTACGATGTCGCGCCAGATGAAGCGAGAGCCGAGCGCCTGCTGCGAGTCAGCGTCCTCGCTGTCATCGGCGCAGCAGCAGCAGCAGACGGCGGAGGACGCCGGCGCCAGCGCCAGCCGAAGCGTCCCGCTGGGGCGGACCAAGTTCCGGGAGACGCGGCACCCGGTGTTCGCGGCGTGCGCCGGCGCGGCCGCGCGGGGCCGGTGGCGCTGGGTCTGCGAGGTCCGCGTGCCGGGCCGCCGCGGCTGCAGGCTCTGGCTCGGCACCTTCGCCGTCGCCGAGGACGCCGCGCGCGCGCACGACGCCGCCATGCTCGCGCTCCGCGGCGGCTCCGACGCGCGGTGCCTCAACTTCCCGGACTCGGCCTGGCTGCTGGACGTGCCGGTGCCGGTGCCGGTGCCGCCCAACTCGGCGGACGTACGCCGCGCCGTCGCACTGGCCGTTGAGGGGTTCCTCCGGGCGCAGCGGGGAAGCAACCGCCGAGGACGCCATGTCCACCACCTCCGAGCCGTCGTCAGACGACGCCGCGGCCACGGAGACGGAGACGGAGGCGTCCACCTCTTCATCATCATCTGGGAGCGACGACGACGCGCGACAGAGGCCTCGCCGTTCGAGCTGGACATGCTGAGCGACATGGGCGCGGGCCTGTACTACGCCAGCTTAGCGCAGGGGCTGCTCATGGAGCCGCCGCCGTTAGACGCGCCGTGCGCCGACGACGACAGCGACTGTGATGACCTCGCTGGCGTGCCGCTCTGGTCCTACTAAAACACAAATCGACGGACGCTTGTACTAGTTGTGGAGGTTATATCTTCTCTTTCCTTTTTGGGTAAAATGTGAATATTCCACAATCCTAGTTTTTTTTATATATATATAAAACTTGGTCACACTGACTTAGAACGGAACGTTAATGTCTTTCTTTTTGGAAGGAGGGAATACTTATTTGGTACCCACTCACATCTTTAAAAACTACTTCTACATTTACAATAGCCATATCAACTGCACTATTGAGAGTTGTACTATTGAATCAGCTGAAATCAAGGTGTCGAAATATTGAATCAGCTAAAATCAAGGTGTCGAACTACTGAATCAGCTGAAATCAGTCGGCAGCAAAACAGCCTCTAGACACACTAATGGTGGTTTGGAAAGGTGTCGACGAAGCCATTCGAGCGCATCCGTGCGCCAGGCACGGAGAACTTGACATGGTTGATAAACCCAGGTACTAGCACGTCTATAATGCCGGATCTTATCATAGTTGGGATGATCCATGATTCGCTGTGATACCTCCAATATGAAAGCCTCCACGGAACAAGTCAGAGAGAAATTATCAAAGCCCTGATCAAATGCCACTCCAAGCGTGATGCTCAAAAAACTTGAGGTACTTGAGTTTGCTAGATACCAAGGACGGTGTTTTGACCATCACACTTTTGGAATGTACACGAGTTTCAAGATTTTGCATGCTGGAGCCGGAAGCAAGCTCAGAACGACTGCAACAAATATGGGTTTCACAGTCAATGTAAAAGCTTATTCACTTGCAATGCTTCCCCAATTGAGAGTTGTACGTGTTGAATACTTCCAAAAGCGAAACCGGATAGATTTGGAGCTCTCGCTCATAACCTATATCTCGTTCTATACTTAGTACACCGCTCTAAGCTCCACCGTTGTAGCCGGTGTTTTTGTGTTAGTGTTTTTCGTCTATTTATCCTCCCTGCCATTTCGTCATGGGGGCGTCTAGGATATGTCGAACTTTCGAGTTTCTCTTAATGCAAAACGGACACGTGCCCGGTTTCAAAAAAAAAAAAAAAAAAAAAAATTGCAGCTTACTGCAATCAGACACCGATAAATGGGTTAACTTAGTTATGACCCCAAAAATCCTATTTGCATGATCTCGCAGAAGTGAAGTGAAAATACAGTTGACTCACCGGAAAGAAAATTCACTGTATGCTTGAGAAAAAAAAATAACCCAAAAGGTTAACTTTCCGGTTGCTAGAAATCTACTAATTCATATTGCTTTTTATTTAGCTTCACTTGATTATATTTTTAACTAATGCATATTTGTTTTAGCATAACAGCTACATTTGAAAAGAGTCAGACCAATACATGATTGTTTATGTCAGCATATTTGAGTGTGTGTAAAATATTCACAGCTGGATTTATATTCATTCATTAATTTTTTTTTTTGATTTACAGGAAATCAAAAAGAAAAACTCAGCTAAGGTTTTAGCCATAACACTGGCAAGCTAATGCTGCCGTGCTCGACGTGGACGATACTGCTGCTGAGGAGAAAGAGGAACAAAGCAACCAGACCAGCCTACCAGGTACTGTACACCCTTTCTTATGAATACGGTGTTTAGACTAACGGTGTAACTAATAGTACTGCTGCGGAGTTTGGGCACATATGCCCCCCCCCAATGATGCCACTGGATATCCAACGCCCATACCTAAACCTGTGCCCCGTATTGTTTGGGGAGGGTATGAATTATCCAGTAAAGTATGGATATGAGGAGGGTATATCCGTTAACCCACAACCCATGCACTACTCCAAATAGCTTGCTATTTTCTTTGCTTTGCTAGTTCTCTGTTTTTGCTCTGCTTTTGCCAGCCTCGTACTCATTGGATAATCCACACCCAATGGATATTTATCCTACGGATAATTGGAATAACACTAGTGGCATCGTTAAACCCCCCCCCCCACCCACCCACCCACACTAGATTTAATATTCGATCACGCGCAAGAGTTGATCCGTTGCTTATTAAATTACCTTGTCTCAATCCCCACCCCATATACTGTAGGATTGAAATCTTGCCTTTTCCTGCAAATATTCGATGCGAGGGGAAGCGAGATCTTTGGCTGAGCACTACTTTAAAAGGTGTAAGCTCGAACACTGCAACAAATATGGGTTTCTGTCGGTGTAAAGCTTATTCACTTGCAATGCTTCCCCAATTGAAAGTTGTACGTGTTGAATACTTCCAAAGCGAAAACTGGATAGATTTGGAGCTGTGCTCTTTATTTCTTGCATCTAGAAATGGATTGTGTAGCTGTTTTTAGTCGAGAAATGATGGACATCCAAAACACACAGTGATATCTGATATGAAGACTTGATTATTTTCGATCACCTAAGCGATGTACCGTATTATGATTATTGCACTTTCGATCTATCGGAGAGAATCTTTGATACAACACCTCGATTGTCAACTTCTTCCTTCAATCGTGTTTTCTCTCAAAAACATTTGTGTATCATTGTATTAAGTAGAAGAGTTTAACAAACGGGAGCAGAAATGATACTCAACATTTACATGGAACGCATCAAATTTGAACGTGTTATTGGCATTGTTTTACTTGAAAGGTTAACCCAAATAGTACTCTTCATTTGATTATAAATGTTAACTCTAAGTGTTGGCTCAAATATGTTAAAAAAACATTGAATCAGTATTCCTTTTCTGAAAATTGTCAAATTAACAAGTCTTAAATAGAAAAAAAGTTTGGATTACTTAAAATGTAAATACGGTAATAAGTTGATTGAAAGAAAAAAAAAAATGAATCAATATTTTTTGAAAATGTTTAGTCAATGAATGCAATAGGTTGAGTCAACGATAATGGTACTGAGAAGGAACGTCTAGCTAACAAATGACCTAGGTTAGTCAGTGGGGGTTTTATGTTCTGCTTTTCAAATCTCTTATGTATTAAAAACAATGTAGACTAGTTTTATCCTTATGAAACTTGAAAGTTTGATCATCTCTCTCTTTCTATACTCCCACGTCCTAAAATCCAAGATATTTTAAAAAGTATAGGACATATTATGTGATAAGACAAATAACACAGATAACCCTAAATGATTACCATATTTTAGTTAGTGATACAAATTAATGGTGTGATTTTGGACTCCAAATCCCATATATTTTAGCACAAAGAAAGTATGGCATGTCAGTATATTTACTAAGTTAGTAGCTTATTAATGTGTATGAAACTCACATATTTTTTTTTTTTTCTGTTGAGACTAGCCAGTACTATTTTTGTTCTTAAATAAATACATAAATTCTATATTTGTTTAAAACTATGACTGAAATTCTAGAAAATCTGACCAAGATTTGTGACATGCAATTTACATTATTAGAAATATCATATAATATATTTTTATAATGTGCTAATTTATGTCACAGGTATTGTTACTTTTTTTTATATATAAAGTTTGACTTGGACAGATTCTAGAAATTGATTTGTTCGGAAACCGGAGCAAATAGCCACCTGAGAGAGAGGTGAAACTAGCCAAAAACAGAAATTAAACCCACGGGTTGGTTAAGGTATCAAATGATTATATGACGCTACCAACAAACACATTATAAAGGTGGGGCGCAGAAGCATGTTAGACAAGGCAGTAGATAGTTTACGTACGGGCACCTAACTTGGCGCGGGAAGAAGGCAAATTGGAGGAGAGGGTCAGCGTGTGAGGAAGACCGGGCCTCAGGCTGGCACTCTCACACGAGGGTGCAGTCAGTGGTCGCAAAGCAGAGTAGCAGACGCGCCCTTTGTGCTGCAAGCATATGGGCTGCTAGTACTGCATAAACAACGCACTCTGTCTGTCTTCTGCGACAGTGCAAGGGAAGAATTTGGCATGGTCCATGTATATCCATCCCTTTCGCAAAGGACCAACAGCAGCAGCAGCCTCCTCCCCAAAAGAGGCCAATAAAATATCGAGAAAACAGCAGCGGCCGCCGCGCCCACGGGTGGGTGCTTCGGCATACCGGAAACGGAAACACTCGTAGCCCGTTTCAGGCAAATTCTAATCGAATCAGGTGCCGCTATGGCGGTATCCCGGTGGCGGCGGGTGGGTGCCTTGGTGTGCCCTTGGTATCCCACCCCTGCAGGCGTGCAGGCGTGTGCCTGATCGGCCGATATCGTCGTCACCTCTGGTCATGTCAGCTCGCCGCAATCCGATCCGTGTCGTGTCGCTGGCAGTGGCAGAACGGATAGAGTAAACAAATGGCCTGGCAGTCTGGCACAGCCACACACCCGGTCCTGGAAACCGGGGAGACCGCGACGGCGTTGGCTGGATGGCCGACCGACCGACCGCGCATTCGAAGCGGCTAAGCAATCGGCCGCGGCGAAGTCATCGGCGTCCGAGTCCCCAGTCCCCGCACAGGGAGCTCGGCGGCGGCAACCTGGGTTTCCTTCTACCGTGCGCTACAGCGGAGTTCTTCACGAAGGTTCCCCCATCTGTTCTGCTCTGCCTGCCGGTGCCGGAACATGTCAAACAAGAAGGCAACTTGTTGGTCCGTCCGGTCATCACAGACGCTTTCACAGCATCATCGTTTTCTGCCTACAATACGCCTGCAGCAGAGAGACCAAACCAAACCCGTGTTCTCCTTCCGGGCACTAAAACACAAGTTCACGTCGTGCGTGCTCCGTCCGTATAAATAAAATCGTCAGCTTCCATCTCATCCGGCCGCGCACGGAGGAAGAAGGAGTACCTATAAATACGCTCACCAGCCCGCGACCCCGCGCAACAGCATCTATCTATCGCCAACGACGAGCAACTTCCACCGGCCGCCATGGATTTCTTCAAGGGCGGCAGCAGCACCACCACCAGCACCAGCACCGATCCCCGGCGCCGTCACCATCATCATCATCGCCGAAGCGTCCAGCAGGCCGGACCAAGTTCAAGAGACACGTCACCCGGTGTTCCGCGGCGTGCGTCGTCGCGGCCGCGCGGGTCGGTGGGTGTGCGAGGTCCGCGTGCCAGGCAGCCGCGGTGACCGCCTCTGGGTGGGCACGTTCGACACCGCGGAGGCCGCGGCGCGCGCGCACGACGCCGCCATGCTCGCGCTCTGCGGCGACAACGCGTGCCTCAACTTCGCCGACTCCGCGTGGCTGCTCCACGTCCCGCTCCCGCGCGCTGGCGCTGGCGCTGGCGCCGACCCTGCTGCTACTGCTGCTGCTTCCACCGCCGCCAACGCCGCCGCAAACGGACTCCACGACGTCCAGCGCGCCGCCACCGAGGCCGTCGCGGGATTCATGCAGATGCAGAGCCAGCGCGATGGGGACAAGCCCAACGCCGCCGCCGCCGCCTCATCGCAGGCCAATGCGGTGGCGGCGGGCGTGGACCACGCCGCCCACGACGACGCGCCGCCGGTGGTGGTTGGAAAGTGGCGGCACTACCTTGCTCGAAATGGATATGTTCGGCGGCATGGACGACCCCTGCTCGTATTACGCGAGCTTGGCGCAGGGGCTGCTCATCGACCCGCCGCCGCCTGCCGTGGACTGCCCCGACGACGATGACGATTGTGGCGCCGGCGAGATGGAGCTCTGGGGCTAAGCCTCTAGCTTCTGCCTTAGCTCCCAAGATGAAGGTCCGAGTAGGAGTAGAGCAGAGGATTAACAACGCCGTCGCCGTGCGTTCCCGCGAACAAAGCAATCTGATTTTCGTTTTATTTTTTATTATTATGCATTTTGTTTCAAATCCTGTCGTTCTCTCTGGAATGGAGGACGACATTCTTGGTGGAAATGGAATACTACATTGCATGTTTGCATTTGACAAGATTTTTGAGGGTGGTTTTGTTTTATTTCGACGGATTTCATTTCAATACAGGCCCAACTTGGTCTACTTTTTTTGTGTTTTTTGAAATTTTGAACCAATCAAGTTGTGCTAAAACCGAACAAACGTACTTGTGAAGTACTACGATTAAATAAACAGGCAGTAAATTCCTACTACTTGCGGAGACCTTGTTTTGCGAGGAGCAACTTGTGGAGTTAATGACACCATCAACTAACTACTTGCATCCATGAAATGGACTGGAGAATCCCTACCAAATCAAAATCATTCGTCTCTGAAAATAAGATAAGAAAACCCACCCAAATGGCCAAATGGTGTCACCTTCTGATGACAAAGGCAGAAACGCTTGAAGGATTGTCCTGTATGCAAGAAACGACTAAAACCTAATTTTGGCTGTCGAATGGAAATCAATATTTGTATTATTAGAACGTTTCCACTGAAGGCCACATATATAGTTCACCCTTCTTCTTTTTTTTTAAAAAAAAAAAGACTCTTATTAGACTTTTATCTGATTTTTGGGGTCTTTTTTTTTCTTATCTGATTTTCATAGTCATAGTCTTTTTCCGATCCATTTGGCTCATTTAATTGCACAGCAACTCACACTAATTTATATGGATTGACTAATTATGCACTCAATACCTCCTATTTATTTAGATTGTGATGGATTGGTGTGAATGTAAACAAGTTGTAAAAAAGATATATCAGGATTTATTATCATTATTAATGTTTTTGCCTGGCGCTGCTGATGACAGGTCAAACATGTCACATGTTATAGTATGAGAACATGGACATGATTCGGCGAGTCAACGAAACCACTGTTGTACGGTGCTTCCCCATCCCATCATCACTGACCTGCACTTTGCCATGGGACGCTGGGAGTCGGCACCAACACACATGCGACGCAAGTGGAAGGCCACGGAGACGTGGACGCTCGCGGCTCCACTCGGTCTCCAGGTCGGCGGAGACCGAGACGGCAGCACGGACGTCACCGCGCGTTGCCAGCGGTGCGGTGGCGGCGGGCGGCCGTGGTTTGGTTTCGCCCCGGGGTCTTTCGAGCGACCTTCCCATCACGCGATTCGAGGTCGGTACGGATTGCATGGACGAGGACAAAAAGGTGGCTTTTGTCGTGTGCATCGTGTGGCCGACTGACTGGCCGTCGTGGCCAATGTTGACTCGTGCTAGGACTTGGCTCCTCGCGGGCGGCGGCGCTGATGGCTGCCTCTGCGACGGCGGCGCCGTGGCAGACGACGGCATCGATCGGCTCGTATCCACGTTCGGTGCCTTGCTCTCGATGCAACTGTAGAAGGCTCGAAACGAGTGTGCATTCAAGTCGGGGAAAGGTACCTTAAGCCCGAAGTCATGCGCCGAGCCGCCGCGGGAAAGAAAAACTCCGGCGGTTTGAGGTCCTGAAAAGGTGATCCTTGTCGTCTTCCGCCGCCCATACATGCTTGATGCTTGCCGAGGAACATGTGCACGCCGGCACGTTCCGTCCGCACCACATGCGCACAGTATGGGTATCGCACTCTCGCGTCGCGCCACAGCAGGCCACAGCCGTCGTGCACGTCAGCCCCTTCTTGTGGGCCGGAAGGTGATCTCCTCCTCGTAGAACTTGTGGGCTGGGAGCCCGCGACGCGGCTAGCAGAACGAACGACCAGCTAGTTCTTGTTCTGGAATCATCTTGTTCTACCTGCTAGTCATGGGCCGCCCCAAGTTCATGCTCTACCAGCTAGTTCGTTTTTCCTCAACTTTCGCCCTGAAAAATCATGCGTTTGGAATCGAAAGTCTATACTTTCCATCTTCAACTTCTGCGAAAGTTTGCTTTTCCTCACTAAGGCCGTAGAACCGAACAAACCACCTATCACAATTTTGAAACCATGCATTTTACCTCGTTGGAGCAGTTTTAAAGGTATTTTTTAAAAAAAAAATCTATAATTTGGTTATTTGGATTTAACAAGCACAAACCCTAAATAATTCTATAACTAAGTTGTACTTGATCCAATAAGTATGAAAAATTTACTATAGTCAAGCATACAATAATTATTATACCACCATAAAAATTTCACCTCAATTGGACCATAGAAATGACAAGTATAAATTATTCTAATTGTTATAGAAATCGTAGATCAAAATCTATAGTAAAAACTTTATACCAAAGCATACCATATTATATATTCTTTGTGTGTATATATATCTACTCATGTGGAGTCCAACAAAATAGATTTTTTTTCATTTTTTGTTTTTCCGTGATTTACTATGATTTTTTTCAAGGATTTGGCCCAAATAAATAATAAATAAAGAAGAAAATGAGAAAACTGCCTTCAAATCCGCTCAAGAGAGGTAAAACGCTCGGTTTGAAAACTTGAGGGAGGTGATTTATCATATTTTACGGTTCAGGAAGGAAAACTGGTCTTTCGCATAAAAAAGTTCGAGGATGAAATGTGGACTTTTTCCTTGGGGTTTTTGTCCACCCTTGGTGAGTAACTTTGGGCTAAAATCCTAAAGCAGGAGAGCTCAAAAAAAAAAAAAAACGCGAATCGATCAGTACAATGGCACGTGCACGACAATGGAACTACAGAAGCGAAAGAACACAAAGTTGAGGTTATTTCAAACCACGGCAAACTGCCCATTCATCGAACCATAGAGTTTGTTTCTTGTCATTTTATTCCAGGCCTGGGGCCTGGGTGGGGGCAGTGGTTGGCACACGGCGGCGCGCCCCGACGACGGCTGCGGCTGGACGGAGAGTCGACGACCTAGAGGTTGAACATGACCTTGATGGCGTCGCGTCCACGGGCGCTGACCTCGAAGGCCTCCTCGACGTCGCGCTGCGAGAAGCCGAAGCGGTGGGTGATGAGCGGCTTGACGTCCACCTTGCCGGTGCGCAGGAACTCGATGCACAGCGGCCAGGTGTCCTTGTACCTGAACACGCCGACCACGTCCACCTCCCGCACCGCCGCCGCCGTCATCGGCAGCGTCATCTCGTTGTGCCCCATCCCGACCAGGCACACCTTCCCGCCCGGCCGCGTCGCCTGCAGCGCCGTCGACATGGTCTTGCTGAACCCGGCGCAGTCCAGGCTCACGTCGATCTCCTTCCCCCTCCCCCATGGCGGCACGGATGCGCTCCACCTCGTCGTCCAGGTCCTCGGCGCGGTTCGACACCTTGACCGTCGCGTCGGCGCCCAGTGCCGTGGCCACGGACAGGCGGTGGTCGTCCACGTCCACGATCACCACGCGTGGCGCGCCGAACGCACGCGCCGCAAGGAGGGTGACGAGGCCGATGGGTCCGGCGCCGACGACGAGCACGCCCGTCTCCGGCCCGACCCCGGCGCGGCGGCACGCGTGGATCCCCACGCTCAGCGGCTCGCACATGGCGCCTTCCTCCAGGGACACCCCGTCGGGGAGCTTGAAGCACAGGTCGCCCGGGTGCACCACCTGGTTCGCCAGCGAGCCGTGGAACGGCGGCGTGGCGAAGAACTTCATGTCCGGGCACAGGTTGTAGCGACCGCCTTTGCAGTGGCGGCACCGCCAGCAGCTCACGCCGGGCTCCAGCGCCACGCGGTCACCCACGGCGAGGTGCGTCACGCCGGCGCCCACCTCCTCGATCACCCCCGCGCACTCGTGACCGATCACCATCGGCTCCTTCACCACGAAGTGCGCGATGCGCATCTCCTGCATGCAGGCGAATTGAGTTAGTGCTCTGGATGTGAAAAACGAATCGAATTGATGAACAACGAGGAGGAGATGGATCGGATAGGTAGCGCACCCGGAGGTAGTGCACATCGCTGCCGCAAATCCCCACGGCCTTCATGCGCACGCGGACATCATGAGGGCCTGAAAAATGCCACCACAAAATTCACTGAAACCATCATGGACTAGCAGAAGGCAACATGTTCCTTGTACCCAAGCTCATAGTGACATATCTCAAATGCTCATTTGTAGTGTTGCGTAGACCGTGTAAATCCAATTCTTCCCAGTAATAAAGGAAAAGAAATAGTGAAGCACAAATTCTGTGTAGATGATGCACAGCCGATTTTTATCTATGCAGATCTGAACTTGGAAGCTACTGCAAATTCTGTTGTTCTGAATTTCTGATTAATCTAGTGAATGAGTGCCCTTGTACTGGAGTACTACTAGGTGGGATCTTGCCAGTGCTGTTACTCTAGATTCCTACAGTATGTACATACTACTGCAGATTATCGATCGATTTCTCTGATTCCCAGAGGCAGAGCAAATAGTAACAAGCGAATTCATCCATTCCTAGAAACAGAGCAAACAACCATGTCAGGGCAGCGAGACACGTACCAAGGGGTGGGAGCTTGAAGGGCATGATCTTGAGGGTGTTCTTGGCCACCAGCCACGCCGCCATGTTCTCCTCCACTTCGCCGGCTCCAGCCGCCGCCGCCGCGTCGCTCCCTTGCGCTCCCTTCCCCATGTCTCCCTGACTCCCTTGTCCCTCACTCACACTCACTGACAGACGGAGACTGTCTGTGTACACGGATGAGATGAGAGCAGTGCCACGGCAGGTGGGCGATGTGACGAATTTATAGCGCGGGGATGACGCCGGCGCCGATGCCGACGCAGACGCAGACGCCCATCTCTATTGTATCCTTGCAGGCCTCGGCAGCAGAAGAGTCCACGCCGCGCCCGCAGCCTGCCTGCGCTGTCATCATGCTTATCTATCCCTTTGCGACAGTGGAGGGGCGCGCGAGATTTCTGCGGGCGATGAGAGCACCTGTTGTCGCGCTCACACAGTGTCGTCGACGGCTGCTGATGACCTCACTGACTCACTCACTTGGCAGTTGCCATCCGGTGGATAGTGTTTTTGGCTGCAAAATCTTCTGGATGTATGCGAAATCAGTGGGCGGAATAAGGCAGTGATTAGCTATAGATAGATTAGAACAAGTCGTTTCACGATATCTATCTGTCTGTCTCGAGGTGCTGGGAGTTAATATCGGTGATGATACAGTCAGTGATCCGTATGGTAACCACGTATCCATCATGTTAGGGACACAGCGTTTTGATAATTGGTTCGGAAGATGGCGACCGTCAATAGCAGCCTCATGCCGACCAAGGAGACTGACGCATCCTTTCTTTTGTGGGTAGATCATAGATGTGCATACGTACAGTTGTAGCTGCATGGTGGCCTGCTGCAGAAATTGAAGTTTTATATATTTTATATATTGCTGATGAAATACTATAATGGTTTGTTCTTCAAAAAAAAAAAAAATGGTATATATATATAATGGTAGTATGTTTTATCTGAACTAGACACAGGCCCTCAGCTATCCATTGTTTTATCTGACGACACAGGCCCCAGCTATCCATTGACGCGCCGTCAGTGTTCGCGTGACTGCGTAGGCTGCCGGATTTCCTAATTAAATGTTCTCTATCTCTGTTGCTCTAAAAAAGTGCTTTGTATCTCTTGCTTCAAAAATGGATTATCTCTCCCTTGGCCGAAAAAAAAAAATTTGTTCCCTACTCATATGTCTTACTCTAGAAAAAAAAAATGTTCTCTATCTCTTTTTCTCGTCACCCTTTTTATGTTGCGTGACTGTGTGAGTCTGTGTGCCACCACGCGCTATATATCTCTATCTCTATCTTTTTCTCTCTACCTCTATGTGTGCCACCGCTAACAATTTCGTACAAGTCTAGATCTTTAAGGTTTAAATCTTAGAGGTATTTTGATTAACCAAAGCTAAGTAAAATTGATGGCAATTAACTCTGAACGCGAAAAATGGATCCGTAACTTTGATCAGAGTGTACTCCGTAAGTTTGGGATGTGCTTTTGGGTCTAAAATAAAGAAAATCTAGAGCAATGGGGTTTACCTGAGATGGGCCGTACATTAATCATAAGGTCAGGTTGGGCTGGACTTGCAAGCTTGTCCGTCCTAGTCATGGTTGGGACAACTTGGGCTGCAACCGAATGATAAAGGCCTGGTAGATGATTGGGCTGTTCGTTCCAAGATCCGTACTAGTCCAGCACAAGGGAACTCGCCCCCATTCACTAGACTAGACAGAATTTGCAGAGACTTCAAAGTTCATATATGAGCATGATAAAATAGCTGTGCATCATACAGAATTTGTGGCTCACTATTTCTTTTCCTCTACTACAAAGATTTGGATTTACATGGTCCACGCAACATTACAAATGAGAGCATTTGAGATACACGCCACTATGAACATGGGTACAAGGAACGTTGCCCAGTTCCACTACCGTTGACGATGCCTTCGTCCGCTCGTTGCGTCAATCAGTCACGGATCGTACGGCCGGGCCCAAAAATGGTCCTAATACTATAGGTGCTACAATGCTACTCCGTAGGTTGCTAGGTGCTGATTCAATGTTGTTTAATTCGCAGAGGACCATATGTCGAAAATGACAACAATGCTTTTGTGTTCATACTTCGCACTCTACGAGTCTAGGAGAGCCTCATATCCCTACTCATACAGTGCTAGTTTTTGAGTCGATCTTGTAGATGGAGGTTATTATCTCCCAAGTCTTAGCAACAACATAAGAACAGGTTACTGCTTCCATTGATTTTGAATGAAAAGAACAAGAAACATATGAAGCTCGCCCTCATAACAGACAGTCAGACATGAATATGTAACGGTTGCCATAATGGAGTGATGGAGTGGTGGCAGATTTGGGTGATTTTTTTGGACTACACCATCCATCCCAAAAAAGAATGACGTTTTTACTTTTAGACATCGTGTTTCACCATCCATCTTATTCAAAAAAAAGTTATATAAATATAATTTATTTTGTTATGACTTATTTTATCATTGAAGATACTTTAGCATTGATTTATTTATTTTATAATTTGTATGAAATTTTTGAATAAAACGGACGGTCAAACACAAATTCTGAAAGTTAAAAATGTCATTCTTTTTTGTACTGAGGGAGTATATAAAATCTCAGGGTTCCAACAGAGAAGTTTCAAGATGCTTGAGCAATGCCATGCCAGTTCCTAGTGTGAAGGCGAGTATACATTTCGACAAGCGACGACGACCGACGCCATGACCAATTGATGTCCTTGTGGCCGGCAGGCCATGCCATCAAAGAGAGTAGTCGGGTACTCAGTTCACATCGTTCCTTACTGCGCTGTCTGTGGGCAAGTGGAAGATGATGCTCACCTCTTCTACCAGTGTCATCCCTTAGAAGTTAGAACTGATGATCTCCTACTTGAACAAGATGGCGTTCGATCAACTTCTGCTCCAAACTGTTATCGATCCCTCCCACCTTGTTCCTGATAAAATTATTTAACAAAATCTTAGTCACCATTGCACGTAAACCACGCGGTTCCAAAGGAAGACATGGAATCCATTGCACGTAACCCCGGTGGTGCAGCCATGACAAACTCAGAAGATGACGATCAGCAAGACACAGGACACCACCAAGCAATTGGTGCTAGTTCCACATTGCCAGCACCTCACAGCCCTAAACCCACTATCGATGATGAAATGAACAACATCACCTTGCTCCTACTATGTTCACGACAGTACTGTGCCTGTAGCATTAAGAACACTTCCGGGGACCCCACATGACAGAGAGCGACAGAGATACCACTGACGCTCGGTCCCATTCCCGGCCCAAAACCAAAGTGGAGTCGCCGGCCACGGCGACAGTCGACACCTCCTCCTCGTCCGGCCATGGCCGTGGCGGCCCATGACTTTCGACGGACAGTGAAATCGATCATGTGGACAGCCGTGGAGTCGCTGGCCAACTTTTACCGCGCACGGTAAACGGGTGAAGGGTTCAGACCGGAGGGAGGCGCGACATGCGCACGTACGCAGGTGTGGCTGTGGTTGGCCCCCACGCACACATCGAGAGCTCGAAAGCCGAGTCCAACTTCCAGCCGCAATTACCGGTCACCTTTCCACATTAGTTTAGGACAAGGGTTACATTAATCTTGGCATTTACTGTCCGTCCGTCATCTCTATCCCCATTGTCATCGGCGTCTCTCTCGACACATGACATATACGTACACGGTAGTAAAACAAAACATTCGTGGCATGGTCCAACGATATGATTCATCACCACCCTTTTGAGGAAGAGAAAACACCAGCAGCGGTGAGTGAGTGATAGGTCGCCCACGGGCCGCGGCACATCACTACGGCAGGCACCGCGCGGCGCGCGGACCCTGGAGGCGTGGAGTGGACCGGGAAACCGCGTGGCCGAGTGGGATCTTTCTCTTTCTCAAAGTGATTATTTGGTACTCAGAGCTACAGATAAGTCTATATGGTCCAAATCCATGGATGCTGTCGTTGTCTGTTTTAAACTTTTCCGCTGTTATTGTCCAGAGCAATAATCAGTCTTATTTATTCTTATTGTTTTATTTTTAACTACTATAACTTCTATTACTATCTTACTACGCGTATACGTGTTGGGTACACATGTTATTGGCTCTATGTTGAATTTGGACCCCATATGAATAAACAAACTTAGAAATTTAGTGGGTTTGAATAAAAATTTCTAAAAAGGATCTCATTATAACAGCTAGTAACTCTGTGATGGTTAACAGGACAATCAAAAGCCGAACCCTAAAATTAGAAAATCTTACCTTCACATGTACTACTTCATGAAGATTGGTCTGGTGCAAAAAAAATTAAACGTGATCCCACATGAAAAGACAGATCCAAAGATCAAAAACCTAAACCTCGTGTTTCACATATTACGATTTTTCACAGTTGGAAAGACTCGTTATACTGGGGTTGGGGGCTACTACATGGAGAACTAAAAATCCCACGCCCATGCTTTAAAATTTCGATGAAGTTCACTAAAATTTGCTACAGATGTTTAAACATAGTAGCCGATACTTTTTGGGCAAATTACTACATGAAGATCAACATGTCTCATTCTTCTAGTCATTCTAGCATTTTCCAAATCATTCTACATGAATATGCTCGCACACAACGTCCGGTCGCACCTTGAATGCACCATGAATGCTACAATGTTAATATGGGAAAACACTTACATTATGAATGAACTAAAAATAAGAACTTGATAATATCTGGTCCACCCATATTTTCAACATCTAAAAAGACTTTTTGCCCTCAAGTTTAAAGATCGCCTTGTTCAAAAAAAATTTGATGCAAACATAGTTAAATTTAAATAATTCTTAAGGACCTTTTGTTAATGAAGCATGCCACAATAAAAAAGTGATATTTTGCATAAATTTTTAAATAAAATGAGTGGTCAAACTTGTGGTTTGAAACTATAATTTGACGGATCTAGTAATTGATAGTAGATGGGTAATTGAGTTGAAGAAATTACCCATGGTCCATGCATGGATAATCTATTTGACATATCGTATCCTACACTACCCAGTTGAGATGGACAGGAAATTTAAATACGAAGTTATGGTAGTACCCTCAACAGAGATACGGGAATTCCGCCCGCCTCTGTCCTCGCTCGGCGTCGCCATCGTTGAACCGGTCCACTTCGGCCGCTCACACGAGTGGGACGTCACGGCGTCGCCCACTTGGCAGTTGGCACTTCACTCGCCTTCGCCTGCCCTGCCCATGGGCCGCACGCTGCCTTTTTCTTTCTGGCCGCCCCGCGAGAGGGACGGGTCCGATCCGATGGCTACTCATCGTTTTTAAAATCAACGAACAATTCCATTGGTTTATTGTTTTAGCGAACAATCCCATCGGGTTGGGCGAGAATTCTGACTGCCGATTGCTGAATATATAGATTGCTTGTTTAGCTGGTTTATGGTCTGATGGGCCTTTTTTTTGGTTGTACACCTCAATTCCTTTGCTTAAAAAAACAACAACGAATAATTCCATGGGTTTCGGCGCAAATTATGGCTGCTGATTGCTATGAAGATGGCCGGCCTGATCGTCGTCGTCGTCCGTGTGTGATCGCGCCCCAACCGCAACGTGTGAGCAGGTGCACGAGTCACTGTCGCCTAGCTAGTCTTCAGTCAACGGGACCAAAACAATATATATAAATATAAATAAAATAAAATAAACCTCTCAGATAGCCTCGGCACTAGCAGAGACCAGAGAGATACTCTTCTATCTCTCTGTGGAATAAACCTGGCTCTAGCTGTGCACATATCATCAACATCAGATGGTGATCGCTACTGTACACAAGTCAGCAGCATCATTCAGGTGGAGAGGCTTATCATATCACACTTTCAGTGTGTTGCCGACGTGGCCGCCGCCATCAGTCCGTCACACACGCAACTCCGGCAAGCTAAGGCCCGCCGGCCGGCCGGCCACACCACACGTCCAGGGTGGTGGGTGGGGGGCTCGATCCCATCGGTCAATGGACTCAGCGGGCAGGCAATGCTGGCCGGAAACTGGAAACCGTTGTGGTTGGGGGGCGGCGCTGTCAGTGGTCACCTCCGTCCGTCCCTCTCGGTCCACGGCGCGGCCACCCAGAAAACCAACCACCTTTTCGTCCTGCCTGGTGCTGGTACCGGTGCCTGCCACCATCGCTCCGAGTCGGAGTCGCTCTACAGCCACAGCCAGCCACAGAAGAAAAAACGCTTGCTTGCACGCCGCAGCCGGCCACGTCTTTCTCTCTTTTTTCCTTGGCGCTTACCTCTGATAATGGCACCATCTCACGTTGTGTTGCGCACTCGCGTTGTATGTTGAAACAGTCAGCGTTGCTCTGCTTGTGTAGCCAGCCGCATCGTACGAGACACGAGAGAGGTCCCCGGCCGACGCCGCGCTTGTTTTGTCCAATTTCATTCATGGAGAAATTTCTCCTTTCAGTGTTCCAGACAAACTACTACTGTACTACTGACTCCAGTTTGACTGTTTGAGTGGGTGAGTAAATAACTACTGACGCGGAGCCAAGTAACCGCGCCGTAATAATTCTGTTTGTTCTTTCCAGTTGGTGAATACGACTGGCATGCATGAACACGCAGGCCGGTCAGCGCCGGCACCGCGGGAAGAACAGAAGCTTCCTTCCCGATCTGCAAGTCGGAGCCATTCACACTCACACCCCAATCACAAAGATCTCTTCTTAATTCTTTTTAGGAAAAAGAAAATAAATGAGAAGAAAAAAAAAACGAAAATCATATCCTATAAAGGATAAATACAGGAGTAATCATGTAGTAGTACTATGTCATCGGTCAGCACGATGTCGTTGACCAACCCGATGAGAGGTCCAGCGCAGGTGAGGTGAGGTGAGGCGGATGCTCCAAGCTTTCTCTTCTTGGTACTAGGTTGCTGTCAGTCTGAAGCACCGAGACACTGCTACTGCTAGCTGAAAGCCGAATCGAGCAATCATATCATCCTCGGCTCGGCAGCAGCAGAAGAGAAAGAGAAGCACAGGTTGATCAGCAGCAGCAGAGCACCCAAGCTAGCAACAAGGGGAAGCGAAGCGACCGGGCAGGGGCAGGCCGCGGCCGGCCACCCCGGCCCGTCGCTGTCGGACCCTCATCATCATCCGCAACTCGCCGAGTTGCAGGGGGCACAAGAGAGGCTGCTCCATCCATGAAGGAACAGCCATGCTCGTGCTCATCAACAGATATTTCAGGAGCAGGAACAACAACCCGGCGGGGGAGGAGGAGGAGGCGGCGACGAGATGGCGCCGGCGGCAGCCACGGCCTCGGCGGACAGCGACCACCTCCTCTGCCTGCCGGGCTGCGTGCCCGTTGTGCGCGCCAAGCGGGCAACGTCGTCGTCGGGGGCCACGGTCACCACCACCACCACGGCGAGGGCGTCGCGGCACAACTTCGTCAAGGCCGCGGCGTCGGGCCTTCTCGCCGGAGCCAGCTTCACCAACCACGAGTCGCTCCCGCCGCTACCGGACGCCTACGCCGAGTTCGCCGCGGCGTTCCCGCAGTACGCCCAGGGCGTGGTCGGGGCGCGCGCCGACGCTATCAGAGGCGAGGAGTACCAGCACCTGGACCGACACGTGTGCCTCGACTACACCGGCATCAACCTCTTCTCGCACGCCCAGATGAACTCCTCCTCTTCCTCCCCCCTGCCGTCCACCTCCTCCGCGCCGCCGCCGATGCCATCGTCGTCGTCCGCCTGGCAGCCGCCTTTCTTTGACATCGCGTACAAGTCCACGAGCCTGCGCACGCAGGTGCAGCAATGCGGGGACGTTGCCGCGGCGAACAAGGCGGGGAACGGCATCGGCGCCGCGGTTACCAGGCGCATCATGGCGTCGCTCAAGATCCCCGACGACGAGTACGCCATGGTGTGCACCGCCAACAGGACCACGGCGTTCCGTCTCCTCGCGGAGTCGTACGCGTTCCAGCCAGGGAAGCAGCTGCTCCCCGTGTACGACTACGAGAGCGAGGCCGTGGCCGCCATGGCCGACACCGCGCGTCGCCGGGGCGCCGAGGTCACGTCCGCGACCTTCGCCTGGCCGAGCATGAGGATCCACGGCACCGACCTCCGCAAGAGGCTGGCCAGGGGCCGCCGCCGCCGCGGCGGTGGACGCGGGCTCTTCGTCTTCCCGCTCGCGTCCCGCATGACGGGCGCACGGTACCCGTACCTGTGGATGACCGCGGCGCACGAGCACGGGTGGCACGTCGCGCTGGACGCGTGCGCGCTCGGCACCAAGGACCTCGACACGTTTGGGCTCCCTCATCCGCCCGGACTTCATCGTCTGCAACTTCTTCAAGGTGTTCGGCGAGAACCCTCCGGCTTCGCGGGGCTCTTCGTCAAGAAGTCGAGCCTCGCCGCGCTCGAGCGCTCCGTCATCGCGCGCAGCATCGGCATCGTCAGCATCGTGCCCGCACGCCGATGGTCGCTCCACGACGGCTACTCCACCGAGCTGGAGCACTCGCGGAGCTTCCCAAGCTCGCCGCCGCCGACCCGGCGGCGCTGGACGACGTCGACGTCGATTTCGAGACCACCAGCTCCTTCTCCGGCCCGCTCAGCTCCACCAACATCACTCGCAGCAGGACCCTGCAGTCTGACACGGCGGAGAACGGCGACGCCCATGCCCCGGAGATCCGCGAGGTCGACGGAACGACGGCAGAGAACGGCGGCTTCTACTCGGAGGAACCGAGAGCAGAGAACGGCCACGAGGCAGAGGAGCGGCTGGCCAAGGAGGAGGAAGACGGAGGGAGCGTGATGGAGGTGGAGTGCCGGGGCCTGGACCACGCGGACGCGCTGGGGCTCATCGCCATCGGCAACCGGCTGCGGTGCATCAGCAACTGGCTGGTGGTGGCTCTGCAGAAGCTGCGGCACCCGCACGCCGACAACGGCCACCAGCTGGTGAAGCTGTACGGCCCGCGCGTCAAGTTCGACCGGGGGCCGTCGCTGGCGTTCAACGTGTTCGACTGGAAGGGCGAGCGGGTGTCGCCGCTGCTGGTGCAGAAGCTCGCCGACCGCCACAACATCTCCCTCACCTACGGCTTCCTGTGCAACATCTGGTTCTCAGACAAGTACGAGGCCGAGAGGAGCGTCGTGCTGGAGCAGAGGATCGCCGGCGATTCCGTTGCTGTGGGCGCCGGAGGGAAGAAGAGGAAGGACGCCGGCGGCGACGTGGGGATCCTCGTGGTGAATGCGTCGCTGGGGTTCCTCAGCAACTTCGAGGACGCCTACAGGCTGTGGGCGTTCGTGGCCAAGTTCCTGGACGCCGACTTCGTCGAGAAGGAGAGGTGGAGGTACACCGCGCTGAATCAGAAGACGGTCGAGGTGTAAAAAGAGGAGAGAGAGCACTGCAGATTTGCACCCTGTAGCTTCAGCAGTTTCTGGCATATTGGTACGGTTCAGTTCACTGTAAAGCAGCATTCTTTTGGGATCAGATCGGCCATCCCTTCCAGCCATTCTTTCAGTGTAAACTGTAAGGTGTAAAGTGTAGGTTTTGTTTCCGTAATAATAATGATATCATTTGGTATATGAAACCATGAGTTTGTTTCATGCACAATCACTAATAATTCTACCAAAGAGGAAACAAGGGTACAAAGTTTCTGTTTTCAGCACAAATATAAGTTCAGTGTTTAGGGTGAACAGATTTACAGGATGGCTAACCTGATAATTATAAACATAAATACACCAAACAGAACAAACAATGATGGTTACTAGTGCAGTTATCTAGCAACATTATTTTGTCATATTTCCCTCGCCGCTATTGACCATTTGCTACGGCATCGCTAACCTTGGTTTTACGCCAAACAATGTCGTTAGATGCTTTCTTGTCATAGAACCTCCTATACATGGAATCAACTTTTGTAAGGTAGAATGTGCCAGGTGGCAACAGGCCTGTGTCTTGACTTGTCTCGAAATCTTTTGCTCCGTAGCGGTGCTCCATCAGCTTCAGTGTCTCAACAAACTTCTCAGGTGACGTCTAGTTACAAACAACAGATCAAATTAGATTGCCGCAAAAAACAATGCAAGCAAGGGAACTTCTCAGGTGATGGAAAATCAACTTTGGAGACAAGTTTAGCAATAAATTTCATTCCCATAACTGCATTAAAGAGATATGATGTGCCATAGCAAGGGTGATGCAATGAGCATCACTGCATCTGCCTGCCTGTACTAGTTCTTTGAAAATCCTGTTGAGGCTGCATGTCACACTTACAGTCACTATTCTATTTTCTGTGATTTTTATGGAGTTCATAAGGAAACTATTAAGCATCCTATGTTTCCCAATTTCTTTTTTGATAACATGAGGGGGCAGTAATAATCCCCGAAGTTCTAACGACTATGTGTTCACCCAGGCACACATATAAATAAATACCTGGAGAGTATTGAATTAAATCCCCAAACCCCTAAATACTTGGCCAGTTCCGGTCAGAAATTATTTGGAATCTAATATAACAAGCCAAAGAGAACCACTATGGAAATGAATTCACCTTGTATGTCTTAAAAGGGTACTGTGCATTCCGATAGTTTGTTGCATGATCATACTATAACAAGTTCCCTATCTTATCCTATCAACAAGACTACAGTAGCAGACTGACCGAGAAGGAACTAATTAAGGAATGGAAGACCATACCACATGTCTTGAGTCGAGCTTTGCTGTTACATCAAGCATGGACGCAATATTTCCTAGGCTGAAGGGATGTTGTCCCTCATGCAATCTTAATGAGAACAATGTCGCTGTCAAGCCACTGCCATAAGAGAACATAATGATTCGTTGGCCAGCCTGCATAAGAAGCAAAAGTTAGCTGTGCAGGATGAAGAAGATACATAAATGCATGGAATAAAGGCGCAAAACTTACTAGACTGTTGTGTTTGTTGTAGATTACAGATGCCAGTGCTGCATACAGAGATGCAGTATACATGTTACCGATTTGTTTTGGAAGCAAAGTTGACGGTTGAACTTTGATGTCATACAAATGCTTTGCAACTTGTTGAGAAGCCTGAAAGTGCATAAGATCAGTTTAGTGCTTACATCAATTAAGCTTTTAAGAATTGTCCACCAAATAAGAAAGAACCTTTTCCAAGTCACGACTTTGGTAACTTTCTTCACTAGTCAGATTTGCAAAAGGTACAAGCTTCTCTTTAGCATCGTTATCAACTGAGCTAGTGTCGAAGAAAGAAAAGAAAATAGATAAGAAGCTTTGCCTGGGGACCAAAAGCATTTGAATAAAGAAAGGGTAACTTGTACGGTTGTACCTCCCAAAAGGGAGGTCTTAGAGAACTTCAGAACATTATTTGGTTGACATACCAAAAGGATAAGTATTAATAAGTAGGAAAACGAATGCAATTCAAGCGTAAGGAAAACAATATGGACCTGCAATTGCGCATGAAATCATTAAAGAAGAGTCGAGCGAAACTCTTCTGCACAAGCTGCGATAATAAATGGAAGTGTTAGCATTCCACATAAATTCGGTAGGCAAATGGAATGCGAATAATTAATCAGCTGCCAAAAATGGTATTTGAGCAAGCATGAAGTCACCATACCTTATTATATGGAGAATGGAACACGCAATAATCTGCATCAGATATTGAGAATTGTTCTCCGACTAGCTTTTCATACCTAATGTCACTCACCATGCATGAATAGGATGTTACTCAAAGACCAATACAATAGTAATCGCAGCAAGCTTACTTGGTACAAAACTGTCTATAACATGAATCTAGAGCCATCAAGTAGCATGTTTGAGATAACTTTCCATCAACAACCTACATGATATAAGTGCAAGAAATAAGCAATGGCACAGAAAATATGCTAGATAGCCTGAGAAAGGAATAATCAAAAGTATCACTGTGATTTTGATTTAGAGAAGTCCCTGATATCATGCCGAAGTAATTATAGTCATAGATAGATATGAGAGTGGACATGACTGAATCCTACCGGGTATTCACTTGCAAGATCTGGCTTGTAGAAATCGTAAACATGGGCCATGTGGGAAGCTTTATATTTTCTTTCAAAAGATATAGGAGCATCTGGACCAATAAGCATTGCAATAGCAGCAGCACCCCTGTAGGACGAGCAGGTCCTTCTGCATAAACCTGAAAAAGAATGATTGCATAAGGTAGTCTAGTGCTAAACATTACACAGAGACAACAGGGATAGACTCAACAACTAGGTTCCAAAACTAGGTGATTTGAGGTGACAAACCGCGCTATCTGTACAAACAACAAGGCCATAGCGTCCATCCCATGATTTACTCTCAACCCAATTTACACAGTTCAACAGGGCAGCTGTTCCGCCATAGCATGCATTGCTCGAGTCAACTCCTTCGATGTCAGTATTACCACTTTCCTGTGTTTGTATTTCATAGCAAACATTGACAGTGACAGATTATTAGGTGAAACTGAAAGTGGAGCCAGCAAAATGATGAAATGCCACATTGCAACTTTGGGTTAGGTGAAGTGCTCCCCACATTGCAGAGTTTGTGTCTCAGGGGACAAACCTCGAAAATTTGCATCAGCCATGTTTTGATGGACTTGCTTTTGTCTATCACCGTCTCACTACCAACCTCCAAGCGTCCAATTTGCATAGGATCAATGTTGTACTTTTGCAGCAGGGATGCAACAACTGTCAAGCTGAGAGAATTTCTTTTCATGAGCATTTGCACACCAAGTAGCGCGTTACATGAAAAACATCCTCCTTCACCACAATTGCATGCTAGTTTCTCTACTCTTTGGTTTAGGAGGTCTAATTCCAAGATAGAAGAGAACCAACAGAAATAAACATACCTCATAGATACAACGTCTTCGACCTCGCTGCAGAATGCCATGCAATCCTGCCCAAGCCCAATTGTGTACTTCCCTTGCTGGCACCGTCATGAGCCTCCAGCGCTTCCTGCAGCCAATCATTGACTAAATGCATCAGGAGCCTACAACAATGACGCATAAACCAACTCTCGTATCCCCTTACAACGCCACACCGAATTCAGTCCTGAACATCAGGCCTCGCCCCTATGTGCAACATCTCACGTGACAAATGCAGCAGGTGAATCGAACTTGAGGTTGATTCAAGTTTTTCTTCTTATTAAAAAGCACAATCCTCCACCGCTAGCGATCCACACAATCTGTGTGAAAACGGCAGCGGGGATTTCAACTTCTCCAATCCAATTGATGCGACTTTGAATCACCTTCTGAACCCGAAATTTCACCTGCCGATGAACGGGCCTAAAACCCACCGCGGCAGTAAACACTCCCCCCACCCTCAATACTCACTCACCCGTCCCCAGGGAACCACGCATCGCCACTGATCTCCAACTCGGGTGCCCGGAGGCCGGAGCCTCAGATACGGAGCAGCATCACATCACACGAGACGGCCGGGGACGGTGGGGAACGCAGCGAATCGGAGCGGGTCGCGGGGAGCGTCTCACCTGCTGGACGCAGGTGGGAGGGAAGTAGATGTCCATGGCGAGGATGCCGACGTCCTTGCGCTCCTCCATCTCGGCGATCGAGACCCCCGCTGCCGCCGTTCGGCTGCGGCTGCGGCTGCGTACGAGGCCGGCTCGAAAGCTTCTCCGGGCTCTCAGACGCGATGTGGTGGTGGTGTGTGGGTTTCTTGTGACTGCGTGCGCCGCTCTAGAGTGAATTAATTGAGAGGCCCGTGGACGCGGAGCACGTCGTTGGCGTGGGCGGTTGGGTCTCAGTTCTCCGGTGTCCACCTGTCCCGTCTCGAGTCTCGACTCTCGTGGTCGTGGATCTGGTGGGACACAGGTCGGGAGGTATATCTCTCCGTTTCAAATTATAAGTCGTTTTGATTTTTTTTTTCTATATACATCTATTACAGATATAATAATATATCAGATACATATAAAAATAGATGGGAAAAAAGTCAAAATGACTTATAATTTAAAACGAGAGGAAACTTAAATACTACGGACAGATACATGAACCCAGTCATGAACCATTTTCCCCAATCTCAGAGAGCACCGTAGTATTGCAGCATGGCTAACAATACACACAATTTGGAGTTCTTAACCGAAGCAACTGTTATTGCAGCATGGGAGCTTTGGAGCCTTCGTAATGACAAGAATCAAGATCTTTCGGAGAAGGTTGCCGACTCCTGCTATTTGGTTAGCCAATTTCAAAAACAAATGTTTGTTATAATCAGTTAGATTCAAAGATGATCTGAAATCATCATTTTGCTTTTGGTTAGATCATGCTTCCAGTTAATTCTAGTTTGTAATGCTCTGGACGCTCTTGTTTCTTAATTTAATTTAAATCCTACTGTTGGGATCTTCGCACAGTCTTTTGGGTTAGAAAAAAAGAGCACCGTAGTATTGTTTTTAGAAACGGGTTGGATTTAATTAAACATGGAGAAATATTACATCCAGCCCCTTGCAAAGTAGCTCCAAAACAAAATAAGTTACATTGGAGTCCTTCATAGAAGCTCCTAGACATCGACGGCCGGAATCGTTGCGGCTCGCCACTCCTCCATCGCCAGCAACAGAGAAGAAAGATGAGGAGGAAGCTCAAGGCCAACATCCCAACAGAGAATGCAACATCATCTTTGAAGATAGCCAAAAGTAGCACAACCATGAATGAACCGTACTATACAACGATGAATGCACCAGCAATACCGTTATGAGGACCGAGATCAGGCACCAATCGCCTCCATGACTGACCCAATCGACGGAAGATGAAGACCCCAACACTGGGAGCACCGTAGTATTTAAACCTGGCTTGACATGAAACTTATATGATATATACTCCTTCCATCATTAAAAAATGCAAATCTTAGAAATTAATCAATCACAACTTTGACTAAATATATATTAATAAAAATAACAATTATGATACTCCCTCCGTTCCAAATTATAGTTCACTTTGGCTTTTTTAAATACATTCTTTTTTTACTATGCACCTAGTTATATCGCTATTATGTTTAGATGCATAACAAAAGAAATGCATCCGGAAAAAGTCAAAACGAGCTACAATTTAAAACAGAGGTAGTACCTAATTAGTATCACTAGATTAATGATAAACTATATATTTTCATAGTGAACCAGTTAGATATACAAATGCTTGTACTTTTTTTTTTTTTAAAAAACTAATAGAACTTAAAAATCTTTGATTCCATAAGTGAGATTTACTTTGCTTTGGGATGTAGGGGTACACTTATTTACAATTTTGGCAAAAAAATAATATAAAATAAAGAATTGATTTGGAAAAAAATCATTAACTTGTATATGAATAAAATTATTATCTTAGTACTAATTTGTTGTACATATTGTACATTTAAACATGAATGGTGAATAAAAATAACACATTTTGCTAGCTCCCGAGGATTTTACAATCAACTGATGAAGAGAAACAACATAATTCAGATATTGGCATAGATTTTGCGGCATTGTGTACTTTTGCGTGTGAGAATAGCATGCACTACCTCCATTCTATAAAAAGTTATCACTCGCTTTCCAAAAAAGTCAAACATTATTAATCTTGATTAAGTATGTATAAAAGGATGTTGAGTGTTGAGTATATTTTTCCAATAAATTTGTTTGCAGATGCAATTATTTTAAATACATTTCATAAATTTAATTCAACTTCAAGCTTTATATAACGCCGTCGACCGGTCCACATCCGTGTTGCTGTTGGATTTCTGTTTCTGGCGCTTTCTGCGCGATTTCGGGCACGTGAGCCACGTGCCAGAACGATGTGTCAGTCTGACATCCACTGCACCCCTGCCGAACTCGAACAAACTTTCACATGGCAACAAAACAAGAAGCTCATTTGCTCTTTGGAATGGGCTGAGATGGGATATCAAGTTCAGAAGAAGGAATGGGCCGAGATAGGATATCAAGCTCAGAAGAAGCCCACTAGGCATATTTGGCATAAGACCCGAGTACATTATACAAGTGCAAACTCGTGAGACAGGCAAGTTTGTGCTCTTGTATAGGTTAGCAGAGTACAGTAACGACGGTTAATGAACAATCACACAAGTGATACCGTTGCAATATTTATCATGAATACCTACCATAATAAGTCATGAACCGGCAAAGCACTCACGGTGAATCATGAGATGTAGTTTTTTTCATGATTTCCTAAATTTAAACCATGTACATATAAACTACATATCAATTGTTATTTTCAAATGTTGTATAGGCCATTTAAACGTTAAAAGTGTCATAGCTGTGTTCATCCAAACAGCTAAACAGTGCTTTTATACAGTAGTATATGTTATGGAATAACTTAGATACTTAGCAGGATGAATGTTACAGAAAAAATTACAATGACTTACAATTTGGAATGGAGGGAGTACACACAAGATTCTTTGCTCGATGCATGTACTGGTTCATTTGAGGCAAGCTAAATTTAAAACTTGCTTTGTCAAAAAAAAAAAAAAACTTGCAAATAAATTTTACATTGCCTGGTCAGGCTTAGTGGAGGTTTAATGAAATTTTCATGTGCATCAAAATAGTTGACATGTCATAGTAGAGATAAAGAGAGAGATAAGAAAAAATTCATAGGATGAAGTGAGTTTCATGGATATGGTAAGAAAGAATTCATAGGATGAAGCGAGTTTCATGGAGATGGATCTTGTGTACACTATTTCTAACACCATAGAGTCTTGAAAACTGAATATGAAACTCCCATCAAGACCTGCATAATATATATGTAGTAAATTAAACCATATATGGTCATTTGATGGTTAACATTTATAAGCTAGCCATATTCTCTAAACATTCATTGTGCCCTTATGATTGGCAAAACAGTTAGTGAGCTATTCTAACCCATACCCTAAGGTCAAAACTGCATATGTTAGAGAAAGAAAGTAGAACTTAAGAGTAATCTTCTACTATATTGGATTGACCATGACTTGGGATCATCCTAGCTTTTCCTGAGTCAAACATTTTCTCATCTTTGACCATTAACTAATTTCTCATGTCATTATGCCCCATTTGGCATAACTCAACTTCACTATTAAAACTATTTTTTTAACAACTTAATGAGAAACACTCTAGGTGAAGTTGTACTTTTTTGAAAAATATATTTGGCAAATAGTTTCACCAACAACTTCATACACAAATATGAGAGAGAAATGAATGAGAGAGATAAAATAAGCAACTTTTTTCAGCTCTCTCCCATTCTATTTCTTTGTGGGAAAGGGAGAAAAACAACTTCACATGAAGCGGCTTTGAAAAGAGTTGTTTGGCAAAAAAAAAAAAAAAAAAAAACAAACAGCTCACGGACCCTTAGTTGTTAAAAACACTTTAAGAATCTAATTTAAGAACCACTACTACGAAAGAAATATTTGTTTGAGAACCAAAAAAAAAACCCTACAATGCCAAATAACAATTCAAAACAAGAGAGATGCATTAAAAAAAACATAACTATGCAAATATAATATTCTCGGAAAGGTCATCACTCATCGAGGCCCGCGATTACCACTGCGCAGTGGATCCCGCCGCGATCTCTCTGGACGGATGGGCCCAGATCTTGCTTACAGGCAGGTGGTCCCCAGTTATCGCGTTGGATCCAGCTGGGCCAATCCGGGGCCCAGCGACCCCTCCGGGTCCCGCTCCGGATCCCTTGCTCCCGGTCCCGGTGCGTAGAGTCCCATAGTACACGCGACACGAGCCGTAACCTCCGCTCACCCCACGACGCGTGTCCCGTAATATCCGGTCCCTCCTCCCATGGGGCCACATCTCCACCACCACAGCCCCACCTACACCGCGCCGGGGCCACCTGTCATCAACATTATTTTTTTCGTTACTGTAGCACTGGTCCATCCTGTCAGAAAAAAAAAGCTTGGAGTGGTGGCTGGGAGGTCACGAGTCACGCACGGATGCGAATCTTAAGGCCATGCGCATGCTAATGCTTGCCCTAATCCGAATGGCCGCTCCCATAAGTACACCTTAATTAATCATGAATGGGGTGCAAATTTGACCATCACGCGTGGGGGCCACGTCTCCGGGCCCCGCGCGTCAGCAAGCTGGGCAAACGACAAGGCTTCCTGGGCCGTCGGATGCGCGCCGGGCGCGCAGATTAATGCGGCGGGCCCCGGTACAGGTCAGCCGGGTCCCCCGGCGTGACCCGGTTGAGCGGTGGCCCCGGGCGTCATGGTCCCACCGCCAAGTGACACCGCCTGATAAATCTAGCTCTCTCGCCCGAGGCGGCGAGCCAAGTAAACCGTCCGAGGCGGCGAGCCCCACCTCCGCGCGAAGGAGAGGGACAGGGACGAGCGAGCCACCGAGACCGAGCGCGGTGCGGTTACAAGAAAAATCCATCTCTCCCCCGCCCCCGCTTCGTTTCGATTCGCGCCACGCCATGGAGGCGCAGGCGCAGGACAACAGGGCGGAGGAGGGGGGACGGCGTGCGGCAGCAGCAGCAACACGTAGCGGGCGGCGTCGCGCGACGGCGGCGGCGGGTGGGATGGCGATGGGCGCGATCCCCATGCACGGGTTCATGGTCCCGAAGCCGGAGCCGGTGGAGTTCTTCGGCGGGATGGCCATGGTGCGGAGCAAGCCGCCGCCGCGGAACCGGGACCGGCACACCAAGGTGGAGGGCCGTGGGCGGCGGATCCGCATGCCCGCGGCGTGCGCGGCCAGGATCTTCCAGCTCACGCGGGAGCTAGGGGCACAAGTCGGACGGCGAGACCATCCGGTGGCTGCTGCAGCAGTCGGAGCCCGCCATCATCGCCGCCACGGGCACCGGCACGGTCCCGGCGATCGCCACCACGGTCGACGGCGTGCTCCGCATCCCCACGCAGTCGTCCTCGTCCTCCAGCCCCTCGTCGCTCACCACCGTGGTCGCAGACGGCGACGAGGCGTCCGCCGCCAAGCGACGCCGGAAGCTGCAGCCCACGCGCGCGGCCGCCGGCGCGTCACCGCTCGCCACCGCGGCGCCCGCGACGGCGTACTACCCGGTCATCGCCGACCCGCTCCTGCAGGGCACCGGCGGAGCGGCCATCTCGGTGCCGAGCGGCCTCGCCCCCATCACCGCGTCTGGCGCCCACCAAGGGCTCGTCCCGGTCTTCGCGGTCCCTGCAGGAGCGGCCGGCAGCCCCGGCGGCGGCGGCAACCGCATGATCCCGCAGGCCACCGCCGTATGGATGGTCCCCCAACCTGGCGCCGCGGCGGGTGGCGGCGCGGCCAACCAGCCCACGCAGTTCTGGGCCATCCAGTCCGCGCCGCAGCTCATCAACCTCGGCGGCGGTCAGACCGCCGTGTTCCCCGCGGCGGTGAACGTCGCCGACTACCAGCATCAGCAGCAGCCCATCTCCAGCATGTCTCACAACAGCAACTCGGAGCAGCTGCACCTGCAGCACCCGGGGTCCGGGTCCCACGAGCAGCAGCGCGGCGACGTCGACCATCCGGAGGAGGACGACGACGATGACGACGACGAGCCGGTGTCCGACTCCAGCCCAGAAGAGTAAACACGCCACACACACACCGTACGCCCAGCCAGAAAGTCCAACCCCACCCCCAAAGCTTAGGTTCCTTTTTTGCTTGCATGCTCTAATTTAATCTCCCCTCTTTTCTTCCCCCTTTTCGCAATCCCTCCCTCCTTCCTTATGATGAACTACATGATGAATTCTGTGTCGTAGCAAACTCACGTTCAGTGACCCAGTTTTAGTGTTAGAGAGAAGAAGAAGATGATGAAAGAGGTAGTAGAAAGCAGCTTGTAATGCAAACGAAATTGAGCAGCTGATTTGTTATTGAGTTAATTAACGACGTTTTGCTAATCTGTTGTTTTACTGTGTGTCGCCATCTTTTTTGCTGAGCCTGAGGAGAGGAATGGGTTTTAGGACTCGACTGTGCTGCTAGGGATGGATGGAGCGGCAAGCACGTGCGTACGTGGTGGCAAAATTTAACGCACACGGCCGGAGGTGGGGGCCGCCGCCGGGGGTGGGTTGCTTTTTTCTTTGGCTCCGGCGGGTGGGGCCGGGAGTCGGTGGTTCGGGGTGTGCGGTGGGGACACGGGCCCCGCCGGGCGCAAAGCGATGTGGGTGGTGGTGGGTCAAAGCGCGCGCCCTCGCGGGCCGTGCGGGAGCCCCCTCCTCCTCGAGAGAGACCGAGCGCACCAGCGGCCGGCTGGCCTGGCCGGGTGGGGGACTGGGGACAGCCATGCCAGCCACGAGCTGCCCGTCACGTGACCGGTGGCGCGGGCCCCTCCTCGGTGCCCCCGCGCCGCGTGGTGGGGTCCTCGGTGGGCGCGGCGGTAGGTGTGGGGTCCTGCTCCTCCTGTCTGCGAGCTGGCCCCGCGAGCGGCTGGTGGGCACCGGCCCCGACACGTGTTGGGAGGCTGCTGGTGGGGCCTTGTGGACCCACCCCTCGGTGCCGTGCCGTGCCCCTCCGTCCGCTGTGCAGTGCTCCTCTCCCCCTCTCTCTCTCCCCGCCGTGGGGACCCGGTCCCGGTGGGCCCGAGGAGGATGCGGGTGGGTACGGGTGACGTGGGACCCTGCGAATATCCGCACCGCACGCTGGATCGCAAATCCAGTCACAGTACACTGTCGCTGTTCCGTTTGCCGTTGCAGGTTAACATAAACACCAGGAGTGTGTACTACTACTAGCTTCAAATTATTCAGTACTTAACCGTTAATTACAGTACAAATGTTACTGCTGAGGTTATCGGTGTTTGGCATGCTAAAAAAAAAAGTTATCCGTGTTTGGCCCCGCGGCCGGCAGCAGCCGACATGCCCGTGGCGGCTCCCCGGGGAAGGAAAGGATCATGGAAAAAAAAGTGTTGCTTTAAAAAGCCGGATTACTGTAACTGTATCTGTGGCCTTTGTCTTACCGCAGGTGACAGAACGAGGAGTACTTTACTGCTGCTAGTCGTGTATGAGTAGCAAGCAGGACGGCGATAAGCCGGAGAGCGAGAAAGCGGCCGCGCGGCTTTTCCCGGCGGCGAGTGGCGCACGCACGCTCGCTCGCTCGCGCTGCGCTTTCCGCTCATGTTGGGAGAGCCACGAGGCCGCCACTAGTGGAGGAGGGAGAGCGAGCGGTAGGAGCGTGGGGCCACTGGCCCACTGCCCGGGGGCGGGCGGGGCCCGCATGGCTGTTGGATTAGCGTTTTGCTCGTGCACGGGAGCACGGTGCGCCCGCCCGCCATCCCGCTCTCCCGCCCGCCCCGGATGCTTCTTGCCTTGTCCTTGTCCGGCCGGTCGGTCGGCCCCGGCCGCGTCGACTCGTTTACCTTTTCTTCTACCCACCCATCGCCGGCGCACTTTTGGTTTGCGCACGCATGCATGCGAAACGATATGCGAAACGACGAGGCGCTTTTGCCAAATCATTTCGCGGTTCCCGTCCGGCAGCGGCGAGCCGGTGACTCGAAGGCAGCGGCGGCGGATGGTTGGTCATGATAATCTCGTGATGGGCTACGTGTACGGGTTTGTGGGTAGTAGTACGTAGTAGTACGAATATTTGTTTTATGAATGATGAGCTCATGACGGGTGGGTAGGTAGCGTGCAGTTGCAGAAGTACTTCTCCAGTCTCCACCGGACAATGCTGTGTGTGTCTGTGTGATTAACCGTTAACGCTAGTGCTGCTGCTGGTGCTTCGTGCTGTCTGCACTACGGGCTACGGCAGTGTACCACGTTCTCAAAATCTAGGAAGGACCGGAAAACTAGTGCAAAATTAGTACTCCCTCCGTTAAAAAAATAAATGACGTTTTTCGACTTTAGAAAGCGTAAAACACCGACAATTATATATTAAAATAGGATTAATATTTATATTACATAAAGTATCATTGGAAAGATCTTTTGATCTAGTTTTTAACAAATTTATTTGGAGATTTAAATATTCTAGTGCTGACAAAAAACGCAAAACATCGTTTATTTTGCGCTATGGCGCTACTATCCGCTGTCGCCGGCGGTGCTTCGAGTCAATGACTTGGGGTTAATCTCTGTCCTTCAATTGGCAGGACGCAGGCGCAAGCAAGGCATCATCATCCACAGTTCCAATCCACAGTTCCAAGCACACTGGAGTGGAAGCCGGATGGGGGCATGGGCAGCAGGAGGGCATACGTACACAACAAATGGCGCTGCTAGCTGTCTTCGCATCAACCATCATGATCCAGCGAACACCATGCCGCATTGCAATACAAACGAAAATAGTGTTTAGTTCCCAACTTTTCTTCAAAGTTCTCATCATATCTATTGAAGCATTAAATACATTAAAAGACGCATGTTCGAAGTATAAAATGTAGGTAATTGCGAGACGATTCTTTTAAGGCTAGTTACTGAAGGATAATATTTATTACAAAGAAACGAAAACTGTTATAGTGCTTTTGAGTTTGTTACAATGATAATTTTTAGGGATCTAAACACACCCTTAGTTAGAAAAATTCTTACTTTTGGACAACTAAGAGCCTCTTTGGTAGGGCATCAGCAGCTCCGGCTCCTGCACTGTGGACGCACGGTAGCACGCCAAGAGCCGGAGCCGGCGAAGCTCGATTTTCTGGCTCCCGTTGCTTTAGTTGTGTCAGTGAGAGAGCAAAGGAAGAGAGAGAAATGACTTTTATGAGCAATGATGCTACAGTGACGAGCAAAGAGGACCCAAAGCCGGTGCTCCATCTGCCAAACGAGCCCTAAGGGTAAGTACATTGGTGTTGTCTTATAACTAGTCGCATATAGTGCCACGTAATTTAAGACAACTTAATAGAGTACATATACAATGGTTGTCTTTCTAAGTTGACTCATAGCAACTCGCATTTCCTTAATTTATGGAGAGAGTAAAAATAGGATTATGAGGTGCATGGCGACAACAACTCTACAATGGTAAAATAGTTATCTCGTAGTCCTAATTTTTTAGCTTATGAGACCGTTGTTTCACGAAGCAACTACCTCATTCTCTCTCATCTCTCTTTCTCTCGCATAATCAAAAAATCCTATGTGACGATGCATGAGACGGCGTATGAGACCGCCTCATACACCGTCTCATGCATCGCCACGTAGGATTTTTGATGATGTGGAGGAAAAGAAAGGTGTCGAGAGAATGAGGCGCTTGATTTCACGAAATAATAAATAAGCTAAAATTTAGGACTATGAGACAACTATTTTACCATTGTGTTGTTGTCGCCATGCACCTTATAATCCTATTTTTACCTTTTACATAAATTAAGGAAATGCAAGTTGCTATAAAACAAGTTAGAAAGACAATCATTATACATGTAATTTATTAAGTCGCCTTAAATTGTATGACACTATATGAAACTAGTTATAAAACAACACTAATTTACTTGCCCTAGGCCAAGGATCCACTTGCGGCCTCCACTCACCTTGTCCAACCGATAACTTTTTGCTTCTGATAGCACAAACGTGGAGATCCATCCCTGCAGAGAATATAATGGCGCCTCCATTGCCGCGATCAACTCACTCGGCACCATGCCGAGAGCGACAAGAAAGTACAGTAAACGCGAGAGCCGCCTGCAACTGTGCACGTCTTGATGATGCCGTGCAGTGCAGCGATGCACTTGCGGTGCAGAGTTCAACAGCACCCTGAAAACTCAACTTGTCATCGTCTTCGTCTAGCTCCCCAGTTCAGAACTTGAGAGTTGAGACCGATCCTCAGCCGTTTGTGGGCGGGCATGCAAGGAAGGAAGGGATCGATGGCATGACACTATGCATGGAAATCTAGAGAAAAATCTAGCATCGCAATGGTGTGACGACTGAGAACTGCAGCAGTTCCAGTTCCAACTACAGTAGTAACTCTCAAGATTCAGAAACTGAAACAAATAACAAACAAACATCTCCTACCGACTACTCCTACTACATTTAAAGGAGCATAGGCACCCCCTTTCTTGCCAGTCCCCACATCGCAAGGCAAATCGGCAAATCGGCCACCGCCACCGCCGAGGGCGGGCGGTGTTGCGACCCTGCGAGGCTTCCTATCCTACCTGCGCTGCGCTTGAAGTTGAGGTGGGAAGAAGAGGAAGTCGGTATTGGCAAGGTGGAGGCAGGTCACCGACGCGAGCCTTTGCTTCCGTCTCCCTGCTGCCGCCGTGGCACCCTCGATTCGCCCGCCACCACCGTTAACTTCACCCACGGCGACCTCGGCACGGTCCTCCCCTCCGTAAGGTACCGCTATGCACGCCAGCTATTCGTGGAAATTCCCCTGTGCAGATTACAGAATGACAGAGCACATGGACAACGCAACACTACAACCAAGTAGTATTGAGAAGAAACAGATAGGAAGCGTAGTAGCCATAATAGTTATATTCAGGATGATTTGATGTTAACGGTCATCTTTGACATCACTAGCATTTCTCCCCCACAATTCTGTTCATATCTCAAAGTCTGGATATTTGTTGTGATGTTTATATTTCTTTATTACTTCTGAAATGTTCTGAACATCAGGTTTTAATACGTCTTCAGGTTCAGAGTTTATGTTGCCTCTGAACCTTACCAATGTGTTATTATGTACTTATGTTTGTATGTGTTTTCAATAAAGTTGTTATTTGTTAAAACATTATTTTTTTTTTTGAACATAATAGTTAAAGCATTAAAATAACTCCAGGTTATTAGTTCAAGAAATAAGTTCAGGTTAGATAGCCGCTTTCTGGATTATTTTTTGTCAATGTTCCAGAAACAGATTTTTGGGAGTTCTTTTTCTTTTTTGACTGTTGTTGGAGATGCCTACACACTAAGTTCTTTTGGAGCGAACAGGTTTGGTGGATTTAGCCTCAACCTAAACCTGATGTGTTTTTCTTATTTGTAGAAAGAACGTTGACGCTGAGGTCTGGCTACCTGATCAGTGATCATTGCCAATCACATAATACAACCAGGGAAAGTGAAGATATCAAGCATCAGTATGGTGCTTCTTGCTCATATAAACACCACACAGAAATGAGAATTGTTTTAGTTCGATTCCATCTCGCTCTCAAGATTCAACAATTGAAACTATGACAAACAACACATTTCCATTTTCTGAATCTTAATCATTACACTATTTGCAGTCCCCTTGAGTCCACCTGTATCCCTTCACATGATAAAGACAGTTAATTATTCATGACTGACTCATATCTCTCTTTATTGTCTTACCCGAGTCAGGTATTACTTGCAGCCATCGCATGTCAAATCGACCAGAAGCAGTGGCAGTTGGTGTTGCGATCCTGTGAGGCTTCCTACCTGCGCTGGAAGTTGAGGTGCTTGATGGCAAAGAAGAAGAGGAAGGCGAAGAGGCCGATGATAGTGAGGTGGAGACAGGTCACCAGCTCGAAGTAGCAGCCCTGCAGGCCCAGGTATCCCTCCAGGAACTCATGCACCGTCTGCTCCCCGTGGCCTGGCACCAGGATCTGCTCCGTCCGGTCTCCGAGCTGCGAGAACATCAGCCCGTACACTGTCCATGCCGCCGGGTTGGTCCAGTACACCCACCGCCACCACACAGGCATCAGCTGCAGCAATTTTACTCCACTCTTCAGGTGTAGCGTTTTGTTTGGTTTGATTTGGTTACGTTTGGTGATTTCATCACCTCACTAATGGATTCAATCCATTTCTCAATTGATTTGGATGGTAGTGTGTACCTCTCTCGCGATGACGAAGCCTGAGAAGATGTTCCAGAACATGAAGATGAGGAAAGACAGCCCCATGGCGATTTCGATATTGGGGGTCAGGGCCACCGTCAGCATCCCAAATAGTGTGTAATACATGAAGCTCATCACCAGGTACGTGAAGAACCAGAAGAACTTGACCATCGTCAGATGGAACCCGATCATTGGGTACACGATAGACGAGAAAATCAGCAGCTGCACGAACATGTAAGGTAATTCCGCCAACACCTGCAACATGTAAACCTCGGTTCATTATCCGTGCCAAGCCTGTTGCATTGAGAACCACAGGGATTATTCATTATTCCTAGAATAGATCGATCGTTCAAGTGTGTCGTTACCTGAGCAATGGTGTAGGCCATGGTGGAGTACATGCCTGCTGCCTTTTCGCGATAGAGCACGACTCTCTCCATTCCCACCACTGGCTGTAGGATGCTGCAATTCATGAAACCCAGGAACAGTGCTGATCCGTATATGATTCCAAGTATGTTGAATACATCTTGCTCATCCTTGCTGTTGCACATGAAATCCAAGTTAGATCTTAATTGCTTGGGGCATAATAATCAAAGCATTCCTGAAAGATAACCATAGAACCCCACTTACATGCTTGAACCAATTTTCCAGAATACGATTCCAAACATGATTGAAACAACAAGTGTGTTTATGAACCGAACAACATTGTGCTCTGAGTTTTTCCAGTATGCACAGCTTTGCTTCCATAGGCATGCCACACATTGTGTTGTAAAGTTTTGCCAATGACCACGAGGAAAATGTAGATCCTCTGTGTTTGGTTCTGGTTGCTCCAAATCATCAATTAGAATCCTGTTCGCCCTGTAGGTGGCACCAAGAATTCCATTAGATTCACCTCCACGTTATCGTTTGTAGCAGCTAAAATAAAGTCATCTGCAGCTTTACGGCTGTACTACTGGGCGCACCTGTATAGGGAGGAGTTGCGATAAATTTCTGCATAGTCCACTCCGATTTCACATTCTGTTATGTGTGAACTGATGTCTAACATCCATGCTGCTGGATTTTGGCCCTTGTCTATTTTAGGGATGCCTGGTATGGCCTGTTAAAAAAAGTAAATTTCAATATTTTCTTCTCGCTGCCTCTTACAAATAAACATCCATCTCAGGCAATCTTTACCTCGAAATACTTTATCATGTTGCTTGAGAGTGGACCTAGCGAACCACTGTATGTGAGCTGACCGCCTCTTTTCATAAGCAGAAGCTGCAATTGGCCAAATTGAATTTGAAACTCAGAAGGGTAATTTTGTTGTAGTACATCTACCTACTTGTTCAAATGACCAGTTTATCATGTCGTTCTTTGATTGTTTTCTACTTTATAGATCAGGACTGCATGCATACTTCTCTATGCTTGTCCAGTTTGTTTTGCTGTCTAAGTTTGTAAAGAATCATGTTTGTTTTAGTTGTGTAATTACCTTGACACCATTCCAGCACTGGACTATCATGTTTCGCTATTCCTTGTTGTAGGCTTGTATCTATATTTTTGTTTTAGTTTTGTAATTACCTTGACACCATTCCAGCACTGGACTATCATGTTTCGCTATTCCTTGTTGTAGGCTTGTATCTATATTTTTGTGTACCTATTTATACCATTTGAAATCGCTCATACCTCATCAAAAGATTCAAATATCTCGATGCTTGGTTGATGAATTGTGCAGACAACAGTTCGACCAGTGTCTACTGTCTTTCGTACTGTTCTCATGACAATAGCTGCAGCACGAGCATCCAAACCCAGTGGTTGGCTCATCCATGAATATAATGGAGGGACTGGCCACCAGCTCCACAGCTATTGTTAGTCTTTTCCGCTGCTCGGCTGACAGGCCAGTTGCTCCTGGGATGCCTACCATGGCATTCTTCAAATCAGTGAGCTCAACAAGGCTCATGATTTCTTCAATGAACATCTAAAATGTGTTTGAAGAGAAATCTTTGTCAGAAACTAGTTTTCAGAATCCAGCAGGGATAAAGAGGGGGTGAGGTTGAAACACAATACACATACGTCTCTTTGATGAGGTTTAACATTTGATGGCTGACGAAGCCATGCAGAAAACTTCAGTGACTCATATACAGTGAGATTAGGGGAGTGAATGTCAGTCTGTTCACAGTAACCTGAGATCCTTGAGAATGTCTCCTGCTTCTTAGGGTAGCCTGCTATCTTAATAGTCCCCTCCATATATCCCCCAGTTTTTCTTCCAGCTAATACATCAAGCAATGTTGTCTTGCCAGCGCCAGTTATCCCCATCAGAGCTGTGAGCACTGCTGGCCTAAAAGCACCACTGACATCTTGCAGCAGCTGAATCCTTTTCTCTGTTTCTCCTTTTTTTGTCATCCCCTGGTGTGATATTCGCATTCTCTTCTTCAATACGTGATTGGAATCATTTGAAGGTACCGGGTAAGATTTTAATAAGTGGTCAAGATATTACCTTAGGCATGTCAACAAAATAGTTGATATGATAAAAGACAAGGGAGAGGGGTCGAAATGGGAGGATAACTTGATCCTTTGACAACTTGCCATTTCCAGCCATCTTCCTGTGGTACAAAAAATTTACTTCTGTGGTCTTGATTTTAACTTGAGGTTTGTGTGGAGCTGTAAGTTGTCAACATAGCAGATAATTATTTTCTCCTTTCATATATATTTATATTTAAAAGTCCATGAAAGATAGGTATACACACAGTTCATGAACTCTAATGCGAATACGCTAAGGATGTTGAACGCCAGTGAGTATCCAAATAAAATGCTGACACAAATCCAGTACCAGTGCCACTCTGTGAGCAGCCCTCTGATCTTGAGGATAGCTTCACCGATGGTGTTTCCATCGTTATAGTAAAATTCCTATCAGCAAGAAAAGATCAAGAGCCTTAGTTTAATTAGAGAAAGGATATGCTACCATACGATATCAATTCCATGTGTAGTTCTTACCATAGCCCATCTTTTGTCATGGAACTCATTGAGGGCGATTGCATTCTGTGCATAGGTGAATGGGGACGTCCAATATCCCCAGCGCAACCATGGTTGGAGATCATCTGTTTCAGTGTACAGAATTGGTTAGCAAATTATGCCACAAAACCTTTATTATGGAGTATGTCTCGCACCCATGCTTCTGGAGTATGGAGCTAAAATTATCTAACCTTTTGATATGACAAAGCCTCCAAGTATATGGATTGCTACAAGTGCTGCATTCGCTAGCATGTTGGCCACCACTTGCGTCCTTCCTATGGCCGCTATGAAGCGACACATGCCTATTGACATTTGATGCATGGCAAACAGTACCAGAAAGTGCCGGATGAACCTGATAGGGGAAGGTGCATATCCAATCATGTAGTAGGTTAAGCCTGTCCAAAGGCCTGTCTCAACAAGTGATATTGGGATGCTAAGAAGGAAAACCGAACAAAGGAGTCCCCATCCTGGCAGTGCTAGTAACTCTCTTTGTTTGTAGAAGGTGGGAAGCCGCTTTACTGTCATTGCAATTTCAGTTATGCCATTGTAGTTTACTATGACGAGAGAAATATAAAGTGCTCCCATGTACTTGTTGGCATCACGTACAGAATTGTCACTCATGTTTGTTTTCAGGAAAAGTGTGGAGATCACCAAAGCCATAACAGTTATCTGTATGATCTTGAATATATGTGTAACACCCCAGGTGTTACTTACCAGTTAAACTATGGTTTGGACAAAAATAAGCTTCTTTTATGCTTGATCACGTTGTTGGTCGAAGAGACGCGAAAAGAATCAAAATCCGGGAGTTGCCCCTTTTTGTCGGAAACCCTAAACCCTAACCTTTCTTTACCCCCTTTTCTATATTTCAAAATCTAGGCAAAATTTGACAAAACTTCCAAAAGCTAGGTTGTAGATCTTTTCTTGATGAACAAAAGAGGTGTACAAAGTTTTTCAAGTTTCTGTGTAATTTTAAAAGTAATTTTGAATTCAAATTTATCCCTTTTTGACCCCATTTCAAAAAGTCATATTTGGAGGCAGAATTTAAAAATCTTCCAATTGTGAAAATTGTAGATCTTGAAATTTTAAGCAAAGTTGCTTTTTGGAGTTTTTCGAGTTCAGTTCAAATTTTGGGAGAATTTTGCAAATTTCGAAATGTTAGGGTTTGGGAGCTACGAGTGCCGTACATGGCGCCCATGCCGCGCGCTGTTGCGGCGTCGCCGTGGCCATCTCGCGTCTTCCGGCGTTCACCCGCGACCCGTCACGCTGGCCGTCCTCGCGAACCCTCGGCCACCTCATCTTCCTTTTCTTTGCCCTATAAAAAGTCGAGCCGGCCGAAAGTCGTCATCTTTTTTTCTTTTTTTTCTTTCTTGCCGCCGAGCCGTCCAGTTGCTGAAATCCGCCGTCCCTGCTCATCCTCTTGCCAATTTGAGCGCGCGATCGAGTTCGTCACGTCCTTGCGCTTTCGTTGAGCCCGCTTCGCGGTGCCCCAAGTCGTGCGAGTCGGCGTGCGCGCCGCCTTCTTCTCGCGGCAAACACGGCGCCGCCCGCGAGCTTCGCCACCGTCGTCGGCTCGTCTGGTGAGCCGTGACGAACCATCTTGTGCCTCAGCTCAGCGTTGTCATCTGATCGTGGTGCTCTCGGCGGATTTCGCGAGAATGTCGAAAACGGCCGGAACATCGTCATGCCACCGGGCGCCCGCCGCGCGCGTACTTTGTCATCGTCGCCCGGCCGGTGCTCCGCCTCGTCCCCGTCCAAGCCAGCAAGCGACGGCCTCGGGGTGAGATCTTTGATCGATCCTAGGTGGTTAGGTTGGTCTTTTGTCGTGTCGTGCTCGGGCCGGAGCGCCGTCGCCCGGTGAGCTCGCCTTGTCTTCTTTGCCCGCGACGTGGGCGGTGGTCCTAGAGATCGGGTTTGGTTCGATTAATTTGGGGGGTTTCGGGCGCGTGCGTCTTTGTGCTGATGCTCACCTCGCCGTCGCCGGGGAAGCCCCGTCGAGCCTTGCATTGCCGCCGGCGCCACCGGACGCTGCCCCGCTCGGAGTCCTTCGTGGACGAGTTTGCAAATTAGAAAAAAGTTAAGGGGCTAAGTGAAAAGTCGTGACTTGCTTGAATAGTGCTAAATAGTGTCTTGTACTTGTTTATAATTTTGTAAAAAGGTCGGGGTTGTTTTATAAATTTTTGCTAGGCCGGGTTTTGTCGGGCCAAGTTGGGCCGACCTGTTTAAACGATGTCGGGCCGGCACGGTCTGGGCCGCACTGCTGCCACACAGTTGGGCCGGGTCGGTTGCTTACGCCCGAAGGCGTTTTCTTTTTAATAAATGTTTTATCAATTTGTATTTGTTTGAATAGTATCTGTTTTTGTTATTTTCATATAAATTCAAATACTTGTTCAAAAATTCTGAAAATTTTTGTATAGCCTTTTCATGATGTCTAATATTTATGAAAATTTTGAAACTTTGATTTTGAATAGTTCTTGCATGATTTAAAAATACAAATTTTAATTGAGAAATGCATCTTCCATGATTTTTAGAAAATAAAATATTTATTCAAAAATCATGAAAATTTATTTGGTACTGTTTTATGATGTGTCCTACTTGTATAAAAAAGTTTGGAGTCGTTTTTGAAATGTTTAAATTATTTTCTATCTTAAGCTCTATTATTTTTATGTGTTTAAAAGAAATGTTTAGTGTATAATGATTTAGATTTTTGTGTGACTTCTTGGTTGTTTTGTGAATCTTGGATCATACCACAATCAAGTGGTCCTTGAGAACTCCTTAGGCAATGGTGATGATATCTTGTAGAGTAGTTCAACAAGTTGGTTTTGTTGGGTTGCAACTTTATCGTGAAGGAAAGTTGTACTCAAGTGTTTATCATTTCATGCACACTGTAAGCATCATATTTAAATATATAGCATCATGTTGAGACATACATTATTTCGTGTAGTGAGCGAGATCGAGAGTGTCGGTCTCGAGCAAGTCCCGGAAGAGGTTTATCATCCGGTGGAAGCGGGTTCGGATTTCTCCGGGTTTTACGAAGGACTAGGTTATTCCGTCAACGAAGGCAAGCCCGGTTTCATTAAACCCTTCCTTGATGTTTTAAAAGCTTTATATAACTTATGTCTATGCTATGTTGCATTACGTAATTAGGAGTTGAGTGATAACCTAATTCTTTGCATTCCCATCCTTGTTTATTTCAATACCGTCCTTGATAACTGTTTCATTTCGAAAATGCTTAGTGATGCTTAGCCCTCGCTTAATTAGTTAAGCTTTTTTCATCAAAATGTTTTATTTGAGAAGATGGTACTGTTTTCGGAAAAAGAAAGAGATTTAGTGATGAATTTGAGATCGGACGGGACGTAGGTTGAAAGCCGGCGGGATACCTAGCCGTGCTTGTTCCGTGTTGGTCGTTTAAGGACCGTCCGTTGTTTGGCCCGAGTGAAATCGGGACTTTTTGAACGCAAGTTGCGCCTCGAGGCCGTTTGGGGTCAATGGCACGTCGGTGGCGATCACCCGAGGTCGGGCGAAACTAAGCGGCCACATGCCCCGTAAGCTCGATCTCGAGGGGGTGTGCCAAATCGGGAAACGGACAACCGCGCGACCGGGAGTGGAGAGATGGCGGGAGTAGCATGTACCCACCCCTGCGGGTCAAACCGTCATTAGGGGGACGGGGTAGGGAGGTGGAGTCTTGTGCTCTCGGTGGCGATGGACCCGATCCCGTTTTGGACTTTAACCGAGTGAGGGTTGATATATGCAAGCTTAAGTGCTACATATGGCGTGTGGTTAGGGATCCCAAATTTGGGTTTTTGAATCGATTCGCGGATCGCCGTTGCTTCTCGGAGAAGGAGACCCGATTCACGACCTTCATCGTAGTAAATAATGGAATATGTTTTTGAGGAAGGAGAGTTGGAATAAGACAAATATGTTTGCTCTAGAATAGGATAACCTAGAGTATATGAGCTACTAATCGAATTAAAAATATTGAGAGTAAGGATTCACTTATAGTAAGCTTTTTACGTAAAAGAGTTCTTGTTTCTTGCTAAAGCCTTACCTTGACTCCTAAGACCAAAGCATTCCCGAGTCTTCTCCTATTTTCTTAGTCGGGTAAGTCTTGTTGAGTACTCCCGTACTCGGGGTTTGTTAACCCTTGTTGCAGGTGTTGACTCGTCTTTGTTAACCAAGGTTATGTCGGTGGGCACGACATGATCTGGTTGTCTTCTAGTCTACTCAGCTTCCTCAAATTAATTAAGTTAAGTTTACTCAAATGTAACTTACTCATATTTTGTAAAATTAATGTTATTATTCTTCTGCACTCTGATCTGTATTTTTATAACAAATGTGTAATGTTGTAGCTACTCTTTTGTTGATCCTGGTATGAGAATGGTGTAATCGGGGTTTCCGATGACACCCGACAGGTTTCTTAAGTTATTGGGTGCATCTGCACGGTTGTCCGAGGTCTTTGGGACAAAGGCAGTGCGTGTGGGCTCGATAATTAGGAGGTTACGTCACAATATGGAACGGAGAGTTTCTTTTTAGCAGCAGTACTTCCCTTGAAAAGCATGCCTTGAAAATATTCCATCTGGATATCCCACGACTTCCATTCACCTTTACCTCCTTGTTCTTTCCAATATTGTTTGGACTGCACAGTTTGCCTTCTACTAGAAGAGGGAGGTAAGACGTGTGGAAGGACTCTGCGAACTTTTCAACTGAATGGTACTGATAATTATTTTGATCACGAGCCCAGAATTGCTTTTGGTCCATCTTAGAGGTTACCTGGTTAGTGGTCAATTGGAGAAAATTATTGCATTATTTTGTACAAGTACGTGTATATCAGAGTACTGATATTTTGTGCTACTGTATGGAACTGTGAGTTATTTACTGCCTGCTTAAGTTTGTGGATATAATCTAATGGTTATCAAAGTTATTTCATATAGTAATTCCAAGGTATAATCATTTTTTTATCAGTTAGCTTTACTGTTGTATTTAGCTATTCGTTATATGTGCATTCGATTGACGATTGAGTACCTCTTGAAGGAAATCTGCTACATTCTTTCTGCTAGGGCATTTGAATCCCATAGTTTCAAAGAAGTCCGTAGCATTTTCTCGAGGACCATGATACACAATTTGCCCCTCACATAGAAGTATAATGTCATCAAATAATTCAAATGTCTCGGGTGGTGGTTGCAGCAAGGAAATAACCATTGTGAGGTCCATCAAATGGGCCATCTGCTGGAGAAACTTCATGATCTCAAATGTCGTGGAGCTATCTAGACCTGTTGATATATCATCCATAAAGAAGCATCTTGCCAGACCAACTAGCATCTCCCCTGCATTAAACAAAGTCATTTCCATGTATACCAACATCAGCCAGGTGCCACCGTGCCAGTTAAGTGTCTCCTTGCTCTGTTCCCCATTCTAATATTCTGGTACTTATTATTATCTTACTTAATAGTTATAAGCATTCTGTTTGAGCTATGTTCATTCTTTGTTATCATAAAACTTCCTACCCTCCTAAGAACCTTTTGCATTCTTGATTTTGCTTCCAGTGTCTACTATACAAATCCTCTAGCTATATATGTATTTTTACCTTCAGTTCTGATAATAAAGTGCAATACTTACCGACTGTGGCTCTTTTCTTTTCCCCACCTGATATTCCTCTTCTCATCTCATCTCCTACTAGGGTATCAGCACACTCAGACAAGCCAAGTATCTGCATATAATAATCAACTGTTACTATTATATATAGCAAATCGAACAAGTAACAAGTTACCTTGATAATATAATTTGTTGTGAGGTTGCTTCCTTCTCCAAAAGTGGTGGCCTGCAGAGAAGAGCTATTTGAGTAACTAAACGAGACATAATCCAGTCTTACAAAAACAAAGTAGTACAGAATAAGCTACCTTAATGAATGAATCAAGATCTTGGTTCACTTTATTGGTGACACCATTTTCACTTCTTATTGTTTCTCCTAGCATTTCTGAGGTTGTTATTCCAAACAAACACCAACTTTGTATCAGTATAATATATATGCCATGGAAAAATATAATATTTTAAATATTCTATATACTTCTTTCTAGAATTAGTGTTTGCATTGTTATGAATTGCATCACATTCTGAAGATCTTCACAATCAATAGGTCACTATATGCAAGATGATGTCTTACCAAATTCCTTTTTGGTTCCGAGCATCATGGAAGAAAAGTTGATCGTCTCTCTTACTGTCATCTCAGCATGGTGAAGATCATACTGGCTAACATACGCACACAGGTACTGCGATGTTGATGAATTCATTTCTTCTCCATTGTACATGACCTTTCCTTTGAACTATTAAAAATCGTTGATTATTAAGAAAACATAATTCCAGTGCTTGCATTTCCATTCTTGTTTAGTACTAGGATTATTTCTCTATGCTAGAGTGAGCTTAGTCATAGGCTCCTCAACTGAAGACTTTATTTTACTGTGAAGATGACTAAAACATGTTTAGCTTGATTGCACTAAGGACTTGATTTAGTGATCTTTGTAGTCCTAAGTTTTAGCTCTACAAGGGGGTGAGTAGTTTGTGCATATGTTAAGGTTTATGCATAAAGTTTTAGAGCCAAATTCACCTCCCCTTTTAAGCCATTCGATCCTTTCAATAGCAATAACCTACCTTCAAAGAAGAATCCAGTTTTCCTGCCAATGCTTTTAAGAAAGTTGTCTTCCCTGAACCAGGCGCTCCTAGAAGAAGTGTCATCCTGACATAATGGGATACAGAGTTCAGTATCCCAATAAACAATGTTGACTAAATAACAAACTTCAAAATCAAACATGTGTTTCTTGACCAAGAACTTGTTTTTGAGATAGAGCAGGGCGTTGGGATCTATGTCTTTACTATGGCAGCTAGCGAAAAAATACAGACATTTACCTTGACGGTCGAATGATCCCACTTATTTCATTTATGATTCTGATAGGTCGTTTCCTTGTAACACAGATATGAAGAGATGTTGCTAATTCCTGAAAATTAAGTAACTTTTCATTACAGATATTTTTCCCCAAATATATATGACCTTTTTTTTTTTTTTGAGAATGACACATGACATAACGCAGACGCTCACAACACGCTTACACGCACACTCACCCCTATGAACACACGTACGCGAAACCCTACCCCTATGAGCACCTCCGAAGGACCGAGGCACCCGGCAGATCACGGAGATTCTCGAAGTCACCATTGGCGCCTCGTCGTCGGCGGGAACGCCGCTACCACTTAATGCATAACGCTGGAAATCCTGGGAAAATCCCAAGAAAAGGTGCGAGCAACCCGGGATTTGAACTCGGTGGGTAGCCCCACGACTGTCCCGCCATTGGACTACAAGCCAATTCGCAAAAATATATATATATGACCTACCGACCTCCCATCACAAAACAAGCACATGCATCATATATACACTTTGGATTTCAGCTTGCTATAAAGTACACGGCATCATAACAAGCTGCAATATCCTTTTCGTACTGGATTGATAACTACGTGTTCAATCCAAACTGGGCTAAGATGGCCTGAAAGATTTACTGGTCTTGTCTCCAATAATAACTTTTAATTTTGTGATTGTACTACATTTGACTACACAAGTACTGTTGCAATTTTGTTGTGCTAATTTTGGCAGAGTAGATGAAAAAACTGTTGCATAATGATGTGTGCCATGTGTATAGTCCATGTATTTTTTTTTTTATTGTGCACTGTAATTTCTGAATCGTGAAGGCCTAGCTTTTTAAACACCACATTCATATATATCTTATTGATGTTATTTGGAGGTGGTACAAATTTGTGGCATGCAGATCCCACATGAGAAGATATAGTGTATACCAAATAACACAGCAAGAGCTCTCAGGCAAAAGGTCCGTGCACTCCGGTTAATCACTAACACACATTCCAAAGGTGGGAGTATAAAAAATGAGTTGATTTCAAACGAAATCTTGTATGAGCACGATAACTTCAAAGGATTAGAGTTAAGGTGGAGATTGTTGTATAGTGACTTCAATCCAAATTTCATCGGAACTCAAGAGAGTTGCTATTAGAACTAATTTGGTTAGGACTTGAGTGTATCATTCTGTATACGAGGCTTTGAAAGAGGCTATAAACAATGGGGTGGATGCCATAGGCATCAACCAAGCCAACACAATTGCTCATTGAAGACTTGTATGGATCAAGCCGACCGCCAATCGATTAACAATGGCGTGCTAATGATTTCCAGAAAACCTAAATTAACAACCAAAAAATAAGTAGGTGCTTCTTGTATTATGTCGACGGCAATGCTAAGGTACTACACCATTTACTTGGTAGGAGGTAATATCCCAAACAAATCTGAGCCTTTGATATTTTTTTTTAGATTTTTGATGTAATTAATTGATTAATTAAGTTAGTAAAATAAAAAATATTGCCAAATCCCGTACGCATGCCCTTCCATTCCTGCATGTGCGGTACCTTCCTTATCAATGAAGTTGTGAAAAAATTGCTTTTTTAGCATAGTCGTGAAAAATATACATGTGCATGAATAAATCAAGTGGATACTTATTGTCTTCATCAAAATTAAGTTGATCTAAATATAATAAAATTTCGAGCTATCAATTTGTATTCACCTGTGATATTCGCGACACTTCCATCAAAATATCAATAATTTAATATATTTTTTTTTATCAGTATTTAGAACTTACAACAATTTAACAAAATCGATAGGTACACGTACATGCAAGTTTGGTACACGTAATTTTTTAAAAAGGTCACGTACATGGTCATCACGTACAGCAACACCTACTCACAAAGCGGTCACACATCATACAAATTCAAGTATACTAAATTAAATACAAAACTACACGGTAAATTATATATCAAGTCCAAAGTTGCGAAAAAAAAAAAAAAAACTTACCATATCTAGCAGATCACACATGTATCAAATCTACAAAAACATATTTGTGTACTTAAAACTTTCCTTCTTTAACCTATTTTACAAATTTTAAAAGTAGATAAAAATATATTTCATATATTGCCTCCTAAGAGTTAATAGGTAATTGCAATCGTTCAGTTGAAGTAATGGCTCAGAATCATTTGGGTGGGTGTACCGCATCAACATTTTGTAATCTTGCACTAGATATTTCAGTTAATAAATGAACTCAAACAAAAAAAAAGCTACAAAAAGACGTTGTCAAGCACTATATAACTCTATAGTACATGAACTGTCTCCACTCCATCCAAGATTTGGAAATTCCTTTAAATCTAAAAATCGATGATTAACAGAAGAGGTGTTCTCCCGATGGCCACCTTGGTAGGTGATTGACAGAGGCATGTGTTTTACCTAGAGGCTAGTCTCTAGATGTCTGTACCTTTAATAATCCGAAAGTTTGTCTCCTAAAATTAATTTTCTTATAGTGTCAAGTTTTTTAGAATTTTTAGACTCGAAATTTGGAATTTTTCACACAATCTGGGATGGAGACATATCTTATATCAAAATGGGTGTGCTCCATAAGATCGATCTAAAATGCTATCGGTATTTTTTGTTTTCATTTAAGATCATTTACCCGTTGAAAAATACAATACTCCTCTATCCCAAATTGTAACTTTGAAAAATCTTGGAGAGTCAAATCATCCAGTAGAGAACCTGTTTGTAGTCCTAGTTCTCAAACCCCATTTACTCTAGGTCTTGGAAATCGGGGGACTACCAATCTAGGGCTAAAAGGTCACAGGCTTTAGTCCCAGTGGATTCCGTTTCCCAACCCCCATTTACTCCCGGTTTTGGAAACATGTACTACCAATATGAGACTAAAGGTCCCAGGCTTTAGTCCAAGGTCACACAACCAGAAACAAAGTCTATCTTCGAAATGGGAAAAAAAATCTTGGAGAGGTCTCTTTGCAATGTCTAAGATTCAAACCCAAAACCTCTTCGCGCTTAGATTCTTTATCAATATCAACTCAGCTACACAATACATGTGACAAAGTTCTAGGCGCACTCCTTTTAAATTGATCCATGGAGGCCTTTAATACGGTATTGGTGAAATACAATTTAGTCTAGTTTTTTTTTTGAGTGATACAATTTAGTCTAGGTTGGTAACACCAAAGCGAGACTAAAAGGTCACCCTATAGTCGGGTTGGTATTCAAGGACCTTTAGTCGAGCTGATAACATCAACCGAGACTATATGATGAGTTTTAGTTTGGGTTGGTATTACAAACTGGACAAAAAGGGTCTTGGTGCTCGTGCCAACAATAATGCTCCCTTTTGTTTTGAACTTTAACAAAACTGAGACTAAATGTGTGTACCGAAAAGTCGTTTTTTATACTAGTGATCACAAAGTTTGACTAAATTAATCTTTTCTTTACTACATAAAAAGTATGAAAGTAAGACATTGGTTTGGTGTCACAAAATTTTCACCTCACTTCTCCCTCCGCATGCAAACCATCCACCCCGCATGCAAAAATTGGAAAGTAAAAATCTCCTTCAATCACGCGGACCGCATTACTCCCTCCGCATGCGAACCATCCACCCCGCATGCAAAAAAATTGGAAAGTAAAAATCTCCTTCAATCCCACGCGTGTGCTTTTAAAAGGAAACCACATAAAGAAAATTATTAGCGATATTATTAGGAAACCGAGAAATAGTGGTTAGAAAATTAACCATGCACCCGCCTCCTCTCCCTTGCGTCACAGAAAAGGAAATAAACCTGCCTCCTCCCTCCCACACGGCCCGCAGCGTGATTGGCGCCGGCGGTCCTTCCTTCCTTCCCGCATTATCATCGTGCGCTCCTCCCTCCCCTTTGCGGTATCTCTTTCCTTCACGCCATACGCCGCCACGAGCTGTGAGATCCGGCGAGGGGAAGCTGTGACCCGTGGCCCTGCTCCCGGTGGAGTCGGTCGCCGGGCGAGGTGGTGCTGCGTGTCCACTCCAACAACGAGGAGCGCCACCGCGAGGACATCATCTGCGCCTCGCCGCCCGCGGAACCGCCGCAGACACGCGCGCTCCCACCCACGCCCGACAGCCCTCGAGCTCCTTCCGACCTTCCAATACCCCGATCCGGCCGGACTTGGCGCCCGTCGCGACCCAGTGGTCGTTGTCCAAGACCACCGCCCTCCGTCGGCGATGTAGTGGCCAATGGCGGCGTCAACTCATGATTCCAGCCCTCGTCCCATAGCACCGCCCAACAACAAGCGGCGGCCGACGAGGCATTCGGTATCTTCGGATCTTCTCTCCCCGTGTCTTCTCTTGTGTGAAGAAGAATCATCTAAATTTCTTGATAAGAATCAACGCGATGGATCAATATTGAACAAATGATGATTCACTTGCCACTGCCATTCCATGCCCAGCAGATGTTTGTTTCTATGCCAACGTGGTGAAGCATTGGCGCACTTTTGATAAATTAGTCATGTTTTATTCTATTGTAAAATGCTTCTTTCTAGAATTGAGGTGCATACTTAAACTAAGCTAAATCTTAGTGACTTAATCTCAAAGCATGTGCCTTGCATCATGATTTTTTCAGCATGCGCCTTGCATGATAATTATTTCTTTGCAGCATGCGTCTTGCATCATTTTTTTTTGCCAGCATGCTCCTTGCAGCATGAATTTCCCAAAAGTGAGGAATTGTTTGTTTTTTCGAAGGAAGTGATTTGAACAGCTTGAAGGTCCCTGGAAGAAATTTTAATACTGGAGTTGGTAAAAATTTTACTGCTATCCCTCCTAACCTGTTTGAGTTTCTAGCTAGGAGCTTTCAATGCTCCTAGCTCACTGAACTACTTTTAGTGCTGGAATTTGTACTTCACTGATGAACCTTGTTTCCTTTTTTTTTCAAAAAAATGTTATCACTGGCTCACTGCATTGTCAGATCTCTTTCAGTACCAAATTGATTCTATCATCTAACCAACATGACAAAGAGCATTTTTTTGTGCGACATTCGCTTTGAGTCCGCCCAACCGCCACCCCATGCGAACCTGAAGGAAAAAAAAAAAACGAATTGTCCATGCGACCTAACCGATAAAGGAAGGAATTAACCACACAATAAAAAGGAAGGAATTAACCACACAATAAAGGAAGGAGTTAACCACGCACGTTGGTTGTTGCGATAAAAATTAGGAAGGAAACCGTGACTCCTGTTCTGTGAAGTAGTAATCCACTATGAAGAAGTAGTTTTTTATTTAAATGAGCCGCTTGTTACGTGAAACTGTTCTGCGAGGGCGGCGTACATGCTATTGTAGCTGCAACTATTTTATTTGTATAATTTATATTCAACGAACCTTACTACTTTTTTTGCGAAAAATACTCCCTCCGTTCCAAATTGTAGTTCACTTTGGTTTTTCTAGATACATTGATTTTTATTATGTATCTAGACATAGTGTATAACTAGGTGCAATGCAAAATCAATGTATCTAGAAAAGCCAAAGTGAACTATAATTTGAAACGGAGGGAGTACTATCTTGGAGAAAACCTATGAAGAGATTTGGATACATGTTTGAAAAAACTATGCTCTTGATTTGGAGACAAGCCGTCTTGGTTTGTCGAACCGGACTTTTTGCATTGAATCTGTTGCTCCATCACACCAAGTCGCCCGGACAGTCCATTTAATTTTACAAGACCAATGGTCAAGTATGCATACACAGGTCCTTGATCATATTATCTTAGGCGAATTACGAAGAAGCCCATAAAATGGAGTTTAAAAACCTCCAATATACATGATTGATTATATTACTTTCACAAAACTTATTTAGATTAAATGTCACTTTAATATCATTGTTTAATTTTATAGTATGGTTATCTTATCATGCGATTTATGTGTTTTTATATAAAGTTTGGTTATCCCGTAGCATACGGACGTTTAACTAGTTTATACAATAAGATAACAACTTTTTACGATGTCAACTAGCTAAGTATTATTGGATATTATTGGATTCATCGCTAATTATATTTTCATAGTATAATTATTTGATGTCACGAATGTTTGTAATATCCTTCTTATATTTTAGGTCAAACTTGAAATGCTTTTGACTTTCCAAAGATTTTTGAAGTGACCTACTACAATTTGGAATAGAGGGAGTACAAGATATCCAAATATTAATTGAGTGTGTCATTGGTAGAAAAGGTTCACCGTGTCTATTAGTTTTTTTCTTTAATTATAATTAATTAACGTTAGTTTATAGGTTGATTAATTTAGCCGCATCGGAGAACGGCGATGTGAAAATTATACCCGCGCGGCGTTGATGGCGCAGTTGAGCAACGTCGGGACGGTGCGGCGGCCGACGAGGACGTCCGCCTCCACCGTCATCCTCTCGAACCGCACGTTCACCATGGGCGAGTCCACGCCCAGCCTGATCTCCACCAGTTCAACATGCAGCATATATATAAATTAGTACAGGACTCACTGACTCAGGTCTCAGGATGGGATATATATACATATGCATGTTATTACTGTAGTAGCTGATTTGCTATTGGCCTTTCATTCAATTTTTTAAAGGAAAATGTATTAATTTTGATGCATTACACCGACCCCTTTACAAACAAAAATCCCAAGAAAAAAGAAAAATTACAAAGAAGTCAAAACTTCGTTCATCTTCCTCGAAGCCTTCCGAGATCCGTTCGTCACCGCCCGCGAAGCCGCTTCCCAATCGTCGTCGGGCACGAGCCAAACTCCACAAGGTGGAGGCCGAGAGGAGGACTTGCCGGGCGAATCAGCTTCGAAAGTACACTGCCTCGGGCACATCGGCCAACTCCGTACCCACGGCGCATCCTTCAATTCCACCGTCGGCAACCCGAGCAAAGCTCAGATTTTCACCATAGATCATCTTCCTCAAGATTAACAGGGTCAACAACATCATCACTGAAGAAGGCGGCGATGTGCGGCCCTCGACTCTCGACGGGTCTCCCCAGCCTCTCCGTTGGCGTCGGAGAAGATCGCCATCGGAGAACGGAAGAAGCTGAGAGAATTTATTCCGCTGGTCGCCGTCGCTTCCGCATCGCCCGCGCCGCCAGAAAAGCAAACCGCCAGAGGAGCCACGCTCCTCCGCAAAACCTAACTCCACCGTCGAGCCATCGAGCAAACCCTAGACCTAGGACCACGACCAAAACCCTACGAAGATAAGCTGTTGAAGAGACGGACCCCGGCTCCTCCGTCACCACCGGCAGCGAGGCCGGAGGCGAGGGAGCGAGGGCCGTACCCCGGCGGCGGCGGCGGTGTTTCTCTCGCCCTTTCTGTTTTTCGCGAGACCCAGGCGGCGCTCGCGTTTTGGTTTTGCATTGGGCCTTTCATTCAAATTATAAGTAGTTTTAGTATGTTTTGGTTGATCCTTTAGCAAAAGGAATAAATAAAGAAGTCAAACGACTTATAACCGAGGAAGCACAATATAATTTTGGTACGCATGCCACGCCACGCACCTCTCTTTCTCCTTGCGCAGGATCCTCAGGAAGCCGCGATTGTCGGCGTGGGTGAGCGGTGGCGGCTCCCTCTTCGTGGCCACGTGCCTGTCGTCGTTTCCATGGCCGCCGCCGATGAGCTCCACCTCCGTCTCCGTGTACTCCATCATTGGCGCCGCCGCTGACCGATAAGCTAGCGCACACAGCGCACTAGTAAGAAACTTGAAACTTTCTAGCGAGCGAGCTATTTTGTTTTCTTTGGACAGAGCTGGTGCCCGGCTTTCATAGAAAGCGAAATCATTTGATACAAACGCATGTCACCAACGCTTGTCGGTGACACCGGCATGCTAAAAAAAACAATACTGTATATGGACACATATATATAACTACTAGCGACGAACTTATCAGTCAGCGCATACGTACCTGCTTACATCCTAATAATAAGCGCATGAATATGGTCAGCACATAACAGTTTTGTGTATCTGTACGATGTGTGCGTGCACATCGATGTCTGTACGATGTGTGCGTGCATACCGTGAGAGAACAAATGTAGATGGATATATATAACTAGAAACAGAATATACATGGTCCCGAACTTGTCCCATCAGAGTATATATCATCCATATGTCAACAATACCAAGCAATAGATTCGTCAAAAACAATACGAAGCAATAGGTAGGAGTTTTTCTCTCTCTTTTTTTTTTTTTGACAAGAAACAAACCTTTCATTCATAAGTTAACAACAAGATGCTGTTAAAACCATTACATCGTGAATGGTTACATAACAGAGTGCATACAGGAGCGGGCACCCATGAACATGACTCGGATTAGTACATAATCCGGAGAAATCTAGTTGATTGGCCTGTAAAGCAGAATAACTTTGTCTACCTAACAAATCCGCCATTTGATTATTCTCTCTTCTAATCATGTGCACCAATGATCTTGTATCTGCCATAAGAGAGTGCACTACTTGTGTAGAAGGCTTAATTCGCCAATCCGGAGGATTGGAGAGATCTTCGCCGTTGATGTAATTGACTAGCAGCCTGTTATCCACAAGAAGACTTGCATTTACTATGTTCATTGTGTTATATTAGGTGTGGGCGAGCTACGAGCTCCCACTTAGGCGAGCTCCGTCCTTGGAGGTGTGGTTGGTAGGAACCAGAGGGCGTGGTGTGGCCGGACTGCCTGTGTGCGTCGTGGGTGGATGACGTGCGGGAGGCACGACATAGTCATAGTTGTCCTGCCTCCATACATCTCGATCGGAAAAGAATCAATAGAAGGAGAATCGGACTCTGCGTAGGCAGGATGGCGACGTGGTAGAATGGTTTGGGATAGATGACGGAGCGTGGCGGCCAGGTACTCTTCTAGGTGCACAGAGAAAAGTGGGAGATGAAATTGACAAGGGCGACAAACAAATGGTGACAAATGGGCTAAATATTTTCCTAAAATACTACCGCGCTACAACCAAACACAAAAATATGGGTGTCCTTATATCCTCATCACAAACGGACTAAATTTCCCCAAAAAGCTATCTCGTTGCAACCAAACATGAGTGTCCTTGCATCCTCATCCTCTCAACCAACTTGAGCCTATTTTGTCTAGTTTTGTATCAAACACCGCTTAAAGAGATATGATGAAAGAGATGGGATGATTGTATCCCTTTGGAAACATTGAGTTTATGATGGCGAGTGAGGGCTTCTCCAGTGGGGTTGTGAAAATCCACTCATGGGATGAGGTAGCAGCGGATGAGTCCACTCTTGCCCACAGCAGAACTACCGACTCATGGTGTGTGCGGGCGGCGCCACCAATGCCTGGCCTCCGCACGCAATGTCGTCGTCGCCGTCGTACTGGAGGCGGAAGCCCGCCCGCAGCGCCGTCGTCGACTCGTCGTCACGTTGGAGCCACCACCGCTATCGTTGCGTGTCGTCATCACCACCACGCGATCCACGCGGGACCACGACGGGTGCCCTGAGATGAGAGTATGACACGAGGACCCACTTTTTCACTCTCTTCTCCTTTTTCCCCGCACACTCACGCCGCCACCGTTGGACCTCCGCCCATGCAATGGCCGCATACCCAATCCTGGCGGCTGCGCTAGCTGCAGTTCGCGTACCCAATCGCGGCCGGCGCCACATCCGCCTTGCCATCCCTCCGCGTCGTCGCCATGCTCTCTCCTGAGTCCCTGTCGCGCCATCCGCCGTCCTGTTCGCGAAGCACCCACAGGGCGACGACGGCACGCGCCGCGCGCTCCCTCCTCCCGTCGGCCGCTTTGCAGGCGACGCCGGGCAAGTCCTGAGGGGCGATGGCAGCGCATGGACGAGTCAAGCCGTGTTTCCGTCTCCGGTCTCCCTACCGCAGGTCCGCAGGAGTCCTCCGTAAGGTACCTATATGCACGCTAGCTATTTGTCGGAATTCCCCTATAGAATGATAGAGGACCTGGTAACACAACACGTCAAGCAACACAGCACGTCAAACAAGTAGTGTCTGAGAAGAAACTGATAAGAAAATAGCCATCACATGTAGTATGAAATTGAAATGTTCTGAACTGGTTGTAAGACATGTCCAGGTTCAGAGATAAGGTTTAGGTTGCCTCTGAACCTTACCATTGTGTTATGTACTTATTTATGTATGTTTTTTCCAATAAAGTTGTCAAGAAGAAACTGATAAGAAATAGCCATCACATGTAGTATGAGTTATTTTCAGGATGATTTGATGTTAATGGTCATCTATGACATCACTAGCATCTCTCCCCAAATTCTGGTCATATCCAAAGTCTGGATATTTGTTGTCATGTTTATATTTCTTTATTTATATACTTCTGAAATCTGAATTTGCTATAAGACATATCCAGGTTCAGAGATAAGGTTTAGGTTGCCTCTGAACCTTACAATTGTGTTATGTACTTATTTATGTATGTATGTTATTTCCAATATAGTTGTTATTAGTTAAAGCATTAAAATGACTCCAGGTTATTAGGTCAATAATTGTATTCAAATACTTGTTTGGATGAAATATTTTAAGGTTTGATAGCAGCTACTGAGTTTCTCTGTCGCAACTCGATGTTAAAAGCTATTCAGATAACTTCGAGTCAATCATACACAGTTGTAATGCAAAAGGCAAAGTATTGGTGGCTGGGTGCTTTTTTGCCTCTAATTCATTTTATCAAGGTTCCAGAAACAGTTTTCTTGGAGTACAGTTTTTGGCTTTTATTGGAGATGCTTACACACCTAAGTTATTTATTTGAGTGAACAGACTTGGTGAATTTCGCCTGAATCTAAACCTGATGTGTTTTTCTTTTTTTTCTTTTCTCTAGAAAGAGCGTTGACGCTGAGGTCCTGCTACCATGATTGCTGCCAATCACATAATACAGCCAGGGAAATCTGAAGAAATCGAGCATCAGTATGGCGTGTCTTGCTCATATAAACATCGCACAGAACTGAGGATGCAGCAGTTCCATTCCATCTATCTCCCAAGTTTCAAAAACCGAAACAATGACAAACAACACATTTCCATTTTCTGAATCTTGATCATTACACTATTTGCACTCCCTTGAATTCTCGTATTCCTTCACATGATAAACACGGTTAATTACTCACTACTAATTCATTTATCTGTACTAGTAATCTATGCACACTTTTTGAAGCAGGACAGGTCTCCCCCTTTCTTCCCAGTCTTTTCTACTGTTTTGTTAGGAAGTGGTTACTGTCTGACCCTAGTCGTGTATTACTTGCAGCCATCGCACGGAAAATTGGCCGGCAGCAGCGGTTGGTGGTGGTGCAAGCCTGCAAAGGCTTCCTACCTGCGCTGGAAGTTGAGGTGCTTGATGGCGAGGAAGAAGAGGAAGGCGAAGAGGCCAATGATGGCGAGATGGAGGCAGGTCACCAGCTCAAAGTAGCGATCCTGCAGGCCCAGGTACCCCTCCAGGAAATCATGCATCGTCTGCTCCCCAAGCCCCGGCACCTGGATCTTCTCCGTCCGGTCTGCGAGCTGTGAGAACATCAGCCCATAAACCGTCCATGCCGCTGGGTCGGCCCAGTACACCCACCGCCACCACACAGGCATCATCTGCAGCAATTTTACTCCACTCATCAGGTACATGGATTTGTTTGGTTTGATTTGGTTAGGTTTGGTGATTTCATCAGCTCGCTAATGGATTCAGTCCATCTAAACCAATTCAGATGTGGGGTGTTGTACCTCTCTCGTGATGATGAAGCCAGAGAAGACATTCCAGAAGATGAAGATGAGGAACGCCAGCCCCATGGCGATCTCGATGTTGGGGTCAGGGCCACCGTCATCATCCCATACAGAGTGTAGTACATGAAGCTCATCACCAGGTATAGGAAGAACCAGCAGAATTTGCCCGCCGTCATCTGGAACCCGATCATCGGGTACACGATCAATGAGAAGATCAGCACCTGCACTAACATGTAAGGTAATTCCACCGACACCTGCAACACGTAAACCTTCAGTTCATAATCTCTGCCAAGCCTGTTGTTGCGATATGATCAGAACAACTGGGTTTTCCTAGGACAGGCTGATCGTTGATGTGTGCTGTTACCTGGCGATGGCATATGCCATGGTGGAGTACATGCCTGCTGCCTTTTCACGGTAGAGCACAACTCTCTCCATTGCCACTACTGGCTGTAGGATGCTGCAATTCATGAAACCCAGGAACAGTGCTGATGCGATATCGATTCCAAGTATGTTGAATACATCTTGGACATCCTTGCTGTTGCACACGAAATCTGTCTTAGAACTTGATTGGGGCATAAAAATTAATTTAATATTCATGAAAGATAATAAAATCTGCTTACATGCTTGAGCCAATTTTCCAGAATACAATTCCAAACATGATTGAAACAGCAAAAGTGTTTATGAACCGGACAACATTGTGTTCTGAGTTTTTCCAGTATGCACAACTTTGCTTCCACAAGCAGGCCACACATTGAGTCATAAAGTTCTGCCAGTAACCCTGAGGAAAATGCAGATCATCTGTGTTTGGTTCTGGTTGTTCCAATTCATCAATTAGAAGCCTGTTCTCCCTGCAGGTGCCACCAAGAATTACATTAAATTGACTTCCACCTTATTGTTTATACCAGCTAAAATAAAGTTATTTGCAGCTTTATGGCTGTACTACTGGGTGTACCTGTACAGTGAGGAGTTGCGATAAATTTGTGCATAGTCCACTCCAATTTCATATTCTGTTATGTGTGAACTGATGTCTAACATCCATGCTGCTGGGTTTTGGCCCTTGTTTATTTTAGGAACGCCTGGTATGGCCTGTTAAAAAGTAATTCATTGTTTTCTTCTCTCTGCATCTTACAAATATAAACGTTTATGCATAAAGTTTGGCACCTTACCTCAAAATACTTTATCATGTTGCTAGAGAGTGGACCTAGTGAACCACTGTAGATGAGCTGACCACCTCTTTTCATAAGCAGAAGCTGCAATTGACCAAATTGAATTTGAAACTCAGAATGGTCATTTTGTAGTACCTATGCCTACAGCCTACTTATATAAAAGAAAGACTAGTTTATCAGTAGTTCTTTGATCGTTCTACTTTAGGTTACGACTGCATTTTACAACGTTATGCATACTTTTGTACAGTTGTCCAATTTGTTTGCTGTATAAGTTTGTCAAGAATCATGTTTGTTTTAGTTGGGTAATTACCGTGACACCACTGGAACACTTTTCTAATCATCTTTTTCAATTGCTTCTTGTGGCTATATTTTTGTCTACCTATACGGCTATACCATCTAACCCTGTTCATACCTCGTCAAAAGATTCAAATATCTCGATGCTTGGCTGATGAATTGTGCAGACAACAGTTCGTCCAGTGTCTACTGTTTTTCGTACTGTTCGCATGACAATTGCTGCAGCACGAGCATCCAAGCCAGTGGTTGGCTCATCCATGAATATAATGGAGGGACTGGCCACCAGCTCCACAGCTATTGTTAGTCTTTTCCGCTGCTCGGCTGACAGACCAGTTGCTCCTGGGATGCCTACCATGGCATTCTTCAAGTCAGTGAGCTCAACAAGGCTCATGACTTCTTCAATGAACATCTAAAATGTGTTTGAAGAGAAATCTTTGTCAGAAACTAGTTTCAGGCTCCAGCAGGGATAAAAGGGGGTGAGGTTGAAACACATACATCTCTTTGATGAGGTTTAACATTTGAAGGCAGACGGAGCCATGCAGAAAATTTCAGTGACTCATAAACAGTGAGATTAGGGGAGTGAATGTCACTCTGTTCACAGTAACCTGAGATCCTTGAGAATGTCTCCTGCTTCTTAGGGTAGCCTGCTATCTTAATTGTCCCTTCGATATATCCCCCAGTTTTCCTTCCAGCTAATACATCGAGCAATGTTGTCTTGCCAGCGCCAGTTATTCCCATCAGAGCTGTTAGTACTCCTGGCCTAAAAGCACCACTGACATCTTGCAGCAGCTGAAGCTTTTTCTCCGTTACTCCATTCTTTGTGATCTCCTGGTGGGATATTTATATTCTTTTCTTCAATATGTGATTGGAATTAATGAAGCTACCGGTTAAGATTTTAATGGGTCATCATGTTTTTACCTTAGGCATGTCAACAAAATAGTGGATATGATCAAAGACAAGGGTGAGGGGTCGAAATGGGAGGATAACTTGATCATTTGATGAATTGCCATTTTCAGCCATCTGCTTGTGGTACACGGAATTCATTTTTGTGGGCTTGATGTTAACTTGATGTTTGTGTGGAGCTGCAAGTAGTAAACATGGCAGATAATTAATATTTTCATTTAAGTTCAATATTTATGAGGTTTGTGATAGATTGGTATACATACAATTCATGAACTCCAATGCAAATATGCTGAAGATGTTGAAGACCAGCGAGTATCCAAATAAAATGATGACACAAATCCAGTACCAGTGCCACTCCGTGAGCAGCCCTCTGATCTTGAGGATAGCTTCCCCAACGGTGCTTGCATCCTTGTAAGGAAATCCCTATCAGTAACAAAAGATCAAGAACCTTAGTGTATTTATTTTGAAAAAGGATATACTCATTGAACTTCCAAGTGTAACAAATCCAGTACCATATAGCTATCACTTTCAAGTGTTGAAATTAGTGCTTACCGTAGCCCATCTTTTGTCATGGAACTCATTGAGGGCGATTGCATTCTGTGCATAGGTGAATGGGGACATCCAATATCCCCAGTGCAACCATGGCTGGAGATCATCTGTTTCAGTGTGCAGAATTGGTTAGCGACTTGTTGCTCACAACTTTTATTGCAGAGTGTATGTGTACTTATGTTTCATGGTATATGCTAAGCTACATTCATTTAACCTTTTGATATGACGTATCCTCCAAGTATGTAGATTGCAATAAGAGCTGCAGTTCCTAGCATGTTGGCCATCACTTGTGTCCTTCCTACGGCTGCTAAGAAGCGATACAGGCCCATTGACATTTGATGCATGGCAAAAAGTACCAGAAAGTGCTGGATGAACCTGCCATAAGCAATGGAAATATTTTTCTTACTTTTTGCGTATTGAAGCATCAGAGGTCATTCAGCATATAAGTACCAACTACCAAGAGATGAGTACCTGATAGGGGAAGGTGCATATCCAATCACATAGTAGGTTAAACCTGTCCAAAGGCCTGTCTCAACAAGCGATATTGGGATGCTAATAAGGTAAACGGAACAAAGGAGTGCCCATCCTGGCAATGCTAGTAACTCTCGTTGTTTGTAGAAGGTGGGAAGTCGCTTTATTGTCATTGCAATTTCAGTCATTCCATTGAAGTTTACTATGACGACAGCCATAAAAAGTGCTCCCATGTATTTATTGGCATCAAGTACAGAATTGTGACTCATATTTGTTCTCAGGAAAAGTGTGGAGATCACAAAAGCCATAACAGTTATCTGAATGGTCTTGAATATGTGGACCGGAGAGTTTCTTTTCAGCAGAAGTATTTCCCTTGAAAAGCATGCTTTGAAAATATTCCATCTGGGTATTCGCGACTTGCAATCACTTTTTCCACCTTATTCTTTCCAGTACTGTTTGAACTGCACAATCTGTCTTCTAATAGACGAGGGAGATAGGACATGAAGAAGGATTCTGCAAATTTTTCAATTGTATGGTACTGATACTTATTTTGATCCCCAGCCCAGTATTGCTTTTGGTCCATCTTAGAGGTTACCTGGTCAGTGGCCAATTGGAGAAAAACTTGTTATATTATTTTGCAAAAAGCACGTTTATTGCATAATACTGACATTTTACGCTCCTGCCCAGAATTGTAAGTCATCTATTGCCTGCTTAATTTTGTGGATCTGATGTATTAGTTATCTTTTTTTTTTTTTTGAAAATGCAGGAGAGCTGTCTTTCATTGTATTAAAAAGAGAGGGTGTTCCTCAACAGGATCCTCACTCACACGAGGGGACCAAATATGAGTGAGGTAAGATGTATTAGTTATCCCAAAGTTATCCTCAAACACACAGAAAAATTCTATAAAGTTATCCCTGATCACCACACATTTTTTTATCAGTGTTATGTTTAGCTATTCCTTATAGGCAGTTAGGCTCATTTGATGGTTGCTTACCTCTTGAAGGAAATCGGCTACATTCTTTCTGTCAGGGCATTTGAATCCCATAGTTTCAAAGAAGTCCGTAGCATTTTCTCGAGGACCATGATACACAATTTGTCCCTCACATAAAAGTATAATGTCGTCAAATAATTCCAATGTCTCAGGAGGTGGTTGCAGCAAGGAAATAACCATTGTGTGATCCATCAAATGGGTCATCTGTTGGAGAAACTTCATGATCTCAAATGTCGTGGAGCTATCTAGACCTGTTGATATATCATCCATAAAGAAGCATCTTGCTAGACCAACTAGCATCTCCCCTGCATTCAACAACATCACTTTAACGTATGCCAAATTAGGTTAGGTTCTAGTTAAGTATCTTTCCTTACTCTGTTTCTTATTCTAATATTCTGGTTAGTTACTTCCATCTGACTTGACAGTTATAACCTTTTTATTTTAGAGCTAGTCATTCTTTGTTATCTTGAAGATTCGTACCCTGGCAAGAACATTTTGCATTCTTGAGGTTGTGGAATGTCAATTAATGTGGCTTTGTTTCAGATTGAAGTGTGTGCTTCCAGTGGCAGCTACATAAACCCTATAGCTATATATGATTTTACCATTAGCCTTAATAGGAATGCTTACCAACTGTGGCTCTTTTCTTTTTGCCCTCCAGATATTCCTCTTTCTCATCTCGTCTCCTACTAGGGTATCAGCACACTCAGACAAGCCAAGTATCTGCATATAATCAACTGTCACTATTATATCATCAAGATATACAGCAATCAAACAAGTTTAAGTTACCTTGATAATATAGTTTGTTGTGAGGTTGCTTCCTTCTCCAAAGGTGGTGGCCTGAGAGAAGAGCTATGAGTAACTAAACAAAATATAATCCAGTTTGCAAAAACAAAGTAGTACAAAAAAAGAACTACCTTAATGAATGAAACAAGATCTTGGTCCACTTTTATTGATGACACCCTTTCTTCTTCTAATTGCTTCTCCTAGCATCTCTGAGTTTGTCATTCCATACAAACAGGAAATTTGGGTCAGTATTATACGCCATGGAAAAATTGATTTATCTTGAGTATTATGTGGATACTTCCTTCTTGAGTTGTTTGCCTTGTTACAAATTGCAGCACATCTAATGATCTATAAATTGAATAGCTCACTATGTGCACGAGTATGTCTTACCAAATTCATTATTGGTTCCAAGCATCTTGGAAGAGAAGTTGATCGTCTCTCTTACTGTCATCTCAGCATGATGAAGATCATACTGGCTAACATAAGCACACAGGTACTGTGGTGTTGAGTAATTCATTTCTTCTCCATTGTACATGACTTTTCCTTTGAGCTGTTTACAATCATTGTCCATTTAGGAAATATATATTTATGTTAGTTAAGTCTAGACATTATTGACTGTTTGCCTTTTCTTGTTGACAAATACTTTTGGTAGCATGTAGGTAGCTCAGTCTACCTTCAAAGAAGAATCCAATTTTCCTGCCAATGCTTTCAGGAGAGTTGTCTTCCCTGAACCAGGTGCTCCTAGAAGGAGTGTCATCCTGACAGAACGGGATATATAGTCAATATATATATTAATAAATTACTCCCTCGATCCTAAAATATAAGGGATCTAAGTTTGCCCTCTAAGTTAAACTATTGACTAATAACGGACTTTCAGATTCATGTACATTTGAGTAACTTATCTGCTAAATTTGATCAAGCACTCAGGTTTGAGATAGAACGGGATGTTGGAATCTGTGTCTGTACTCTGGTAGCTAGTCAAAGATAAGGAGACATTTACCTTGATGGTCGAATGACCCCGCTTACTTCATTTATGATTCTGATAGGTCTTTTCCTTGTAACACACATATGAACAGACGTTGCTAATTCCTGAGAACAAAATAAACTATTCATTTAGAAATATATATTTTTCCGAATATGAACTACCAATTTTGCATTGTAAAACAAACACATGCAAGCCATGCAAGCCATACACTTGTATTTGCTAAAGCACGCAGCAGCATGACAAGGTTCAGTATCCTTTAGATTTTGAATTGAACTCCATCTGCAATCCAAACTGGGCTAAGTTGGTCTGCAGATTTACCGATCCTCTTTCTCGATTAACTGTACTACATTTGACTTCACAAGTGCTATTGTGATTCTGTTGTTCATGCTACCAGCTCTAGTAGGTGTCCAAAAAAAAAAAAAAAAATATTTGCTGCATAGCACTGTGGCTTGTGCATAATCCATGGATCATGTGCTCTGAATGTCTGAACTGAGGAAACATGATAGCTTAGTTTCTTAAACACCATATCCAGAAATGAAGAGCTAATAAGAAACTTCGGAGGCTATGGAACTATGGAAGGTGGTTATCATCTATATGCTGGATCTTCATACTTTTAAACTAATCTTGCTAGTAACCTTAGGGTAGGATTGGCATAACTGCTTAGTCTCCAAAAATAGGTTAAGGTATAGTACACAGATGGGCGCGATGCTGGATTTTTGCCACAACCAGGTTAGTGGCATCTGTAGCGCGTTGGGCGACTGTAGGATGCCCACTTTGAGGTCATGTCCTATGAAGTTTTGCATCAACCTTTTGAGGTTTCAAGTACAAAAAAACAAAGGATGCCTGTTGTGAATAGCTAACATAACATGTTGGCCCTTCATCTCTCAGTCTACATTTCTACATAGATGCATGATCACTGCTGATGCAGTGGTGCTCTAACCAATATCCCAATATCTGGGCATAGAATGAGCCTCATTAATCATGAGGAATCTAACAGACGTGTTGTGTCTCTCTTTGTTCACAGGGCAGGGGAAGGCAACAAGCACTGAAGCAGCAGGCTGGGGCATCGGGACAAACTCATTAAAGGCAGTCTCGTCATGGTCATGGCTCATGGCTGCCTGTGGAATTCCAAGGTTGAAGGCTGGCCTAACCTAAACTGTAACAAGGGTCCCAGCTGGCCGCCAGACACTGCTTCTGTCTCCGTCCTAAATTTCAGGAAATTATAAGATCTATGGATGGATATGCCATGACTCTGAATGATGCAACTTTTTAATATGGTACAATTTAAGACCTAAATAATTAATATCGTCTGCTGCCTACTCCCTCGGTGCCTCAATATATAAATTATTAGAGTTGTTTCAGTCAAACTTTTAAAATTTTAAAAAACTGACCGAATTTCTAGAAAAATAGAGCAGTATTTATGACACCAAATTTACAAAATATGAACATATATTTCATAGTGCATCTAATGAGATTAATTTGGTGCCATAAATCTTAATGTGTTTTCCTATAAGTTTGGTTAAAAAAGAATTACCTAAAATACATTTAGGAATTGATTTATTCAGCACATGTCACTTTTTCACTAGTCAAATTTCTTTTCGTCCTAAAAAGAATGTGCGTGTCTTCTTCAAAATCAAACTTTCCCAAGTTTGATTAAAATATAAAAAAATATCTGTGATACATAATGAGTAATGAGTATACTAGATCAAATAGTGGAACAATATTTTTACATAATAAAAGTTACGTAATCCAAAACAACTTATAATTTGAGAAATCTGGCACAGATCGGTGCATGATCGTGAGTGGTGCTAGCGAGATTATCAATACAAGATTCTCCTTCACATAGCTTTGATGCAAGCTACAGGAGCGTATTTATTGCATGCCCCTGTTGTTGCAGCTTGATCGATCGCGCCGCGTAACCTCAACAGAAAACGGATCAGAGCAAGGCACTACTAGGATAGGACAATCCATTCGACGTGTCTCACCAAATCCACATCTCCGGCCGGCTGACGAAATTGTAATAAAAGTAGCAGAAAAGTCTCTCTCTTTCTGAATTAAAAAAAAAAGAAAAGAGAAAAAGGAAAATGCCTTGCAGCTTGCAGCAGGCTTGCAGCAATGCATATCGAGAGGAACGAGGAGGGTGGAGGGACAAAGCCACAAAGAAAGCCAAGGAACCAAGCAATTAACAGAACAACCACCAATGTTTTAAATAGCAGGCTATAATAAATTATATATAGATTTATTTATTCAGCGGCAACATGCTTACGTGGCTGTACGTATAATATGACCTAAGGAAGTACTTAGTATATGACAACAACACATCGCGGCGGCGGCGTAGGTACCCAAGGAACATGACGGCAACGACGATGGGAAAAAATTTGGCGGGTTGGTTAATCTTTAGTTAACTATGCGTCATCGCAAAAAATACCTGGGCGGCGTTGACGGCACAGTTGATGAGCGTCGGAACGGCGCGGCGGCCGTCGACGCGGACGTCCGCCTCCACGGTGAGCCTCTCGAACCGCACTTCCACGTTGGGCGCCTCCATGCCCAGCCTGCTCAACACCATGCCGGCCATCAGTTCATCCATCACACAGACGACGACCATGCATGCATCAAGACTACTAGCAGATTGATCGATGCATGCATGTTAATATCACTATATGCGTCAGTAACAATCATCACCTGTATTTGTTTTCGCGCAGTATTCGGAGGAAGGCGAGGTTGTCGTCGTGGGTGAGCGGCGGCGACTCCCTCCTCCAGGCGGCCGTCGTGGCGGACACGTCGTACCAGTACTCCTCGCTTTCATGGACTCCGCCGCCGTTGAGCTCGACGGCCGGCTGCTCCGCCATCATCAGCGGCGCCGACCACCAATCGAGATGAGCGGCTATATGTATACTAGAAAGAAAGAAACTAGGCTAGCTAGCTGCAGGTATGTCACGACGGACGACGGCTATATAAGCTTGCTAGTAGGATCGACTTCTTGGTGCTGTGTCCTAATAGGCGCGCGCACATGGAAGATGGATGGATGGATGGTCGGTTCGGCCACAGCTCGTATGTAGTATATGTATGTGTCTGAGTGTCTCACGTACGTACGAGCATCGATGTCTGGATGTACATGCGTGCATATCCAGGTTCTGGAGAGAGAGAGCAAATGTAGATGGATATATAAGCAGAGGGAGAAGCAAAGGGTGTACAGGTTTTTATGATAAAAACTCGGTTGAGGTGGGCTTTATTTTGAGAGGTGTTTTGAGAGGAAAATAAATTGGGTACGGACCATCCGCACTGACATGTGTGGGCATGCATGTGACAATTGATTTAAGGCCCATGGAGGGTTTTTATTTATTTTAGAATTTTTAGAAATAGAGAGATCGATGGGGAGTTTAAGGCAGATGAGTTTTAACTTCCAACGGTTAACGGCCCACGTAGCACATGTAGGAGTGTACTTCATTCCGATCCGGGCGACCACCTCTGTCCCACTTCGCTTTGATTATTCCTTCTATCCATTCTCTTTTACTATCATTTTTTTTTTTTTTTTTTTGTGAAACTTGCACTTCCCGAGTAGCATATATGAATTTAATTTTGTACGTACATACATACATAAGTTACACGCTGCACAACATCTTGAGATAAAGGTGGAACGCATTGACTAACGCGTCGGTGAGTAAGTCTAGCGGTAGCGGCATGAGGATCAGCGGAGCGACCGATACATGCATAACATCTTGAGTCATCGGTGTTGCAATTGTTTTTGTTCAGTGGATGGTTATCTCGCAAGACATATTGATCATGTTTAGTAAGAACTTTATTTTTGCTCCGTCATCTTTTTATTTCTTGTAATAATTGGTCTATTCTATCTCCCCGATAGATGAAGCCGAATTATTTATCCATTATTATCTAAAAACATACATACATCAGGTTACGTACTTACATAGACCTAGAGTTGTTAACTGGTGTGTCAATTGTAAAAATAATTAAAGGAAAAAAAAAATCAGGTGTTGAACTCCTTTTTCGTCGCCGCGGTCGTCTCCACTCCGCTTTCGTGATTTTAACGTAGCAACCTGCAGGAGTTTAATAGAGCTACTAAGTTAGAAATCAGAGGACACGAAAACAGGCGTCACTATCGGACCCTTGTCCACATAAGAACGGATGCAGGATATAGATAGGAAGTTTTTGCGGATGTCTCGCCAGTCAACCACCGTGATGCCCCAAATGCTCATGTGTCAACCCAGAGATCTAGGCCCTCCAAGAAACCGTCCTTTTCTTCCCTGATATGATTTCTGAAACTTTTCGCGTTTCTTTGGTTTCATCGTCACTATAGTGTCACTGAATTTGACTGAAACGCCGGGGTGCCCCCAATGGGCGGCGCGCGCGTCGTCACGCACACAAAATCGACGTCGGTCAGCCTGGCGCGGCGTGGCCGTCGTCGCTGCGATCACCACGTTCCTGCCCTTGACGTCGTCCCCCGTGCACGAGCAAGAGACTGTGGAGCGAGGTACGCCAGCCCGCGCGCCACATGTCCTCGGCGTTAGTCGCTTGGGTTCCGCGAGGCTCGTCAGCCAGCGACCCGGCCTTGGAGGACGCGCGCGGCCATTGCGCCGTTCGCTAGCTAAGAAGACGAGGGGTAAACTTCTTTAAGATGAAGAAAATGAGAGGTGAGAAAGTCAGGGACTCAAATATCTCTCTAGAAGGCAGGCTTTTTCTTTTGTTCAGCGTGTTTATCCGAGCACGCACGTGAGCAAAAATAGAGAGAGTTGTATTAGCATCTTCAACGGTTTGACAATTTGCACATGGCAAAAATTTGTAATTTGTCAAGTCCTAAAGATTGTTTGCCAAGTCAAATTAAAGCTCATCTCCAACGGTTTGACAAATTGAAGCTTGACAAACCCAAATTGAGGAGCCACACCCAAGAGCAACCCAACCATCCCTCCTAAAAATAGCTAAAAATAGATAGTTAACTTGTAAAATTTGAGAGCCCAAATTTAAAATTAACTCTAGTGGAATGAAATGGACTCCCATTTTCATTTAAAAAAGATGGATAGAAGACTTCTATATCTAGCTAGCTATAGGGGCTTGTGAGGAAATTTTAGGAGAGCATGAAAAATTTAGGAGCTCCACTAGTGTTATTCTCAACTAGAGAATAGGAAGCTCTACTTGAGTTGCTCTACACAACACCTAAATCGGGCCCCTAAAATCTAATTTGGGTGCTCTCTCCTATTTTTGTGAGCTCAATTCTGATTCACTCCAACGGAGCCTCCCAATATCACTCAATTCTGTTTGGCCTCGCCACTCGTCCCTCCTTTCTTTCCCTCAACACCACGAATACCTCGCTTCGATCCAGATTGTCCGTCACCGTCAAATCTCACCGCATCAGGTGTCGGGGAGTGGAGGTGTGACGGGGCAGCAGCGGCGCCACGGACTCGCGGCCCGTTGGTGGCCGGGTGTTGGTCGGCAACCTCGCTGACAGTGCGGTGGCGCCGCCGAGCCGCGCTGGCGCCCATCTGGCCCACATCGCGTGCTACTACAAGATCCGGCTACCGGAAGATGCGATTCAACCGATGTCGGCGCCGCTTCGTGGTTCCGACGGCGCGGCGGCAGACGGCGGTCGGGCCCTCGGGCCAAGGCAACAACGACTGCGACAAGCCAAGATCACGGCCGGACGCGCGGCCGGGCGAGACGGGCCAAGGAGCGCCAAGGGTGGTTGGTGACGGTGCACGACCAAGGGCTCCCCCGTTGCGTGGCATCCATGGTCACGCCGTTCGTTCCCTCGCGGGCGCGGACCGCGTGAACGCTCGCCGCGCCGGGGCTCATCCTCCTCGCGGGCCGGAGCCGGCGAGCGCCTCAGGTCGGCGTTAAGCCGGGCGCTGGCGGCGCGGCCTGGCTCGTCCCATGACCAGGCTACCGCCAATCACCTGGTCCCGGGCGCTGACCACGCCCAGCAGCCTCACCGCCCACGCTGAGCCGGGACCCGCGCCTCGCCCCCTCGAGGACGGCGAACTTCGAGGGTGGGGGTGTAAACGCCCGGCGGCGGCGGCGGGCGACTGCGGGAGGAGAGATTGGAGACGGAAGGAAAAAAAGGGTCGCGGTGGGACCCACGGGGTAAGGGGCTTTCACGGATGTAGGGGCTTGAGATTAAAATTTGAGGGACATATAAAATAGGGGCCTGGGGCTCCATTGGAGTTTGATTTTGTCTAAAATCCTAAAAATTTAGGTAGGGGCCCAAATAGGGTCCCCATTTGGTTGCTCTAACTACCGGAATCAATCGTTTCCTCACTAGTTGGCCGGTAGTTTCTGTGGAACCAAATGAAACTGACTAGTAGTAGTTTAGAAGTTAGAAACATTAGCTAGATGCAGGTATACCGAGAATGTTCGAGAGAGAGAAAGCATGGAAAATAACTGCCGGATGAATGAAAGTGTACCGTACCTCCTTCGCGCCACTGACGATCCTTCCACTTGTGGCGTTGGAAGGGAGAATCCATCAAGGCGGGAAGGGGGTGTTAGGAGAGGCTAAGCTTGATTAGCTAGTGTTCAGCAGACCCTAAAATTATTTACGCCTTCACCACCGCATACCAAGACGATCTCCATCGGCGAAGCCCATCCACGCGCCACGGCGTCTAGGGTTCAAGCTTCGGCGGCACGCTGGCGTCCCGCGAGCATCGCGCCGCCGCCCGTTCGACAACGGGGGCACCGATGACCTGGATGTCGTGAATTGGACGCCTTCTCCGATCAACAAAGAGGTCTCGACAAGGACACGGATGCGCGACGGCCGGCTTCTCCATTCTACCTGATGAGGGTCCCGGCGAGGACCTGGATGCCGCGGCGGACGGCCGAGTGTCGAGATCGGTTTCGGCGGGATCCGCCTCCGTGTTCCTGGCGAGCACCCCGACCGAAAGCACCGTGGGGTTGGTTGTTCGTAGCGGCGCGGAAATTTCACGTGGAGCGAAAACGATCATCGGCGCGAAGGATACGCGGAGTTCCACCCCTCAAAAAAAGAAGATGCGGCTTTGGCCAGGTTTTTCCAGCTTTGTCAATTTTGCCAACTCGTTTACCAAACCATTGGAGACTACAATTGAGTGATTTTGACAAAAATAAAGATGTCAAGTCCTTTTGCCAAACTGTTGGAGATGTTATGCTCTCTTATCCTTTAATACGATGATGGGTATAAAAAGCGACATGTAAAATATATGGTATGTAGTACACAATGGAGGAGGCCCGGTGCCGCAACGAAAGGCGTAATAAGATTGCGCCCATATCCGACCATCATGCACGGCGGCGGTGCTCGATCAATCAATGATAATGCTGGTCGCCGATGGTCTGCCGCCGGCCGGCGTGCATGAATGCCAAGCATAGCTTCTAGCTTTCGTCAACTGGATCATGGAGGACGATCGACCGGCCATCCATTCATTCATCACTATCGACCCCATGATGGATGGATGCTTCCTAATTTCTCGCAGACACGGTCCGACTCAGTCCAAGGTTGGGCTTAAAGGATTTCTTCAAGGTTTTCCTCGATCGCGCTCAGTCCTACGTACTAATTAAGTACTTGCATACGTATATATGGCCAGTGGCCACATGATTGGATCGGTCGTCAGTACAGTTCTCTCACTGTTCACAACGCACGCATGCAGTTATTACAACGCACGCAATCCAAGGAAAAGAAAACAATGCCAAACCAGCGCATACAAGTAGTATATATACATGATGAGACCAACAAACAATGTGTAGTGCAGCTTCTGCATTCTGCCACCATGAAAAACGACACACGAGCTCGAGCCATGCTTGGCGAACGTGTGTTTGCTACGGCGGCGTCCCTCTTGATCGATCCCATTTAAAACGCCCTCGATCCAAGTGCTCGATCGCCAGCCATCTTCTCCATCCTCCGGCTATGACATGAGCAACAGTAGCATGCATTTCTTTGTTTGCTAGGTAGAGTGTATTGGATATAAAGTACCAACGCGCTAGTAATTAGTGAAGAAATATATACACACATATACATATAACCTAAATATAAAAGTTGTAAAGCATTACATGCACGTTAGCTGAAGTTATGAAAGGATGGGTTAAGAGAACAGGAAAAAGAGAGACATTGACACGAAGCCCGTTAGGGTAGACACCCTGGTACCGCGGGAGACCCCTCCCCGCCGGGGGCCTGCCCCAACCCCAGCCCTCTCCCCACACTTCCCTTCTTTCACCCCCCACCCTCACCTTCCGCCTGACAGAGCCGGCCATGGTGGGCTCGTCGAAACTCGTTGCTCGGGCGGACACCAACCATCACTGCTACATAAAATCTTTTAGGGGCGTTTCCAAAAATCTAAGCGTGGGCGTAGAGGCGTGCCATTCCTACATGTTTCTGCAGAGGGACGTGTGAGTGGAAGCGATGCGCACCCACCCGCCCCGTCCCGCCCCCCCTCTGACACGGCGCCGCCGTTCCTCCCTAACCTGATCTCCCTTCCAAGTCCATCTCAGCCCAAGCTGGGCACGGATCCGTGCTCCCATGTTGACGATCTACCTTCCCATGGTGGTTTCGTGGGGCGTCACCCTTCATGGCGAGCGGCTAGCTCCTCGGCCTGCGGAGGCACGTGATGGCGCCGCCGAGCCGCTGGAGGGCGGCAGTGCGGCGCCGCTGGAGCCAATCGTGCCTCCCTCCTGCTGGCTGCTACGCCGAGTGCCGTCCCCTCGCCCGGCCGCCATCGCCGCCTCGTCGTCTTTGCTTGAAGTCGCCGCCGTCGTCGGGCGGGCCGTAGCCGGCATGCCGCTCGGTGCCTCAGAGCTTGCGCTCGGCGAAGGCCACTCTCCCCGCGGTTGCTTCTTCATCCTCCGCTCAAGACGCCGCCCCGATCGTGCCAACTCGCACGCGGAGCGTTTTCGCAGGCTGGCGGTGCCTCCGTGCTCCACTGGCTGGTTTCGCGAGCCCACGGCTATCGATGCCCGAAGTTGGGAGCTAGCGGAGCGCTGTCATCCACGTCCTGCCGCGTCGCCGCGGTCCGCCCCGCTTCGCCGCCGTGCAAGCGTCGCCCTCGCCGGTGAGGTCGGACCCCTTCGCCCACGCCGCCGTGGAGGTGGCCACCCGACCATCTCGTCGCTTCCCGTCAAGTCCATCGTGGGGAAGGACTTGGCGGTGGTGGTGGGGCCCTCCAGCGACATGGGGTCGAAGAGGGCGAGTTGGTGGATGAGACCTCGGCGCTCCTTCCCTCGACCCCGGACTCCAGGCAAGTGCCTCTCCGTCGAGCTCGCCCTTCTTCCCCTCCTCAGGTCAGCAGGACCAAGGAGGGGCCGGTCGCCGTCCCCATGTCCGACCGGCCCGACGACGAGTTCGAGATGATCCGGCGCTGCGGCTTCCGCCTCCTCCACCTCAAGCCGGCCACGGGGCGAAGGCTGCAAGCAAATGAATAGTGATAGTGTATTTCCACGTGTAGGGTAGCGTGTGTAGCGAAGCTGCCCCTCTCGTCCATCAGCGGGGATGCGAGGGAGATACTTGAAGGATGGATCGTCGGGGCAATCGATTGCCACATCACCCACATCGTGGGAAGCGAGAGACATTAAATCGCGGGTACATTCCCTACTACCGAGTTGGGCTTCCCAAAGGGGTGCAGGAGTACGTTTATCAGAGAAAGAGGGAAGAGGCTGCGGTCCGGACCCTTTTATCCTCGAGGCGGAGGAGATGCTTCGCCGAGAGCCATGGTCCTCGGGATGAGGCGAGGGCGCCTCAGGGGAGCTCATGTCCCGAGCGGCGGAACTTGGCTCCACTGAGGCTCACGACCCTCGGGTTAGGAGCGAGGTTGCCTGAGAGCGGGCCGTATGGGGCTGAGGTTGTGTTATCTTGGTCCATAAGCCCAGATGGGGGTACATGGCGGAGCGTTATCGCGATCCCATTTTTTCTAGTCCTCCTTCTTCATACCACTAGCGTTGGTCCCAGCGGCAGTTTTTTATTTTGTTCCTATATGATTCTTCAAGTTTCACCTGGGCCCTCATTTGTTTGAGGGTTAATTTGGGCAAAGTTGGGCCTTGTTTGGGAGGAGTATCACGGGGGTAGTACCTTGGGCCTTCAATTGTGTTAAAAGGATGCCACAATGTATTCAGATCATTAGATCCTTAAGTATTTCTTGGCCCATGACCGTCTTAGGTTTTAGCGTCAGAGTACGTCTTCCACCGGTCATCTTTTTGGGGTCAGCCAGGCGTTAATTACCTATCTTGGGCACCATTTTGCAGTAGGTAGATTAACTTCGTCACGAAGCCGAGGATAATCCATCATGATCTCTTTAGAAACAAAGGAGTCTTCAACATATAACAATTTTCATCCGGCATACATGGCTTTGCAATATCCATTGTTATTCCATATGGAAGAAAAAGAGGATTCAACTTGGCATACCATATCATGACAACAAAGTCTCTCCACAATAGCAATACAAAAGAAAGTACAACGTGCATATGAATATTACAAATACGAGTTTGCATAGACCAAATCAACCCTAACCCATTTCTATGCTATGGTAGACTCTCAAAGCAAGCAGCTAGTGGATCACGAGGGCAATGGAAGATGAAGATAGATTGGCATATATAGCAAGATCAAAACAAATTAAAGGTGTGATTATTTGCAAGGAGTTTTTGATGCTATTAAAAGGACTTACTAAACCCACCAAATAGGTAAAAATTTTGCTCCTTCTAGCCACGGGTTCAAAACGATATGATATACAAAATTATCATGATGGGATTGCTATTTCTGTCGTGTATATGGACCTCGACCTTTTTATTACATTCACATGTAATCCAAAATGGCAAGAAATAGTTTCTACTATACAACATGGTGAACAACCCAATGACCGGCCGAGATATTATAGTATGAGTGTTCCATATGAAACTACAAGAACCTATAGAAGATATTTATTAAGCCAATTATTCTATTCAGCTTTGGCTATATTATACTCAATAGAATTCCAAAAGGGGTTGCCTCATGTTCACATCCTAATATGGATAGATAAAAAGAATATTTTTGATAAATGGAGAAGTCATTAACTCCTTTGGATATCGCAGAAATTCATCATCCAAAGATGGCCCACTAGGGTACGCATCGAATTTGAACATATGTTACATGGGCCATGTGGCGAGAAGAATGAAAAAAAAATGTAGTGGTATGAAAAAAGGAAATGCTCAAAATTTTATCCAAAAGACTTTATACGAGAGACATCTTTTCTTACGACAATGGATTCACTCCTATATCGTGAGAAGACAAAATAACATCTACATCGAAAGGGAAATCATAACCTTGATAACGGATGGTTGTCCATACAATATGAATTTGCTAAAAAATATCAAGCTCATATAAATGTAGAATATGTCAACAAAAAGCAAAGTACTTAAATATCTATGCAAATATGTGAACAAAGGACCCACCAAGCACGGTGATATTTCAACGATACAAAAGGGAGAAACAAGGACACTCATTTGAGCAAATTTTAATGATAGAGGTGAGATTAAAGAATACCTAAATTTTATCGATACATATGAACAAGATGCACTTTGAGATTACTAGAATATGACATATACATTATCATTGGCCAAGGTTGAAAGATTGCCTATACATCTACCATTACGTAACCGCATTATGTTTTACGTAAAAGGAACAAAATTAGAATCAATTGCTAAAGACCCCAAAGTTTCGTAAAAACAAAACTACGCATAGTGGTTTTTAAGCAAATAAAGTTGTATGAAAGTGCAAAAGGAAACTTACATATTGTGAATTTCCACAAGAGTGACATGGGATGAAAAAAATAGAAAGTGGACAAAGAGACAACATGGTTTTAAGATTGGTAGATTATACCATGTTAACCCAATAGAAGGAAACGTTTGGGGACGCTACTTACAGAATGTTACCGGCGATAGTTAAAGGAGCTAGAGACTATAAAGATATTAGAACATATAACGGAATAGTGTATGAAACATTCAAAGAAGCATGTGCAAAATAGCGTGTGGACTACTAAGGACGATGCAAAGAATGGTATGACACGTTTAAGCGAGGGCATAATTGGGCAACCGCTAGACAATTGAGATTTTTATTTTCATTATGGTGTTGTACAGACAAGATGATGTAGCAAAATTTATGACCAAAATTGAGAAAAATGGCTGATCATATTGAACGACAACTAATTACAAAATATCAAGCCATTTATATATAACCCAACAAGATATCGAGCTACAAGATGCATTTACTAGAAGAGCTTGAAGATATATTTTCCAAAAATGGAATTTACATGTACAATTATAAACTTCCACTCAAATCAGCACAATACAGTCCAAAACAAACAAATTAATCAAGAAGAACTTAGTTATGACTGCGGTCCAATTAGAAATAGAATCGCATAAATTATATCAACAACTAAATAATGGTCAAAAAGATGCATTTCAACGAGCAATGATTTCCATTTCTTGCAAAAAACCCAAAGATATTCTTCGCGATAGGCCATGGCGGCTTGGAAAACATTTCTATGGAATACTATAGTCACATATCTAAGAGCCAAGAGAAAATTGTACTTCACCGTAGCTTCAGCCGAGAGTCGCATCATTATTACTTCCAAATGGAATAAACCGCTCATTCAAGATTTGAATTCTATTGATCTAGATGAGCCTCGGCGATGATATCAAAAGAGGAACACCGCTAAGCCGACCTCATAAATAACACAGACCTTATTATTTGGGATGAAGCTCATGACAAACAAGACAATGTTTTGAAGCTCTAGATAGATCGCTTAGAGATATAGTTTCAAAACAACCTAGATTGCAACACATACCATTTGGAGGAAAAGTTATTGTACTAGGAGGGGACCCAAACAAATACTACACCGATGGATTTTAAACGCGCTCACGTGGGCACAAATAATTAATGCCTTGATATTTCATCGTATTCATGGAAAAACACATAAAGAAACTTTACTTACATGAGAATATGCGCTTAAAAAAATGGATGCATCAACATCAGAATACAAGGAATTAAAAGAATTTAGTGAATGGATACTAAAATAGGAAATGGAACCATACAAAATAAATCTTCATGTGGTGTAGATGACAATCCAGAGTATAAACATAGTTGAAATCCCGGATGATCTCTTGATAAAACAAGCCTATTAACAATAAAATCAAAGCCCTTGTAGATTCAACTTTCCTAAATTTGTATCGTTGAATTACAATCGACGAATATCTTAGAGATGAGCTATTTTATCCACAACCAATGAAATAGTTGATGAAATAAATGACTACATGCTTAGTCTACTACCTGGAAAAGAGAGAGAGTATCGACCATTCAATATCTAAATGTATAAGATACTTGCAATGATATTGAAACATTATACCTTATTGAATATTTGAAATAGTCTTAGCGCAATCAACTTTCCCGCACATAAACTCAAATTGAAAATAGGGAGTACCAGTAATGTTGCCGCTAAATATTAATCAAAGTGTAGGACTATGCAATGGAACACGATTAATAGTAACAAATCTTGGACAAAACGTAATCGAGGTCGTTATTATAACTGTAGAACACATATAGGAGAAAGAGTATGCATCCCTAGAATAAATCTAACTACACAGCAATATGCCGGGTCATTTTGTTTTGAGTAAATGGCGGTTTAGATTAAAAGTGTGCTACTCTATGACAACAAACAAAAGTTAGGGCAACATCATCAAAATGTAGGAGTGTATCTAAGAAACCTATTATTCCACGCATGGGCAACTATATGTCGCAATATCTCAATTGAAAGATAGAAAAGGACTTAAAATCTTAATCAAAAATGAAGATGGGACACATGGAAACAAACAAATAATATTGTATACAAAGAAATATTTGATGTCTACTAAACAAGTAGCGCACTGTGATTCATATTTCATCTCTGCCTTAATATTTTTGTATTGTTTACTTTTTAATTCTGTTTTCCCTTGCGAGGTTTCCTTCGCGGTGTTCAATAAAGGTGGAACAATGCAAATGCCCAATCACTCACTATCGAATTTGCCCAATAAACCTCTATATAATATCCATGTGAGAGTGTCAAGAACGGGAATTTAGGGGCAAGAGAGAACACAATGATCTAATCCATTTTGACATGGTCCTCACATCGTAAGGCACAACTTCTTCCTCTCAACATTGTCATCGTCTATAATTGCAGTTTTTGTTTGATGTTTACATATTTTCTAAGCATGTTCAAGCTGTAGTTATGCAACAGTATCCGAGGTACCAAAGACATACTTCCTCAATTTAAGAGTTCCTGACAGGAAGGGAAAATTCTCTACATATGCAAGCCAATTGTTGAAAGCAAAGCCTAACTACGAGGTAGTAGATGCCCCTTATATGGTAAAGTTCACCAGAGAACAAGTATCGAGGAAGCAAAGTGATGACATGACTTTTCCCAAGTATGTATTTTCATTGTTCCAATTGAGCTTCTACCACAAGATCTTTCGGAAGGATAGATCGCCTGTAGGTAACAACACTTATTTACACAATTCATAATAATAATAATATGGAAATATCCTAACCAAATTACACCCTAAAATTTCTCATTGCATTATCATCAATAATAACACCACTCTTTTAATTTGTTACATAGGGTTCTAATCAATTGAAAATTATAGGCTACATCAACATCAACTCCTATCTTCAAAGATATCCACACTATGGACATAGATGGTCAGTCTAAGTAGGATTAATCAATACTTTATATACACACCTATTGTATTTGAATGACTCTTTGACTACCTTATAACTACAGCTGACACCGACAACGATGAACAACAAAATCTTTTTCGTGCCCATTACAGGTTTATTGTGCAATCAACTGGGAGTCTAAGATTAGGTATGACAGTCGGCCCCAACAAGCCTACTAGCAATGGCCATGCCCAAGCTTTTGTTTGGTTCACCGACCGCATGCCAATGATCGCCTCGTAGGAATGCGCCATGAGCCCTAGATTTGACAAACGCTTGTGTATGTGCTTGTTATCTTAAAACAAAGCCCCGATCTTTACACATAATGGTTGAATCTATGCTCTTAGGACACTGAAACCCTATGCATAAATTTCCATCCTCAAATTAGATTACTTAAAGATCTATCTTGTCTCATAATCTTCTTAACGGTACTTTTTGCTACTTGTAGTAGTTTTAGGATAGGGGTATAGAATGCAGTGATCAATAACACGAAGATGTTTTGTATTTTTAACAAACAGGAGGGCAATCAGAGAATTACCATGGATGCTCGGTTTTAATGGAATTGAGTTATATGATAACCCATGCAAATTAAGTTTAGGTCTTAATTCTGAAAATATATATTCACATTACGATCTAAGGTTGGTTTGGGCAATTTTACGTGTCACATCCCAAATTTCTATGTTTACCCAATTTCTATACGTGTTAAAAACCGTTGATGGAAGTTTAC
>JADLZK010010312.1:0-51391 GCA_015847255.1 Hyparrhenia diplandra
AAATTAATTTTACCACCGATCGATCTGTCATCAATGTGCGGATTTTTGTTCTTAACTTTGTTTAGATGCCTAACCCTAAATATATAACCACCCCTTCTTAATTATCTCGGAAAAAAAAAAAAAAAAAACACTCTCTCTCGTGCTCTCGAGTCTCTCGAGTCCGACCCCGGCGGCCCCGCGGAGGGCTCGGCAGCGCCGCCGCCTCCGCGCTCCCGCGCCTCCGCCTCCGCTCCCGCTTCCCCATCCCCTCTCCGCTTCCTCCCTCCTCCCCTCCCTCCTCGGCGGCGGCGGCGTCGTCATCCAGACGGCAGCGGTGCGATGTCGCCCGCCCGTCGTCGTCCACGCCCGACGCGGCGGCAACGGGCGCCGCCCGGTGCCGCCCGGCGCACCACCCCTTCCCATGGCGCATCACGGTTACGCGTCGCGCTCCGTTCTTCGTCGGCGTCGTGCGACCTAGGTTTGGTCTCTTCCTTTTCCTCTCTCTCCCTTCTTACTCCTCCCTACGGGATCTCTCTCCCAGCGTTTGCGAGAGGCTTGCTCCCCTCCCATTCCACGCGATCTATGACCACGATTTTTAATTACAATTGGGCTAGCTTTGGCGGCACTACAGGGGCATCCACGGTAGCAAAATTAATTTTGTTTGGCCTCGATTTCATACTGTTCAGTTGTATTTGCATATGTGAGTTGGTCAGTTTTATGCCCATGATGAAATTGTTGAGGGGCGCTTTTATTTATTTGCATATGTGAGTTGTTCGATTTATGCCCATGATGAAATTGTTCGGACACTTTTATTACGTGCAATCATCCGATGATCAATGTCCTGTGAGAGATTTGGTATTTTCCAACTATTTTGATGCCTTCATACTCCAGGATCATGATCAAATGACGGTGACTTATTTTCGAGGCCTCACGAAATTTGTATAGATTTCTCTATTCTTATGCTCATGATGAACTAATATCGGTCGATGCTCGGTGTCTTGTGAGAGACTTGGCATTTTCCCAGCTATTTTGGTGCCTTGATACTCGGGATCATGATTAAATGCCGATTGACTTAGTTACGAGGCCTTCAAAATTTGTAAACGTTTCTCTATTCTTATGTCCATGATGAAATAGTTGACACTTTTATATGATTTACGAGTTTACAATACAATATCACCCCGATCGACTTCTTGTGAGTGCCTTGGCATTTTACATCTTGATGTCTTCATACCCTAGGATCATGTTCAAATGACAATTGACATATTCTTTAACGAGACTACCTAGGTGTTATGGAATAGATCTGAGGACATGACCATGCTAATGATATTTGATTTAGTGCACTGCTGTGCTCATGATTTTTGTAGAATATATCGGAGCACAACGCCATGTCGGATGTATTTGTTTCCTTTGGTGGCGACTGCGAGTGCTCATGATCTTGGTAGGTGTCGGTGATGAGTACACACTCCTCTTTGCTGCTAGATTAGCTTGAGGGAATAGGGTCTTTTCTTTGTGATGAATATACGATATAAATGTTTAATGTTTCATGTAGTGATCATGGGCCATCCTTCCCCATTTTGCTCCTCTTTATTTTTTACTGAGGCAATGCTTATGAGCTATGATGATTCTTCTTCTCGCATCTGTCCAATGTTCTTAAAAATGAGGCAAAGTGATCATGAGAATGTTGATTTATTTTTGCCTTTGTGGCGAGGCCTTGATTCAATTTTTGGCGGTTCTTTACCTAAAGGCGTGATCGGTTGGATGCTTGGTTTTCTGTTCCTTTCTATATATTCTATTCTGTGTGCTTTGGAGCCTTTCTGCTTCTTTTGTGATAACTGAGGCAGTGCCACACCGTTAATCTGATTATTGTCTTTGCTCTTGCACTTATACTTTTTTATGATCGTTGCCTATGGTATCAACGGTGCATTATTATGCAGTCTGAGCTTTTGCTTATTGCCCATGAAGGGATAGATATATTCTTCTTAATTCTAGGCCTCTGATCACTGTATGACATCAATGCTTGTGCAGTCAGATTATATACTTTTGGTTCTGAGCACACACCCTATTCCCAGAGATAGTTTATCAAAGGTCCGAAATAGTTGGGATTTTTTTGGTTGTTGTATTGGTTTGTTTTGCATGAACCAAATTTAGGTTTCATCTTTAAAATAAAAAGATGCGGTTGAGAGTGTCCCAAAGGTGAAGTGAAATCATAAAATGAGAGGTATGTACTTCTCTCCAATTAATGCGGTGATATATTGTGAACTAAAAATCGATCTTACTTCTCTTCATTTAATGCAATGATATGTTGTGAGCTAAGAATTGATGATCTTCTTTGTTTCTTAGATCCCCTGAACTTGGTTTCCTTGGTACGATCCACCTTCCTCATTGGTTGTCATATGATGGCCGTGCGGCATTTGTCATCCGCCATTTTTACCTCTTTGGCTGTGATGCAAAATCTATACTCAATTGCTTAAAGATCTGGTCGATGTCCATTCGCTCCCGAGGTCTTTGGGCATGTCCTATTTGTTTAGCTCGATTGAAGAGTTTTAATGTCCTATTTGTTTAGCTCCTATAATTCTGCTAGGCTTGGCCGATCGTAGGCATAGCCATGTTACCAAAACTATTTTTGGTCATTGCAACATTGTTTGGACGTCTAGATCTGCCAACATGCCTTTAAGCTCTGAGTTGATGGACAAATGATGATTAATAGATTACTGAGGCCCCTAGGGATGTTTTCTTCATTGAAAAATCAATCTTATGTTTCCGTTCTTTGGAGCAAAAAGGTTTAAAGCCTTTCAAAAATATGTGTTTCATGACCGCTGCTGCACTTTTGAGCTGCTCCCTCGATATGCACATCAGCGGTGAGGTATGCTCCCCCTTTGCCCTTCTTAGATATTAGATTATTTCAAATACAATCTGAATGTTAGCGTCTTGATGTACCCATATATGTGTGCTTTCCTTTGTATCCATTTTCGTAATTTGTATAATTACCGCTGAGTTAGCCGATAAGAATTTATATTGCCACTTGCGAGATCGAGGAACGGTCCCCGGTGTGAACTTCACAGGTCAATTTACTATCCATTCTTCCTCTCTCATGCGGAATTATCCTGTTTTCCTTTTCTTTATTTTTGACCAGTAGAAGTCTACTCACTATGATGAATGTTGTGATATTTGTCCACAGCGCTACAGCTGTAGATGGAAAACTTCCTGACCATTTCAGTTCTCTCTTGATCTTATAACAAAAAAAAGGATGAATGCCTTTACTTAGGCAGTCAAATTGATTAATAGTGTTATTGTGTTTATATCAATGTTATCCATATTTGGTTTCCAGAGTAGATTTTTGGAAGCTTCAGCTTAAAACCTGTAGTATGATTTTTTTCCATACTAGAGTTTCAAAGTCTCTAACTGTAAGATGTAATGGTGTACCACTTCAGAAATTGCATGAAAGAGAAAATAAAATTAGTCATCCACACATTCATAATTTACTATTTCTATGTAGTAATGATTGGATTTCCTTGTTTTGGTATTATGTATTTTAAGCTGATAGATAATATTACTTTGATACTGCAGGACCTTACTCAACCGGTATGGAAAAGTATTAGGCCTAGATCCTAAAAGGAGTCCACGTAATTGGGCAGCCAATCAATTTCTTTGAAGCACCGACAGGTCAATGCTTTTCAATGCAAACATCAGATATATTATTTAGAATTTCCCGGAAGCACTAATTATTTTCACTTCAAAAAGTCCCAGATAAAGAAAAAAGAATCAAATTCAATTGTTCCTTCTATTTCCGTCGGGATCAAATTTCATCTTGACACGGATTTTAGGTAGATAAGATGGTCTTTGTTATTGCAAATAGATAAGTCATCCTAAACCGTGAGACCTAGAAGTATGGATTTTTATGGTTTTGATAATTTCTCTTTTTTTAAAAGGTAGCATTAGTTATCGATTCTCTCTTTTAAGGCGGTCACCACTTTCCACACTGAATTACCTACCATTATTGTTGGGATGCCTGGCTTCCAATCATGAACACTTATTTTTTAAAGGTGGTCGGTGTACAGCCGAAAATCACCTAGGAAATATAATGCATGCTATTTTTAGCCGTGCTTTATTTAGACTCAAAGCTCTAACTTTTTTGAGTAGTATTTTAAATACACGAAATCCGCTTTACTATTCACTTTGCATGTACAATTTGTTGCAGATAATGTTCTCACTTGAATATTTATACACATGGTGATTTGGTGTATATGCCTTAACCCTGAATATCATTTGCGTATAATTATTCCATTAGTTTGATACGGACATACATCATGTAACCATGGCTTGCTTTTTATTTTGCAGACAAAAATAGGCAGTGCAACAATCAGAGACATGTGTAGAGGCTCTCGGACTATGCAGAGCAGTTCATCAGAGGATGCAAATAGGAGTGGTAATATCCTACCAAAGTACCCAAGATGATGTTATTAAGCACCTGTGCGTTGCCATGGAAGAGAGACCAGGTATCTTACCCTATACTGTCTAATATAATCTTTCCATTTATATCTTGTGTGGTTTATAAATTATAACAAGGGCATTACTCTCGATGCAGGATCACTACTATTACACCATGTGTGTCATGTCTGAGGATTGGACCTATTGTGTTCTCTATGGCGCTGATCTTTAGGTTCTCCGCACTTATTAATTTTCCCTTCGGCGTCACAGACCTCATCGCCTTACAGTTTTATGCTATGTCATCTTCTAAAATCTGATTTCTCTGCTAGACTCAGCCTGCAATATTCTGTTTTCTTTGGATCTTTGTATTATTGCCATGAATTATATGACCTTATCTGTGTTAAAAACAAACAGTGCAATGCTTCAGCTTTAAATACCACAGCATTCCTCATCTCTATTTGGATTAATGGTCTCAAACTTGAATATGATTGCTGGTAATATTTAGCAGCCCATACCTGCGCTTAGGGTGCCTTTTACTGCATACTCTACCTAAGTGTTGTTGTGTATATCTGAGGACATGACCATGCCAGTGAGATTTATTTGATTTTTCTTTTTGGTACACTGCAGTGCTCATGATTTTGTAGCATACAGTAGACCACATCACCATGTCAGCTATATTTGTTTTGTTTGTTAGTGCACTGCAGTGCTCATGGTCTCGGTCACGTCCAATGATGACTACGCTTTCCTCTTGCTGCTAGATTAATTTTTTAGGGAATAGGGTGGTGCTATGATGAATACACAATATACACATGATGAAGGCAATGCTCATTAGCTTTCATTTATGGTGCACGTTCGATTGGGGAGGTTCTGTTTCTTTGTCCGGTGCCTCTTCATTCCTTTGTTTTCCTCTGATGCCTCCCTCCACGTCTCCCAGCCATATATGCTCTCAACATTTTCCATTCGTTGTTTTTCCCTTTTTGAGCCTATGATGAAAAATCCGTACACATCGCTCAAAGATAGGATCTGATGTTCGTTAGCCTGTGAGGTACTGGGCATGGCCTCCTACTTATGCTGTGCAATTTCTGAGACTAGGCCAGCTATTAGCGTGCCTTGAAGCTCCAGGTTGATGAACAAATGATGATCGGTATGTTTCTGAGCCCTCTAATCTGAATTTTTCAGCGCCTTGAAGGAGAATTTTATGAAAGTTATGCTCCTGCTGACAAGTACAATCACTCAAAGTGAAATTTTTGTGCATGAGGTAAGTTGTACCGCCCTCCAGTCGTACCCCTCCAATGTTAGCACTCCAATACTACGCTTCGGTTGTCAGGTTGGCCACACAAACAAGGTGCATTTTTGCATCCATTCTGTGCCACTTCTTTTGTTCACTTCCTGAAGATTGCGTTTTATTTATGACAGTCATCTTTGTTTTTTTTAGCTAATGAGTAAGGACGGCAAATATTCAGACCAATTTTTTTGCAATACAAAACCCTGAATGAATCCTGAGTGATGGAAATATCAATATACCCATGTGCCAGATGATTAATAGTAGAGCAATGAATAGTCCTAAATGAGTAATGGCCAATTCATTTTCCCTATTTGCATTCACTGTTGGTGGGTGGTTGAATCAAATAATGGAAGATCGTTGTTGCTACTATAGTCAATTCAAATAGGAACTAAAGATACCAAATAGAGACGCTGATTTATTTATCCTTGGTCTGACTAAAATATTTATGGTGATTCAAATTAAAAACAAATCTACATATTGGCTTGTGGTAATGTTCACTTACGTTTGAGATTAACTTCAGTTTTAGGTCTTCGTCTACCACTGTTCTTGTCTGACTGTTTCGGATTAACAATTTTTTTATTTCATTCAGGCTACTTCTTTCAGTCTTGCATGCATGTTTCTGTGTACCATATTATTTAGTCAACACACTTAATATAATGGTTATCAATCGATAATACTACTTGCTTGCATCGCCGTGCATTGCCATCGGCCATCACTCTAAAATATGGGTGATATTACTGGGATGATAATGCACATAATTTTTTTAATAATACTCCAGATCTTTGTTGATTTTAGTATTAGAGTAATCGACCATCAACCATCATGATAAAATATGGAATTTTAGCAACCAGTACCATGCAGTATTATGTGTATTGTAAGGAAAACTTTTACTTCCTTCATTGTGAAGATTGAATTCAACAAATGTACCCTACTGAATCCAGCAAATGGACCCTTGCTTTATTCAGCTGTGTCTACTTCAGCATCCAGTAAAGATATATAGCGTGTGGTTTCTGAAACGATCGATCTGCCCTGCCCTCATCGGATGTGTTGACACCCAAAAATGGCATAGGCTAAACCCGCAAAATTCGGACTTAGCCATATTTTGGAGGTCCAAGTCACCGTAAATTTCCAGACTTAGCCAAATTCTCGAGGAGGATCGAAAACGGCTTTACGGAAGGTGACGGACTCACCGACCGGACTCGGTGGCGGTCCGGTCCGTCCGTCCCGTCAATCGCGTCCGGTCGGGTCGCGTCTGCGAGGGAGCAGGCGCGGCCGGGACACCGACCCGGACGCGCGACGCGTGCGTCGGTCCAGCGTCCGGTCAGTAGCGTCCGGCCGGTCGGCGCCTGCAGACCTCGCGCGAGGCGACGCGACCGGTGCGTCCGGTGCTATCAGATAGCGGCGTCCGGTCAGCCCGATTCCGGGCTGATCGAATCGTATCCAAATCGGTTTGTTTCCAAACTTGTTTGGTGCGATTTTTGGTGATTGGAAACGTCCTAGGACGCCTTCCTAAAAGGATAAGACCACCCTCCCCTATATAATGAAGGGGTTCATGGCGATTTGATCACATCTACATCCAATCGTCACAACACATCTACCAAACCCAATCTCCTCTCCTCTTCCTCTCCTTCTTCTTCTTCGCCGCCGATGCCATGAGCGGAAGATCGGCGGCGACAACCACGCCCTAGAGCGGTCGGGCCGGCTAGGGCAGCCCATAGCTGCCGCACGCGCCCTCCACGGGGGTCCGTCCCGGCGTGTAGGGTTTCGGGTTTCAAGAGACTTCGCGGCGTGTCTTGCGCATGCAGCGGCCCCGACGAGGCTCCTCCGACGGCGTGTCTTGCGCATCGCGCTCATCGTTGGAGGCATAAGGTCCAGTGTGGATATCCCTAGGCGCTTTGTCGATCTCTCGATTTCGCTTGCCCCACGTAGAGCGATCTTGCTCTTCTTATTTTTGGTGTGTTACCGATTTTATCGTCAGCGGGATGCTCTTAGTTGGTTCAAAATGAAAATTTAAATTGGACTCCTTATTTGGGCAACCTGTATGTTCACCTTGGTTTTAAAAATGCAGTTTTTCCCATGCGAGCTTGTTTCTTTGTCATTACATAAAAATGGTATGTGTTGGTTTCCATGTCATCTAAACATTTCTTATCTAGATCTATGCATGCGTGCCAAAGGCTCCAACAAAGCATCAAATGATCGGATCTTTTCTTGCCGCAGCTATTAACCATTGCATTGGCTTCTCGGCCCAAAGAACCATGTAAGCTGCTTCACTACATGGATATATTTTATACCTCACTGCTACCTATTAAATAAATACTCCCAGTTAGTTGACAGGCATGTATGTAACACTTGGGTTGCACAATGTTCACTGTAGTGAGGCGTGGTCTTGCCTCTGCCCATGCATAAATAGGAGAATTATAGTGTTCCTTACATGAGTGGTTTGGGAACAATCCCAGTATATTGAACAACTGATAAAGGAATATATAGTGTGCTATTTTTGCAATTTTCAGCTTCCTATACATAGATTAATTTCCAGTTCTGTCTTGAATGTGTTGATGCGTATTTATTTAGCTTCTCAAAATCCCCACTACAAACACATTATGTGTTCCACTGTAATTTCAGTAGTTCCTACTGTAATTTCAGTACCTAACATGCTCTCATCCTACAATAATCACAGTTTGGTTCCTCCCATCATGTATTCTATCATATCGCTCCTTCAATCTATGTTTCATTCACTGTTTTTTATTTCTTCATGGAATTCTTGATAGACACACAAAAAAGGGAGGAAGGAATGTTACCCTTTCTTTGGGATAGACTATTACTGAATACAGCTCCGTGGTGTTTACTATTTGATCCATGCTTTCGCTTCCATGTATAAATTTGGAAGCCATCTTGTGTGCGGATTTGGGACTTTGGTGCGAAGAAAAGATATCGTGTGCACCCGACTCAAAAGGGGGTTAGGTTCCTAATCATTGTTCTCTCTTTTGTTGGTTGTCCTCTTCTCAGGTTCTTGGGTTAAGGGCACTTTCTTCGGTATCTTGATATATGCTGGTGCTACAAGGATTTATCTGCACATCTATGTCTCTGTCAACAAATCAAAGGTAAAAAGTAGTATGTTCCAGTTGCAGAAAAACCTCTGTTAGTGATTGATTATTTCATATCATTCCTTTGTTCTGTATCTTACGATATAATTTGTCCATACCTTTAATTTAACGATGGCCTTATCGGCTGCAAAGATTATCTATAGTCTGTCAAAATTACATACATGTCCCTTTTTTTTCCTTTACGTAATTTTTGCCTTTTTTATCTATCGAGATGACCCTTTGCAGCTAGAGCACAGAATCTCAATATGGGTAATATATGAATTGACATGATTTTGTGGATACGCCTTTTATGGACAAAACTCAAACAGATTCTGAAACCACGCTCCTTTTTTTCATTTGGCGGGTACAACACCCGGCGTTAGTTATATATTTCCTACTGCATGCATGTTTCTAACATATGAAACACAAACTTCTTTTCTAATGATTGAGGCAGCGATGGGAGGACATTCTGAGGAACAACAAACTGCAGCAGCAAACGCAGCACATCATCCCGCTTCGCCCATAGTTCCTGTCTAGCCTGTCATGTTTGCCACAAAACTAAACCTTTAATGTCTACTAAACCAGCTTTCCCTGTACAGTCCTTCAAGGTCTTTGGAACTCTCCGCCCAGATTACCGGCGTCTGCGTGTAGCACTATCGCTGAATATATAGATGTCACACTCCTATGTTCTATTATATTATTGCACCTGTATTGACCATGTTATGAATTCATAAGCGCCAATCATTATTGTGCATCACTGCTCCTAACCCAGGACAATGCCACCCAACATACAATTGCCACCACAGTTGAACCCTACATTTCATATATACATCCAAAAGCCATCGCTGCCCTCTCTACTAACAAACTACGCCGCATAATGGTTCTTTTGCACATCTTTTCCATACATGTAAACTCCCCGCAAATCGGACCAACGTATCTATTCAAATGCTTTGTGAATGAACTGAACTATTTTTACAACATCGATTACCATAGCATTCAAAATCTATTCCGGCGCAAAGGTGCGGCGCTTCCTACTAGTACGTCTTCATTTTCAGAGTTTAGGTTGCCTCTGAACCTTACCAATGTGTTGTGTACTTTTGTATGTGTTTTCAATAAAGTTGTTATTTGTTAATGAATTATTTTTTTGAACATAATAGTTAAAGCATTAAAATAACTCCAGGTTATTAGTTCAAGAAATAAGTTCAGGTTAGATAGCAGCTTTCTGGAGTATTTTTTGTCAATGTTCCAGAAACAGATTTTTGGGAGTTCTTTTTTTTTTTTTTTTGACTGTTGTTGGAGATGCCTACACACTAAGTTCATTGATAAAATAAGTCGTACCAAAATAAATTATATTTGTGTAAAAAATTTGAATAAAACGAAGATCGAATAAGAGATAGCTTTAATCAGGGGTGACAAACTCAGTGGGACTGAGAGAGAGTACAAGTAGTACGTATTGTTTATGAATGATGAGGTCATGACGGGTGGGTACGTAGCGTGCAGTTGCAGTAGTACTTGTCCACCGGACAATGCTGTGTGTGATTAACCGTTAACGCTAGTGCTGCTGCTGCTTCGCGCTGTCTGCACTACGGCAGTGTACCACGTTCTCAAAATCCAGAAAGGACCGGAAAACTATAGTGCAAAATTATGGCGCTATCCGCTACAGTATATCGGGGGTGTGTTTAGATCCCAAAATTTGGTGTAAAATTTTGGAGGAATGTCACATCAGAATTTTGAAGACGTTTCGATTTGTTAGTGGTAAATATTATCCTACCATGACGTAACCAGGCTCAAAAAGAATCGCCTCGTAATATACATCTAAACTGTGTAATTAGTTTTTTTTTTATCTATATTTCGTCTTTCGTGACGTGTCCGACACGTTTTGATGTGATGGAAAATCTTCTTTTTTTGTATAGTGGAGTTTGGGAGAAAGTTGGGTACTAAACACACCCTTGCTTCGAGTAGGCTCTGTCCTTCAATTGGCAGGACGCAGGCGCAAGCATTGCATCATCATCCACAGTTCCAAGCACACTGGAGTGGAAGCCGGATGGGGGCATGGGCAAGCAGCAGGAGGGCATACTGTACGTAGTACAACAAACGGAGCTGCCAGCTGTGGTCGCATCAACCATCATGATCCAGCGAGCATCATGCTGCATAGCAACTTTGCAAGACCGCCTCGTTCGCTTGGCTTATCATCGGTAGGTCGGCCAGATTTTTCTCTCATAAAGATTAACCAAACCATCAGCCACCAGCCATCATTTTTCTCACCGGTATCAGACCAGCCGAACAGGCTCGTCAAGTTTCCACTTGCGGCCTCCGCTCACCCTGTCCAACCGATAACTTTTTGCTTCTGATAGCACAAACGTGGAGATCCATCCCTGCAGAGAATATAATGGCGCCTCCGTTGCCGAGATCAAACTCACTCGGCACCATGCCGAGAGCGAGAAGTACAGTAAACACGAGAGCCGCCTGCAACTGTGCGCGTCTTGATGATGCCGTGCAGTACAGCAGCGATGCACTTGCAGGATTGCAGAATTCAACAGCTCCCCAATTCAGAACTTGAGAGTTTTTTTTTTTTTTTTTTTTTTTTTTTTTTTTTTTTTATCAGCAGAGCTTGAGAGTTGAGACCGATCCTCAGCCGTTTGGGGGCGGGCATGCAAGGAAGGAAGGGATCGATGGCATGGCACTGTGCATGGAAATCTAGAGAAAATCTAGCACAGCTACAGTAACTCTCAAGATTCAGAAACTGAAACAATGACAAACAAACATCTCCTACCGACTACTCGTACTCCATTTAAAGGAGCATAGGCGCCCCCTTTCTTCCCAGTCCCCACATCGCAAGGCAAATCGGCCGCCGCCGCCGCCGCCGAGGGCGGGCGGTGTTGCGACCCTGCGAGGCTTCCTATCCTATCCTACCTGCGCTGCGCTTGAAAGTTGAGGTGCTTGCGAGGCGAGGAAGAAGATGAAGTCGGTATTGGCGAGGTGGAGGCAGGTCACCGACGCGAGCCTTTGCTTCCGTCTCCCTGCTGCCGCCCTGGCACCCTCGATTCGCCCGCCACCACCGTTAACTTCACCCACGGCGACCTTGCCACGGTCCTCCGTAAGGTACCGCTATGCACGCCAGCTATTCGTGGAAATTCCATATAGCACATGGACAACGCAACACTACAACCAAGTAAGTAGTATCGAGAAGAAACAGATAGGAAGCGTAGTAGCCATAATAGTTATATTCAGGATGATTTGATGTTAGTGGTCATCTTTGACATCACTAGCATTTCTCCCCCAAAATTCTGCTCATATCTCAAAGTCTGGATATTTGTTGTGATGTTTATATTTCTTTATTACTTCTGAAATGTTCTGAACATCAGGTTTTAATACGTCTTCAGGTTCAGAGTTTAGGTTGCCTCTGAACCTTACCAATGTGTTATGTACTTTTGCTTGTATGTGTTTTCAATAAAGGTGTTATTTGTTAAAGCATTATTTTTTTTGAACATAATAGTTAAAGCATTAAAATAACTCCAGGTTATTAGTTCAAGAAATAAGTTCAGGTTAGATAGCAGCTTTCTGGAGTATTTTTTTGTCAATGTTCCAGAAACAGATTTTTGGGAGTTCTTTTTTTCTTTTTTTGACTGTTGTTGGAGATGCCTACACACTAAGTTCTTTTGGAGCGAACAGGTTTGGTGGATTTAGCCTCAACCTAAACCTGATGTGTTTTTCTTATCTGTAGAAAGAACGTTGACGCTGAGGTCCGGCTACCTGATCAGTGATCATTGCCAATCACATAATACAACCAGGGAAAGTGAAGATATCAAGCATCAGTATGGTGTTTCTTGCTCATATAAACACCACACAGAAATGAGAATTGTATTAGTTCGATTCCATCTCGCTCTCAAGATTCAACGATTGAAACTATGACAAACAACACAATTCCATTTTCTGAATCTTAATCATTACACTATTTGCAGTCCCCTTGAATCTACCTGTCACATGATAAAGACAGTTAATTATTCATGACTGACTCATATCTCTGTACTAGTAATCACTACACACTTTTACAATTCTCTTTATTGTCTTGCCTGAGTCAGGTATTACTTGCAGCCATCGCATGCCAAATCGGCCAGCAGCAGTGGCAGGTGGTGTTGCGATCCTGTGAGGCTTCCTACCTGCGCTGGAAGTTGAGGTGCTTGATGGCAAAGAAGAAGAGGAAGGCGAAGAGGCCGATGATAGCGAGGTGGAGACAGGTCACCAGCTCGAAGTAGCAGCCCTGCAGACCCAGGTATCCCTCCAGGAACTCATGCACCGTCTGCTCCCCGTGGCCTGGCACCAGGATCTGCTCCGTCCGGTCTCCGAGCTGCGAGAACATCAGCCCGTACACTGTCCATGCCGCCGGGTTGGTCCAGTACACCCAGCGCCACCACACAGGCATCAGCTGCAGCAATTTTACTCCACTCTTCAGGTGTAGCTTTTTGTTTGGTTTGATTTGGTTACGTTTGGTGATTTCATCACCTCGCTAATGGATTCAATCCATATCTCAATTGATTTGGATGATAGTGTGTACCTCTCTTGCGATGACGAAGCCTGAGAAGATGTTCCAGAACATGAAGATGAGGAAAGACAGCCCCATGGCGATTTCGATATTGGGGGTCAGGGCCACCGTCAGCATCCCGAATAGCGTGTAGTACATGAAGCTCATCACCAGGTATGCGAAGAACCAGAAGAACTTGACCATCGTCAGCTGGAACCCGATCATTGGGTACACGATAGACGAGAAAATCAGCAGCTGCACCAACATGTAAGGTAATTCCGCCAACACCTGCAACATGTAAACCTCGGTTCATTATCCGTGCCAAGCCTGTTGCATTGAGAACCACAGGGATTATTCATTATTCCTAGAATAGATCGATCGTTCAAGTGTGTCGCTATTACCTGAGCAATGGTGTAGGCCATGGTGGAGTACATGCCTGCTGCCTTTTTCGCGATAGAGCACGACTCTCTCCATTCCCACCACTGGCTGTAGGATGCTGCAATTCATGAAACCCAGGAACAGTGCTGATCCGTATATGATTCCAAGTATGTTGAATACATCTTGCTCATCCTTGCTGTTGCACATGAAATCCAAGTTAGATCTTTATTGCTTGGGGCATAATAATCAAAGCATTCCTGAAAGATAACCATAGAACCCCACTTACATGCTTGAACCAATTTTCCAGAATACGATTCCAAACATGATTGAAACAACAAGCGTGTTTATGAACCGAACAACATTGTGCTCTGAGTTTTTCCAGTATGCACAGCTTTGCTTCCATAGGCATGCCACACATTGTGTTGTAAAGTTTTGCCAGTGACCACGAGGAAAATGTAGATCCTCTGTGTTTGGTTCTGGTTGCTCCAAATCATCAATTAGAATCCTGTTCTCCCTGTAGGTGGTACCAAAAATTCCATTAGATTCACTTCCACCTTATTGTTTGTAGTAGCTAAAATAAAGTCATCTGCAGCTTTACGGCTGTACTACTAGGCGTACCTGTATAGGGAGGAGTTGTGATAAATTTCTGCATAGTCCACTCCGATTTCACATTCTGTTATGTGTGAACTGATGTCTAACATCCATGCTGCTGGGGTTTGGCCCTTGTCTATTTTAGGGATGCCTGGTATGGCCTGTTAAAAAAATGTAAATTTCAATATTTTCTTCTCGCTGCCTCTTACAAATAAACATCCATCTCAGGCAATCTTTACCTCGAAATACTTTATCATGTTACTTGAGAGTGGACCTAGTGAACCACTGTATGTGAGCTGACCGCCTCTTTTCATAAGCAGAAGCTGCAATTGGCCAAATTGAATTTGAAACTCAGAAGGGTACTTTTGTTGTAGTACATCTACCTACTTGTTCAAATGACCAGTTTATCATGTAGTTCTTTGATTGTTTTCTACTTTATAGATCAGGACTGCATGCATACTTCTCTATGCTTGTCCAGTTTGTTTTGCTGTCTAAGTTTGTCATGAATCATGTTTGTTTTAGTTGTGACCTTGACACCATTCCAGCACTGGACTATCATGTTTCCCTATTCCTTGTTGTAGCTATATTTTTGTGTACCTATTTATACCATTTGAAATCACTCATACGGTCATACCTCATCAAAAGATTCAAATATCTCGATGCTTGGTTGATGAATTGTGCAGACAACAGTTCGACCAGTGTCTACTGTCTTTCGTACTGTTCTCATGACAATAGCTGCAGCACGAGCATCCAAACCGGTGGTTGGCTCATCCATGAATATAATGGAGGGACTGGCCACCAGCTCCACAGCTATTGTTAGTCTTTTCCGCTGCTCGGCTGACAGGCCAGTTGCTCCTGGGATGCCTACCATGGCATTCTTCAAGTCAGTGAGCTCAACAAGGCTCATGATTTCTTCAATGAACATCTAAATTGTGTTTGAAGAGAAATCTTTGTCAGAAACTAGTTTCCAGAATCCAGCAGGGATAAAGAGGGGGTGAGGTTGAAACACAATACACATACGTCTCTTTGATGAGGTTTAACATTTGATGGCAGACGAAGCCATGCAGAAAACTTCAGTGACTCATATACAGTGAGATTAGGGGAGTGAATGTCAGTCTGTTCACAGTAACCGGAGATCCTTGAGAATGTCTCCTGCTTCTTAGGGTAGCCTGCTATCTTAATAGTCCCTTCCATATATCCCCCAGTTTTTCTTCCAGCTAATACATCAAGCAATGTTGTCTTGCCAGCGCCAGTTATCCCCATCAGAGCTGTGAGCACTGCTGGCCTAAAAGCACCACTGACATCTTGCAGCAGCTGAATCCTTTTCTCTGTTTCTCCTTTTTTTGTCATCCCCTGGTGCGATATTCGCATTCTCCTCTTCAATACGTGATTGGAATCATTTGAAGGTACCGGGTAAGATTTTAATAAGTGGTCAAGATATTACCTTAGGCATGTCAACAAAATAGTTGATATGATAAAAGACAAGGGAGAGGGGTCGAAATGGGAGGATAACTTGATCCTTTGACGACTTGCCATTTCCAGCCATCTTCCTGTGGTACAAAAAATTTACTTCTGTGGTCTTGATGTTAACTTGAGGTTTGTGTGGAGCTGTAAGTTGTCAACATAGCAGATAATTATTTTCCCCTTTCATATATATAATATTTAAAAGTCCATGAAAGATAGGTATACACACAGTTCATGAACTCTAATGCGAATACGCTGAGGATGTTGAACGCCAGTGAGTATCCAAATAAAATGCTGACACAAATCCAGTACCAGTGCCACTCTGTGAGCAGCCCTCTGATCTTGAGGATAGCTTCACCGATGGTGTTTTCATCTTTATAGTAAAATTCCTATCAGCAAGAAAAGATCAAGAACCTTAGTTTAATTAGAGAAAGGATATGCTACCATACAATATCAATTCCACGTGTTTGAAATTAGTGCTTACCATAGCCCATCTTTTGTCATGGAACTCATTGAGGGCGATTGCATTCTGTGCATAGGTGAATGGGGACGTCCAATATCCCCAGCGCAACCATGGTTGGAGATCATCTGTTTCAGTGTACAGAATTGGTTAGCAAATTATGCCACGAAACCTTTATTATGGAGTATGTCTCGCACCCATGCTTCTGGAGTATGGAGCTAAAATTATCTAACCTTTTGATATGACAAAGCCTCCAAGTATATGTATTGCTACAAGTGCTGCATTCGCTAGCATGTTGGCCACCACTTGCGTCCTTCCTATGGCCGCTATGAAGCGACACATGCCTATTGACGTTTGATGCATGGCAAACAGTACCAGAAAGTGCCGGATGAACCTGATAGGGGAAGGTGCATATCCAATCATGTAGTAGGTTAAGCCTGTCCAAAGGCCTGTCTCAACAAGTGATATTGGGATGCTAAGAAGGAAAACTGAACAAAGGAGTCCCCATCCTGGCAGTGCTAGTAACTCTCTTTGTTTGTAGAAGGTGGGAAGCCGCTTTACTGTCATTGCAATTTCAGTTATGCCATTGTAGTTTACTATGACGAGAGCAATATAAAGTGCTCCCATGTACTTGTTGGCATCACGTACAGAATTGTCACTCATGTTTGTTCTCAGGAAAAGTGTGGAGATCACCAAAGCCATAACAGTTATCTGTATGATCTTGAATATATGGAACAGAGAGTTTCTTTTTAGCAGCAGTACTTCCCTTGAAAAGCATGCCTTGAAAATATTCCATCTGGATATCCCACGACTTCCATTCACCTTTACCTCCTTGTTCTTTCCAATATTGTTTGAACTGCACAGTTTGCCTTCTACTAGAAGAGGGAGATAAGACGTGTGGAAGGAATCTGCGAACTTTTCAACTGAATGGTACTGATAATTATTTTGATCACGAGCCCAGAATTGCTTTTGGTCCATCTTAGAGGTTACCTGGTTAGTGGTCAATTTGAGAAAATTATTGCATTATTTTGTACAAGTACGTGTATATCAGAGTACTGATATTTTGTGCTACTGTATGGAACTGTGAGTCATTTACTGCCTGCTTAAGTTTGTGGATATAATCTAATGGTTATCAAAGTTATTTCATACAGTAATTCCAAGGTATAATCATTTTTTATCAGTTAGCTTTACTGTTGTATTTAGCTATTCGTTATATGTGCATTTGATTGACGATTGAGTACCTCTTGAAGGAAATCTGCTACATTCTTTCTGCTAGGGCATTTGAATCCCATAGTTTCAAAGAAGTCCGTAGCATTTTCTCGGGACCATGATACACAATTTGCCCCTCACATAAAAGTATAATGTCATCAAATAGTTCAAATGTCTCGGGTGGTGGTTGCAGCAAGGAAATAACCATTGTGAGGTCCATCAAATGGGCCATCTGCTGGAGAAACTTCATGATCTCAAATGTCGTGGAGCTATCTAGACCTGTTGATATATCATCCATAAAGAAGCATCTTGCCAGACCAACTAGCATCTCCCCTGCATTAAACAAAGTCACTTCCATGTATACCAACATCAGCCAGGTGCCACCGTGCCAGTTAAGTGTCTCCTTGCTCTGTTCCCTATTGTAATATTCTGGTACTTATTACTATATTACTTAATAGTTATAAGCATTCTGTTTGAGCTATGTTCATTCTTTGTTATCATAAAACTTCCTACCCTCCTAAGAACCTTTTGCATTCTTGTTTTTGCTTCCAGTGTCTACTATACAAATCCTCTAGCTATATATGTATTTTTACCTTCAGTTCTGATAATAAAGTGCAATACTTACCGACTGTGGCTCTTTTCTTTTCCCCACCTGATATTCCTCTTCTCATCTCATCTCCTACTAGGGTATCAGCACACTCAGACAAGCCAAGTATCTGCATATAATAATCAACTGTTACTATTATATATAGCAAATCGAACAAGTAAACAAGTTACCTTGATAATATAATTTGTTGTGAGGTTGCTTCCTTCTCCAAAAGTGGTGGCCTGCAGAGAAGAGCTATTTGAGTAACTAAACGAGACATAATCCAGTCTTACGAAAACAAAGTAGTACAGAATAAGCTACCTTAATGAATGAATCAAGATCTTGGTCCACTTTATTGGTGACACCATTTTCACTTCTTATTGTTTCTCCTAGCATTTCTGAGGTTGTTATTCCAAACAAACACCAACTTTGTATCAGTATAGTATATATGCCATGGGAAAATATAATATTTTAAATATTCTATATACTTCTTTCTCGAATTAGTGTTTGCATTGTTATGAATTGCATCACACTTTGAAGATCTTCACAATCAATAGGTCACTATATGCAAGAGGATGTCTTACCAAATTCTTTTTGGTTCCGAGCATCATGGAAGAAAAGTTGATCGTCTCTCTTACTGTCATCTCAGCATGGTGAAGATCATACTGGCTAACATACGCACACAGGTACTGCGATGTTGATGAATTCATTTCTTCTCCATTGTACATGACCTTTCCTTTGAACTGTTAAAATTCGTTGATTATTAAGAAAACATAATTCCAGTGCTTGCATTTCCATTCTTATTTAGTACTAGGATTATTTCTCTATGCTAGAGTGAGCTTAGTCATAGGCTCCTCAACTGAAGACTTTATTTTACTGTGATGATGACTAAAACATGTTTAGCTTGATTGCACTAAGAACTTGATTTAGTGATCTTTGTAGTCCTAGGTTTTAGCTCTACAAGGGGTGAGTAGTTTGTGCATATGTTAAGGTTTTTGCATAAAGGTTTAGAGCCAAATTCACCTCCCCCTTTTAAGCCATTCGATCCTTTCAATAGCAATAACCTACCTTCAAAGAAGAATCCAGTTTTTCCTGCCAATGCTTTTAAGAAAGTTGTCTTCCCTGAACCAGGTGCTCCTAGAAGAAGTGTCATCCTGACATAATGGGATACAGAGTTCAGTATCCCAATAAACAATGTTGACTAAATAACAAACTTCAAAATCAAACATGTGTTTCTTGACCAAAAACTTTGTTTTGAGATAGAGCAGGGCGTTGGGATCTATGTCTTTACTATGGCAGCTAGCGAAAAAAAAATACAGACATTTACCTTGACGGTCGAATGATCCCACTTATTTCATTTATGATTCTGATAGGTCGTTTCCTTGTAACACAGATATGAAGAGATGTTGCTAATTCCTGAAAATTAATTAAACTTTTCATTACAGATATTTTCCCCAAATATATACTCCCTCCATAGTTGAAAAAGAAGACGTTTAGGACAGCGACACGGTCTCCAAAGCGCAACTTTGACTTCTCTTTTCTATAAAAATATTTATTAAAAAACTATATATGAAAATATTTTTCAAGACAAATCTATCAATATGATTTTCATATTTCTAAACTCAACGACTTAAAAGTTATTAATGATTTATGTTGCTAATTCCTAAAAATTAATTAAACTTTTCATTACAGATATTTTCCCAAATATATATGACCTACCGACCTCGCATCACAAAACAAGCACATGCATCATATATACACTTTGTATTTCAGCTTGCTATAAAGTACTGTCATGACCCGCCGCCGCACTAGGCCTAAGGCCCGTGCGCGATCGAGACTCAGGGCCGGCCGCCGCCGTCATCCGCCGTAACCGCGCCACGTCAGTTGCTTCGCAATTAAGTAATGAATATTTAAGGAATAAAGATAGGAATAAAATAGGGAATAAATAGGTTGCTTGTGAGAGAGATATTCCAATTTATAAGGAAACCTCCTAGAGATTGCTTAGCGTGCAAGTCTTCCCTGGGCTATAAATACAAGGGAGTTGTAACCGTTTGGATTTTAATCAGAAAAATTAAAGGGGTAACACCCAAAAACTCTCCACTCTCTAGCTCTCATCTCTCTCTCTCTCTCTCTCTCTCTCTCTCGCGCCGTGCGCCCCGCCGACCAGCCGCCGCCCACGTTCCACGCCGCCCGCCGTCGCCCGCGCCGCCGCCCCTGGCGCCGCCGGCGCCCCCATCCCCTCCACCGGCCCACGCCGCTCCTCTTCTTCTTCCTCCCTACTACTCCCCAATAGCCCTAACCCTTTGTCTACACATCACCGCCGCCCGTCAAGATCGCCCGACGTTCAGCAATCAGTGTCAATTCCGCCCAATCTAGCGAGGAATCGGCGACACCTGGTATCCGAGACGGGGCGATTCCCACCACCGGCGGCCGACCACCACCAACGCCAAGATCCGATGGGCCCGGCCACAACATCGCCGAGCTCCGAAGGAGATTTGCGGTTTCGTGATCACCGGAGGAAATTCCAGGCCATGTTCACCGTCCTCCTCGAAAAGTTGGATGAACGGCCTGCCCCGACGACGTACAACGGCGACACTCTCGAGTTGAATCTTTTTGGCGACACGGCCACGGGCGCCGCCAACAACGCCACCGCTGCCATGGCCGTTCCCGACATCAACAACGCTCTCATCGACATCCACGGCGACCCGGTGGCCAAGGCAAGAAGCAACACCGCAAAGCCGCGCGGCCCTTGTCCGACGACGCGCCCACGGCGTCACCTCGGCCACCACCGACGACGTCCTCCGCCATGGGCGCCGCCCGACGGTGACGACGCTCCTCCCGGCGCCGCCGCCACGCCCCCCCTCCATGATCATCGACGCCGCAAACAACGAGCACGCCTACCCCATTGTTGCTATCCGGATCGGTCGTAACCGGAGGCTACCACCGGCGTCCACCCCGTTCGACGAAAAGCCTACCCAATTAGGCCAACGTCTCGCGGCTACTACAATAGCACGAGATAAGTTCCCGGTCACTACCAACATCATCTTTGACATTGGGAACATCGGAGTGCCAACAAGGGCGACTCAACGGCGTCGCGCCGGCGTCAAGACCGGCGCCGCCAATCTCAACCCCGGCGTCCACGACATCACGGACAACAACGGCGACATGACCAACAAAGCCAACAACCGCCCGACCCGGACAGCACACGCTCCATAGTCACCGGGCAAGTCCATCCCATTCAACATGGAGCTTCTACCTCTATCGCCCATGCTCCAACGATGTCGCCGACATCGTCAACCAAACGTCTTCGACCCGGCATCATCGGCGAGAACAACGACACCCCCGACGGCGTCAGCGACATCCCCGACATCGCCATTAATGTCGCTAGCCACAATACTTGCGGCATCGGCGACATCGACAACGACAAGGGCGCTACCATGGGCACCATGAGCGGCAACGGCGTCCTCAAGGATGCCAACGCCAATGGCGTTCCCCCGATGTCGACTCACGTCTTCAACATGCCTACCATCGACAACAACTACAAGTGCATCAACCACGGCGACATCCTCGCGGCCAACCTCGACATTGGCGACCCACGGCGTTCCACACATGGCGCCACGGCCGGCGAGAACACCGACGCCCCCAGGCACCACCAAGGAGGCGGTCGTTCACTCGCCGCAGCCGGCGGCGACCTACTACACCTGGCGGACATTCGGCCGACATCGACAATGGTGGAGAACACCATCAATCAAAGCTGCAGCTCGGCAAAGGCGACATCATCGGCACCCGCGCAAGCGGTACATCGGTACCACGGTTGCCAACCGGCGACACACGGCACTCCTCTTTCTTTGGCTCCTCCGCATCACCAAGGCGCCACGGGAGAGCGGAGACTCCATACCATGGTGCCACACTCTCGGTTTTGGGGCGTCCTTCAGCGGCGACACCAACAACCATCGCGGCGTCGACTTCTGGCGACTCTGGCGGCGGGGCGACTCGAGCCATATCGGTTGGCTCCCATGTTCCTCAACGACATTTATGCCCGATGCGACTACGCCAACATACCGTGGGCTGCACCTTTGCACCGGGGCGCCCTACATAGGGAGCACTACGAACCAACTTCGTCAAGGAGTTCGATGCTTCCATCTTCAGCAAGCCTCGACTTGTGAACCGGCGGCGGCGACAAGAGGTACATACCACCCACATCAACTTTGTTACCTCGTCGGCCGTCAATACCCGGAGGCTCCCATCCTTTATCAGCGGCAATCTGAATTGGCAACAACCTAATTTGCATCGACGGAACCATCAAGCCCAGCTAGGAGCAACAACTTGGGCGCCCGGCAATGGAGATTGTCTTACTCAACAACCATCACTACTACGTCATGGACTTATCACAGGTGCTACGGGATATTCTCCAATCAGTAAAGGTCAGGACACCCATCTTCGCCCAACTCATCAACAACGACCACGAGTCTTGCGACGGCCGGTAGCGAGGGCGCTGTCGTGAAAAGGGGGAAGAAATGTCATGACCCGCCCGCACTAGGCCTAAGGCCCGTGCAGCGTAGCGAGACTTCGAGGGCCGACGCGCCGTCGTCATCCGCCCGTAACAGCGCCCGCGTCGGTTGCCGCGCAATTAAGTAAGGAATATTTAAGGAATAAAGATAGGAATAAAATAGGGAATAAATAGGTTGCTTGTGAGAGAGGTATTCCAATCTATAAGGAAACCTCCTAGAGATTGCTTAGCGTGCAAGTCTTCCCTGGGCTATAAATACAAAGGGAGCTATAATCGTTTGGATTTTAATCGAGAAAAATTAAAGGGGTAACACCCAAAAACTCTCCAGCTCTCTAGCTCTCAATCTCTCTCTCTCTCTCTCTCTCTCTCTCTCTCTCTCAGCGCCGCGTGTGTGCCGACCCGAAAACGCCGCCCCGCGCCGCCCCGGGCGTTGCGAGGCGCCCCCATCCCCTCCACCAGCCACGCTGCTCCTCTTCTTCTTCCTCCCTACTACTCCCCAATAGCCCTAACCACCGTCTACACATCATCATCGCCCGTCAAGATCGCCCGGCGTTCAGCAATCGGTGTCAATTCGGCCCAATCTAGCCGGAATCCTGACAAGTACACGGCATCATAACAAGCTGCAATATCCTTTTCGTTCTGGATTGATAACTACGTGTTCAATCCAAACTGGGCTAAGATGGCCTGAAAGATTTACTGGTCCTGTCTCCAATAATAACTTTTAATTTTGTGATTGTACAACATTTGACTACACAAGTACTGTTGCAATTTTGTTGTGCTAATTTTGGCAGAGTAGATGAAAAAAATGTTGCAGAATGCTGTGTGCCATGTGTATAGTCCATGTATTTTTTTTTATCGTGCACTGTAATTTCTGAATCGTGAAGGCCTAGCTTTTTAAACACCACATTCATAATATTGTATTGATGTTATTTGGAGGTGGTACAAATCTGTGGCATGCAGATCCCACATGAGAAGATATAGTGTATACCAAACAACACAGCAAGGAGCTCTCAGGCAAAAGGTCCGTGCACTCCGGTTAATCACTAACACACATTCCAAAGGTGGGAGTATAAAAAAAAATGAGTTGATTTCAAACATAATCTTGTATGAGCACGATAACTTCAAAGGATTAGAGTTAAGGTGGAGATTGTTGTATAGTGACTTCAATCCAAATTTCATCGGAACTCAAGAGAGGTGCTATTATTAGCACTTCTAATTTGGTTAGGACTCGAGTGTATCATTCTGTATATGAGGCTTTGAAAGAGGCAATAAACAATGGGGTGGAGGCCATAAGCATCAACCAAAGCCAACACAATTGCTCATTGAAGACTTGTATGGATCAAGCCGTCCGCCAATCGATTAACAATGGCGGACGGCAATGCTAAGGTACTACACCAATTATTACTTGGTAGGAGGTAATATCCCAAACAAATCTGAGCCCTTGATTTTTTTCAGGATTTTTGAAGTAATTAATTGATTAATTAAGTTAGTAAAATAAAAAAATATTGCCAAATCCCCTACGCATGCCCTTCCATTCCTGCATGTGCGGTACCTTCCTTATCAATGAAGTAGTGAAAAAATTACTTTTTTAGCATAGTCGTGAAAAAATACTTGTGCATGAATAAATCAAGTGGATGCTTATTGTCTTCATCAAAATTAAATTGATCTAAATATAATCAATTTTTTGAACTATCCAATTTGTATTCACCTGTGATATTTGCGACATTTCCATCAAAATATCAATAATTTAATATAATTTTTATCAGTATTTAGAACTTACAACAATTTAACAAAATCGATAGGTACACGTACATGCAAGTTTGGTACACATAATTTAAAACAAGGTCACGTACATGGTCATCACGTACAGCAACACCTACTCACAAAGCGGTCACACATCATACAAATTCAAGTATACTAAAAAAAAAATACAAAACTACACGATAAATTAAATACAAACTACACAGTAATTAAAAATATATCAAGTCCAAAGTTGCGAAAAAAAAAACTTACCAAATCTAGCAGATCACACATGTATCAAATCTACAAAAACATATTTATGTACTTAAAACTTTCCTTCTTTAACCTATTTTACAAATTTAAAAAGTAGATAAAAATATATTTCATATATTATCCTAAGAGTTAATAGGTAATTGCAATCGTTCAGTTGAAGTAATGGCTCAGAATCATTTGGGTGTACCGCATCAACATTTTGTAATCTTGCACTAGATATTTCAGTTAATAAATGAACTCAAACAAAAAAAATTAGCTACAAAAAAGACGTTGTCAAGCACTATAATAACTCTATAGTACATGAACTGTCTCCATCCAAGATTTGGAAATTCCTTTAAATTTAAAAATCGATGATTAACAGAAGAGGTTCCCGATGCCCACCTTGGTAGGTGATTGACAGAGGCATGTGTTTTACCTAGAGGCTAGTCTCTAGTGTCAAGTTTTTAGAACTTTTAGACTCGAAATTTGGATTTTTTTTTCACACAATCTGGGATGGAGACATGTCTTAAATCAAAATTATCTTGGAGAGTCAAATCATCCACTAGTAGAGAACCTGCTTTGGGACTAAAGGTCTCAGGCTTAGTCCAAGGTCACAAAACCAGAAACAAAGTCTATCTTGAAATGAAAAAAAAAAATCTTGGAGAGGTCTCTTGCAATGTTTGAGATTCGAACCCAAAACCTCTTTGCGCTTACATTCTTTACCAACTTAGCTACACACCACATGTGACAAAGTTCTAGGCGCACTCCTTTTGAATTGACCCATAGGGGCCTTTAATACTGATATTGGTGAAAGACCTTTATTCTAGGTTGGTAACACCAAACGAGACTAAAAGGTCACCCTATAGTCCAGGTTGGTATTCGAGGACCTTCAGTCCGGGCTGATAACACCAACCGAGACTATATGATGAGTTTTAATCCGGGTTGGTATTACAAAACTGGACAAAAGGGTCTTGATTGCTAGTGCCAACAATAATGCTCCCTTTTGTCTTGAACTTTAACACAACTGAGACTAAATATGTGTACCGAAAAGTCGTTTTTTGTACTAGTGATCACAAAGTTTGACTAAATTAATTTATACAATAAGATAACAACTTTTACAATGTTAACTAGCTAAGTATTATTGGATTCATCGTTAATTATATTTTCATAGTATAATTATTTGATGTCACAAATGTTTGTAATATTCTTCTCTTATTTTCGGTCAAACTTGAAATGCTTTGACTTTCTAAAGATTTTTGAAGTGACCTACTACAATTTGGAATAGAGGGAGTACAAGATATCCAAATATTAATTGAGTGTGTCATTAATTGGTAGAAAAGGTTCACCGTGTCTATTAGTTTTTTCTTTAATTATAATTAAATAACGTTAGTTTATCACCTTTCCTATACGTTGGTTGAAAGAAATTTTGGAACCGTATCTTTGCGACCACCGCGCGCCTGACGTGGTCGCGCTCGGGTTCGGGGCGTCCGGGCCGGCGTGGCGTAGCTGTGCAACGAGTACTACGACTCTGCTTTGTTGTTGTAAAATTTTGCTAGCTAAGTGCATCTTCTTTTGTTCTTGAAAAAAATGTTTATTGTCTCTTGTTTGCTGTGATAAAATTATTTAAATCTGCATCTTGTCCTTTGTGCTAGGACACCATCCTCTTTTGTCTTTGTTTTTCTATAGGAAAAAAATTATTAATTGTCTCTTATCATTTGTGGTAAAATTGTGCTAGCTAAGTGCTGATGACGAATCCCACCCTTGATGATGATCCAAGGGTTTGCTACCTTGCAAGAATGTTGGTTATTTTTTCTTGTGAAAGAGATATAACAACTCCCTTAGTTTATACGTCGATTAATTTAGCCGTATCGCTGTTCGCAGCGCGGCGGCGTGGGTATATATGGAAGGAACGACGATGGGAAAATTAGTACGTATATACCCGCGCGGCGTTGATGGCGCAGTTGAGCAACGTCGGGACGGTGCGGCGGCCGACGAGGACGTCCGCCTCCACCGTCATCCTCTCGAACCGCACGTTCACCCTGGGCGCGTCCACGCCCAGCCTGATCTCCACCAGTTCAACATGCAGCATATATATAAATTAGTACAGGACTCACTGACTCAGGTCTCAGGATAGGATATATACATATGCATGTTATTACTGTAGTAGCTGATCTGCTATTGGCCTTTCATTCCAAATTATAAGTAGTTTTGATATGTTTTAGTTGATCCCTAGCAAAATGAATCCTCATGCTCAAAAAAAAAAAAAAAGCAAAATGAATCCTCAGGAAGTACAATATAACCGAGGAAGTACAATATAATTTTGGTACGCATGCATGCAAGCACCTCTCTTTCTCCTTGCGCAGGATCCTCAGGAAGCCGCGATTGTCGTCGTGGGTGAGCGGTGGCGGCTCCCTCTTCGTGGCCACGTGCACGTGCCTGTCGTCGTTTCCATGGCCACCGCCGATGAGCTCCACCTCCGTCTCCGTGTACTCCATCATTGGCGCCGCCGCTGACCGATAAGCTAGCGCACACAGCGCACTAGTAAGAAACTTTCTAGCGAGCGAGCTATTTTTTTCTTTTTTGGACAGAGCTGGTACCGGCCGGCTTTTATAGAAAGCGAAATCATTTGATACAAACGCATGTCACCCAGAAAACGCTTGTCGGTCACTATCGGTCAGCGCATGAATAACTACGTACTTTACTGATGTACATCCCTAATAATAAGCGCATGAATATGGTCAGCACAACAGTACATGTGTACGATGTGTGCGTGAGCAAATGTAGATAGATATATATAACTAGAAACAGAATATACATATATATCGATGTCTGCGTGCATACGTGAGAGAGCAATCGTAGATGGGTATATATAACTAGAAACAGAATACTCATGGTCCCGAACTTGTCCCAGAGAGTATGGATGAAGCAATAGGTTTGAGTTAGTTTTCTATCGTTAATATATTTTTTTTTTTCGAGACCACGCCGTTGCGCGTTTTTCATTAAGCAGGAGAGAGTTCAAACAAAGGTACAAGAGGCGACGGTAAGCAAACACTTACCAAGGCCGAAACACGAACAAACAATAGCAAGAAACATGAGGGGTGGGGACCCTCCACCTAACAACCCCAACAGCTGAGCCTAAAACAACAGATAACTCAACACCTAGGTAATCAACCATGATCGGAGCCGTAGACAGCGGCAAAGCATCCGCTCGAACTCAGGGCGGCAAAGCATCCGTCCTACCAAGCCTCTAGGCGATGAAGCAATCGTCGAGGCAGCCTCGGCAACAAAGCATGCCGGCAACAGCGGCGACCTCGGTGGCAAAGCATCCACGGAACCCCTGCGGCGGCAAGCAACCGTCGAAAGACTCGGGTGCTCCTCCGAGTCACTGGGGAGGACCACGGCCGAGGAGCACCAACACCGGTCTCACACCAACGGCAAGCCTCCGCGCAAGGAAACAACAACTACAACTACGGCCGGCGACCAAAGGACATACCAAGTGAAGAGCAGATGGGGGTAATCAGGCACAAAGACGGCGAACACGGGCCAACGGCAGCTCCCCACGAACCCACGGTGCACCGGCAGGCACAAGACGGCGAGTGGCAAGGCAAGCGGGCAGCCACAGAGATTCTTCAACAACGCCTTCAAGAAGGGGTGACGCCGAGGACGCCATCGTTGCTGGCCTTAGCAAGCTAAGGCGAGGCCTTCGCCCGTAATCCGGTGGCGGTGATAGGATCAGGAGACTCGAAGATGACGCCCTCAAGAAGGGTGCGGCGCCAAACGGCGTCGCCGTCATCCGCCCGACGTCGTCGGACTAAGCTTTCGCCCGGAGCTCCATAAATCGAAGTCACGCAATGGGGGCGAGACGCCGCCATCCACACCACCACGGTGTCGATGACGAACCGCCAGAGCCGCCGTCCACACCACCACGGTGCGAGACAGCGCAGAACAAGCGCCACGCCACCCAAGACGCATTTGACGCCCGCCCGCCCGGCCACCACGAGCAAATGCTCAAGGCGACGGCCGCCGCAACCCCACGGGTGGAAGGGAAGGCGCCGGCTCGTGCAGTGGGGACGCTGCCCTCGCCCACGGCACAGCCCCAAAACAGTCCAGACCCCTGGTGGGAGGCACCGGAGGGCCCGACCCCACCGCCGCCCACGGCCGGATCTAGGCGCCGCCCGGCCGGGAGCGGGGGGCGGAGCAGCCCGAGGACGAGCAGATCCGGGCCCCAGTGCGGCAGCCAACGCCACCGGCAAGCTTGGCCGGGCCACGGCAAGGACGCCGGCGGACAAGAAGAAGGCGCCGCCGAGGTGGTCCCACCAAAGGTCGCCGGGGGGGGTGGGGGGGCCGAGGACGCCGCAGATCCGGGGTCCCAAGGCCCGATCCGCCATCCATCGCCTGAACGAGGCTCGAAGGGCGAAGTTCGCCGGGCCGGGAGAGGTGGAGGGGGGAGCCGGGGGGGGGGGGGAGGGAGGGAGAGCAGGGGGCGGCGGCGCCCCACTTGAGGGCGGCCGGCGCTGGCCGCGCCGCCGCCGCCGCGGCGGGAAGGAAGGCGGCGGCGGCCGGAGGAGCCGGGGGAGGGGGTACTCGGTGGGGGCGGCGCGGTCGCCCGAGACGCCCGTTGGAGCGGGCGCTCGGGTCGGGGACTAGGCTAGTGTTATCGTTAATATATATACCATGGATCGTTAATAAGCAACGGAATGGGATGAACCCACTTCGTCATGGGTCAGCAAGAACTGAGATGTCCCACATAAAGAATATATATGGTATATTTTCTTGAATCGGAGGCGACCACGACCTAGTCGTTTGCGCGATTCCTCTCTCCCTAGATAATATTGCTCTTCTTCAATTTCTCTTCTCTGGCAGTGTTCTGGCTTCTCCCTAGTGGCAGGCGAACAAGGTTATATTAGGTGTGGGCGAGCTATGAGCTCCCACTTAGGCGAACTCCGTCCTTGGAGGTGTGGCTGGTAGGAGCCAGAGGGCACGGTGTGGCCGGACTGCCTCTGTCCGTCGTGGGTGGATGACGTGTGGGAGGCACAACATAGTCATAGTTGTCCTGTGCCTCTGCGTAGGCAGGATGGCGACGTGGCAGAATGGTCTGGGACAGATGACGAAGCGTGGCGGCCGGGTACTCTTCTAGGTACACAGAGAAAAGTGGGAGATGAAATTGACAGGGGCGACCCACAAATGGTGACAAATGGGCTAAATATTTTCCTAAAATGCTATCTCGCTACAAACGAACACAAAATATGGGTGTCCTTATATCCTCATCACAAACGGACTAAATTTTTCCCCAAAAAGCTATCTCGCTGCAACCAAACATGGGTGTCCTTACATCCTCATCCTCTCAACCAACTTGAGCCTATTTTGTCTAGTTTTGTATCAAACACCGCTTAAAGAGATATGATGAAAGAGATGGGATGACTGTATCCCTTTGGAAACTTTGAGGGGAATGATGGCGAGTGAGGGCTTCTCCAGTGGGTTTGTGAAAATCGACTCATGGGATGAGGTGGCAGTGGATGAGTCGACTCATGCCCACTACAGAACTACCGACTCATGGTGTGTGTCTATGCAAACAGATGAGTCGATTCACGAGAAGTTTAAAAAAGAGTGAAATGCATCATTAGTCCATTAACTTTTGGCCAGGTTTCACTTAGGTCCATCAACTATGAAAGTGGTTTTTTGGGTCTATAAACTTTTTAAGTGATGCATCTATAGTCCATATTCACTTCGTTTATGTTTTTATTTTACAAAAATATTCCTGTATTTCTTTTTCTTTCACATGTGTACCCCTCCCAAGGCTGTACAGCGTCGAGCTATCCTCCCTGTGAACTTATTGGCTCACCGGGGCTCATACCCATCGAGCCCAACAAGCACATGCTCTACCTTGAGCTTGTGCAGTCCACATTAATGGTAGCCATCCGCTTATTAGCCGTCCTGTCCTTGCACAACAACCATAGCCATAAAGCCAGACCTGACAAGTCAAGCTCTCGGTTCGCCACAGCCGCGTACCCACTCTGGCCACACCTGCCGAGCACATTGTTCCCCTACTTCATCGCAACATAGCTCAGCGGTACGCTCCTGAACCCGCGTAGCTCCATGTGTGCCGCCTACCATTGCAGCCGGTGTCTGTGCAGCTCGTGCCGGTGGTCTCCCTCGCACTGCAGCACGTCTTCCTAGCTAGATATCCTCCCCATGCGCCCGTGCTCCACCTCCGCCCGCTCGGCGACCGTATACCGCAGTTTAATTAATTAGTACCCCAGCGCCTCACCGAAGCGCTTCTAGAAGGAGAAGCCGCCATGGCCGACCTCCTACTTTGTGCGCGCTACCAACCGGAAGCTCGCCAGCGCTGGCAGGTTTTGGAGCTGGGGAGTCGACAACGGCGGTGAGACGAAGCCCATTTGTGTGGCGAGGTTGTTGTTGTCGCAGCATTGGTGCATTACATGACACATGCTCACGGAAGCCACAATGACTGAAAACACGAAGGAAGGAGGATTCGCACCATAGAAATATGAGAATAATACGGAAGGCCGTGGCGGCGGCGCTGTGATCTAGCGTTTGGCGAAGCCGCGAAGGGAGAGCAGTAGATTGAGGCATATACGTCCGATCACAATGGCCTTGGTTGGGCTTGAGCGTAGAGCACCCTGTAGCTCTGCCCCGCGTGCGGGCATGCAACATCGAGCTTGAGGGCTGCGGGCATGCATCGGCGAGCGTGAGGGCTTTGCAGGCATGTGTACAACGTTCAACTTATATAGGGGTATACATATGAAACAAAAAGAAATAGAGGGATGTTTCAGTAAAATAAAAAATATAAATAGAGAGGTATGGACCATATATGCATCGTTTTAAAAGTTTATGAAAAAAAAGCTATTTTTATAGTTGATAGACCTAAATAAAACCTTATCAAAGTTAATGGACTAGCGATCCATTTCGCTCCTTAAAAAATATTTCGATAAAGCACACCAACCAACCGACGGAGCAGCCCGCCGTGACTCCACCAATGTCGTCCACCAATGCCTCCGCACGCAATGTCGTCGTCGCCGTCGTACTGGAGGCGGAAGCCGCCCCGCTCGCAGCGCCGTCGTCGAGTCGTCGTCACGTTGGAGCCACCACCGCTATCGTGCGTGTCGTCATCACCACCACGCGGTCCACGTGGGAGCTTGGCGTGGAAGGGTCGACCCACCTTTTCACTCTCTTCTCCCTTTTCCCCGCACACTCACGCCGCCACCGTTGGACCTCCGCCCATGCAATGGCCGCATACCCAATCCTGGCGGCTGCGCTGTTCGCGTACCCAATCGCGGCCGGCGCCACATCCGCCTTGCCATCCCTCCGCGTCGTCGCCATGCTCTCTCCTGAGTCCCTGTCGCGCCATCCGCTGTCCTCTCTCCGTCCTGTTCGCGAAGCACCCACAGGGCGACGACGGCACGCGCCGCGCGCTCCCTCCTCCCGTCGGTCGCTTCGCAGGCGACGCCGGGCAAGTCCTGAGGGGCGATGGCGGCGCATGGACGAGTCGAGCCGTGCCTCCGTCTCCCCATCGCACGAGTCCTCCGTAAGGTACCTATATGCACGCTAGCTATTTGTCGGAATTCCCCTATAGAATGAAAGAGGACCTGGTAACACAACACGTCAAGCAACACAGCACGTCAAACAAGTAGTGTCGGAGAAGAAACAGAGAAAATAGCCATCACATGTAGTATGAAATTGAAATGTTCTGAACTGGTTGTAAGACATGTCCAGGTTCAGAGATAAGGTTTAGAGCAACTCCAACAGTTTCTCATTTGTGGTTTGGCATTTGCCTTGATTTGCCAACTCTCAAATCCAAATGCCAAATCCAAAAAGAGTTCGTCTCCAACAGTTTGGCATAATTCATTTGGCAAACTCAGATCTAACTTACATCAGGAACCCTTAAAGAGAAATAAAATTATGTTTATGTCCTTCCACCTCTTAAAAACTTACCTCGGGAATCTCGAGGCGTAAACAAAATTATGTTTATGCCCTTCCACCTCTTCTAATACGCACGTTGTGCCGCGTGAATGCCAAGCGTCGTGGCGCGCGCATAAATCTTGGCATAAAACAGGCTGATTTGCCAACGCTCACTAAATTGCCAACTCCAAATGCCAAACCGTTGGAGGGAGTTTTTGGAGTGTTTTGGCAAAATTTGAGAATGCCAAACACAAATGGCAAACTGTTGGAGTTGCTTTCGGTTGTTATTTTCAGGATGATTTGATGTTAATGGTCATCTATGACATCACTAGCATCTCTCCCCAAATTCTGGTCATATCCAAAGTCTGGATATTTGTTGTCATGTTTATATTTCTTTATTTATATACTTCTGAAATCTGAAATTGTTATAAGACATATCCAGGTTCAGAGATAAGGTTTAGGTTGCCTCTGAACCTTACAATTGTGTTATGTACTTATTTATGTATGTATGTTATTTCCAATATAGTTGTTATTAGTTAAAGCATTAAAATGACTCCAGGTTATTAGGTCAATAATTGTATTCAAATACTTGTTTGGATGAAATAATTTTAAGGTTTGATAGCAGCTACTGAGTTGCTTTGTCGCAACTCGATGTTAAAAGCTATTCAGATAACTTCGAGTCAATCATACACAGTTGTAATGCAAAAGGCAAAGTATTGGTGGCTGGGTGCTTTTTGCCTCTAATTCATTTTATCAAGGTTCCAGAAACAGTTTTCTTGGAGTACAGTTTTTTGGCTTTTGTTGGAGATGCTTACACACCTAAGTTATTTATTTGAGTGAACAGACTTGGTGAATTTTGCTTGAATCTAAACCTGATGTGTTTTTCTTTTTTTCTTTTCTCTAGAAAGAGCGTTGACGCTGAGGTCCTGCTACCATGATTGCTGCCAATCACATAATACAGCCAGGGAAATCTGAATAAATCGAGCATCAGTATGTTGTGTCTTGCTCATATAAACATCACACAGAACTGAGGATGCAGCAGTAACATTCCATCTATCTCCCAAGATTCAAAAACTGAAACATTGACAAACAACACATTTCCATTTTCTGAATCTTGATCATTACACTATTTGCACTCCCTTGAATTCTCGTATTCCTTCACATGACAAACACGGTTAATTACTCACTACTAATTCATTTATCTGTACTAGTAATCTATGCACACTTTTGAAGCAGGACAGGTCTCCCCTTTCTTCCCAGTCTTTTCTACTGTTTTGTTAGGAAGTGGTTACTGTCTGACCCTAGTCGTGTATTACTTGCAGCCATCGCACGGAAAATTGGCCGGCAGCGGCGGTTGGTGGTGGTGCAAGCCTGCAAGGCTTCCTACCTGCGCTGGAAGTTGAGGTGCTTGATGGCGAGGAAGAAGAGGAAAGCGAACAGGCCAATGATGGCGAGATGGAGGCAGGTCACCAGCTCAAAGTAGCGATCCTGCAGGCCCAGGTACCCCTCCAGGAAATCATGCACCGTCTGCTCCCCGAGCCCCGGCACCTGGATCATCTCCGTCCGGTCTGCGAGCTGTGAGAACATCAGCCCATAAACCGTCCATGCCGCTGGGTCGGCCCAGTACACCCACCGCCACCACACAGGCATCATCTGCAGCAATTTTACTCCACTCATCAGGTACATGGATTTGTTTGGTTTGATTTGGTTAGTTTTGGTGATTTCATCAGCTCGCTAATGGATTCAGTCCATCTAAACCAATTCAGATGTGGGGTGTTGTACCTCTCTCGTGATGATGAAGCCAGAGAAGACATTCCAGAAGATGAAGATGAGGAACGCCAGTCCCATGGCGATCTCGATGTTGGGGGTCAGGGCCACTGTCATCATCCCATACAGAGTGTAGTACATGAAGCTCATCACCAGGTATAGGAAGAACCAGCAGAATTTGCCCGCCGTCATCTGGAACCCGATCATCGGGTACACGATCAATGAGAAGATCAGCACCTGCACTAACATGTAAGGTAATTCCACCGACACCTGCAACACGTAAACCTTCAGTTCATAATCTCTGCCAAGCCTGTTGTTGCGATATGATCAGAACAACTGGGTTTTCCTAGGACAGGCTGATCGTTGATGTGTGCTGTTACCTGAGCGATGGCATATGCCATGGTGGAGTACATGCCTGCTGCCTTTTCACGGTAGAGCACAACTCTCTCCATTGCCACTACTGGCTGTAGGATGCTGCAATTCATGAAACCCAGGAACAGTGCTGATGCGCATTACCACGATTCCAAGTATGTTGAATACATCTTGCTCATCCTTGCTGTTGCACACGAAATCTGTCTTAGAACTTGATTGGGGCATAAAAATTAATTTAATATTCATGAAAGATAATAAAATCTGCTTACATGCTTGAGCCAATTTTCCAGAATACAATTCCAAACATGATTGAAACAGCAAAAGTGTTTATGAACGGACAACATTGTGTTCTGAGTTTTTCCAGTATGCACAACTTTGCTTCCACAAGCAGGCCACACATTGAGTCATAAAGTTCTGCCAGTAACCCTGAGGAAAATGCAGATCATCTGTGTTTGGTTCTGGTTGTTCCAATTCATCAATTAGAAGCCTGTTCTCCTGCAGGTGCCACCAAGAATTACATTAAATTGACTTCCACCTTATTGTTTGTACCAGCTAAAATAAAGTTATTTGCAGCTTTATGGCTGTACTACTGGGTGTACCTGTACAGGGAGGAGTTGCGATAAATTTGTGCATAGTCCACTCCAATTTCATATTCTGTTATGTGTGAACTGATGTCTAACATCCATGCTGCTGGGTTTTGGCCCTTGTTTATTTTAGGAACGCCTGGTATGGCCTGTTAAAAAGTAATTCATTGTTTTCTTCTCTCTGCATCTTACAAATATAAACGTTTATGCATAAAGTTTGGCACCTTACCTCAAAATACTTTATCATGTTGCTAGAGAGTGGACCTAGTGAACCACTGTAGATGAGCTGACCACCTCTTTTCATAAGCAGAAGCTGCAATTGACCAAATTGAATTTGAAACTCAGAATGGTCATTTTGTAGTACCTATGCCTACAGCCTACTTATATAAAAAGAAAGACTAGTTTATCAGTAGTTCTTTGATCGTTCTACTTTAGGTTACGACTGCATTTTACAACGTTATGCATACTTTTGTACAGTTGTCCAATTTGTTTGCTGTATAAGTTTGTCAAGAATCATGTTTTTTTCAGTTGGGTAATTACCCTGACACCACTACAACACTGGACTAATCATCTTTTTCAATTGCTTCTTGTGGCTATATTTTTGTCTACCTATACGGCTATACCATCTAACCTTGTTCATACCTCGTCAAAAGATTCAAATATCTCGATGCTTGGCTGATGAATTGTGCAGACAACAGTTCGTCCAGTGTCTACTGTTTTTCGTACTGTTCGCATGACAATTGCTGCAGCACGAGCATCCAAGCCAGTGGTTGGCTCATCCATGAATATAATGGAGGGACTGGCCACCAGCTCCACAGCTATTGTTAGTCTTTTCCGCTGCTCGGCTGACAGACCAGTTGCTCCTGGGATGCCTACCATGGCATTCTTCAAGTCAGTGAGCTCAACAAGGCTCATGACTTCTTCAATGAACATCTAAAATGTGTTTGAAAAGAAATCTTTGTCAGAAACTAGTTTCCAGGCTCCAGCAGGAATAAAGATGGGGTGAGGTTGAAACACATACATCTCTTTGATGAGGTTTAACATTTGAAGGCAGACGGAGCCATGCAGAAAATTTCAGTGACTCATAAACAGTGAGATTAGGGGAGTGAATGTCACTCTGTTCACAGTAACCTGAGATCCTTGAGAATGTCTCCTGCTTCTTAGGGTAGCCTGCTATCTTAATTGTCCCTTCGATATATCCCCCAGTTTTCCTTCCAGCTAATACATCGAGCAATGTTGTCTTGCCAGCGCCAGTTATTCCCATCAGAGCTGTTAGTACTCCTGGCCTAAAAGCACCACTGACATCTTGCAGCAGCTGAAGCTTTTTCTCCGTTACTCCATTCTTTGTGATCTCCTGGTGGGATATTTATATTCTTTTCTTCAATATGTGATTGGAATTAATGAAGCTAAGATTTTAATGGGTCATCATGTTTTTACCTTAGGCATGTCAACAAAATAGTGGATATGATCAAAGACAAGGGTGAGGGGTCGAAATGGGAGGATAACTTGATCATTTGATGAATTGCAATTTTCAGCCATCTGCTTGTGGTACACGGAATTCACTTTTGTGGGCTTGATGTTAACTTGATGTTTGTGTGGAGCTGCAAGTAGTAAACATGGCAGATAATTAATATTTTCATTTAAATTCAATATTTATGAGGTTTGTGATAGATTGGTATATATACATACAATTCATGAACTCCAATGCAAATATGCTGAAGATGTTGAAGACCAGCGAGTATCCAAATAAAATGATGACACAAATCCAGTACCAGTGCCACTCCGTGAGCAGCCCTCTGATCTTGAGGATAGCTTCCCCGACGGTGCTTGCATCCTTGTAAGGAAATCCCTATCAGTAACAAAAGATCAAGAACCTTAGTGTATTTATTTTGAAAAAGGATATACTCATTGAACTTCCAAGTGTAATAAATCCAGTACCATATAGCTATCACTTTCAAGTGTTGAAATTAGTGCTTACCGTAGCCCATCTCTTGTCATGGAACTCATTGAGGGCGATTGCATTCTGTGCATAGGTGAATGGGGACATCCAATATCCCCAGTGTAACCATGGCTGGAGATCATCTGTTTCAGTGTGCAGAATTGGTTAGCGACTTGTTGCTCACAACTTTTATTGCAGAGTGTATGTGTACTTATGTTTCATGGTATATACTAAGCTACATTCATTTAACCTTTTGATATGACGTATCCTCCAAGTATGTAGATTGCAATAAGAGCTGCAGTTCCTAGCATGTTGGCCATCACTTGTGTCCTTCCTATGGCTGCTAAGAAGCGATACAGGCCCATTGACATTTGATGCATGGCAAAAAGTACCAGAAAGTGCTGGATGAACCTGCCATAAGCAATGGAAATCTTTTTCTTACTTTTGCGTATTGAAGCATCAGAGGTCATTCAGCATATAAGTACCAAGAGATGAGTACCTGATAGGGGAAGGTGCATATCCAATCACATAGTAGGTTAAACCTGTCCAAAGGCCTGTCTCAACAAGCGATATTGGGATGCTAATAAGGTAAACTGAACAAAGGAGTGCCCATCCTGGCAATGCTAGTAACTCTCGTTGTTTGTAGAAGGTGGGAAGTCGCTTTATTGTCATTGCAATTTCAGTCATTCCATTGAAGTTTACTATGACGACAGCCATAAAAAGTGCTCCCATGTATTTATGGGCATCAATTACAGAATTGTGACTCATGTTTGTTCTCAGGAAAAGTGTGGAGATCACAAAAGCCATAACAGTTATCTGAATGGTCTTGAATATGTGGACCGGAGAGTTTCTTTTCAGCAGAAGTATTTCCCTTGAAAAGCATGCTTTGAAAATATTCCATCTGGGTATTCGGCGACTTGCAATCACTTTTTCCACCTTATTTTTTCCAGTACTGTTTGAACTGCACAATTTGTCTTCTAATAGATGAGGGAGATAGGACATGAAGAAGGATTCTGCAAATTTTTCAATTGTATGGTACTGATACTTATTTTGATCCCCAGCCCAGTATTGCTTTTGGTCCATCTTAGAGGTTACCTGGTCAGTGGCCAATTGGAGAAAACTTGTTACATTATTTTGCAAAAGCACGTTTATTGCATAATACTGACATTTTACGCTCCTGCCCAGAATTGTAAGTCATCTATTGCCTGCTTAATTTTGTGGATCTGATGTATTAGTTATCTTTTTTTTTTTTTTTTTTTTTGAAAATGCAGGAGAGCTGTCTTTCATTGTATTAAAGAGAGAGGGTGTTCCTCAACAGGATCCTCACTCACACGGGGACCAAATATGAGTGAGGTAAGATGTATTAGTTATCCCAAAGTTATCCTCAAACACACAAAAAAATTCTATAAAGTTATCCCCGATCACCACACATTTTTTTATCAGTGTTATGTTTAGCTATTCCTTATAGGCAGTTAGGCTCATTTGATGGTTGCTTACCTCTTGAAGGAAATCGGCTACATTCTTTCTGTCAGGGCATTTGAATCCCATAGTTTCAAAGAAGTCCGTAGCATTTTCTCGAGGACCATGATACACAATTTGTCCCTCACATAAAAAGTATAATGTCGTCAAATAATTCCAATGTCTCAGGAGGTGGTTGCAGCAAGGAAATAACCATTGTGTGATCCATCAAATGGGTCATCTGTTGGAGAAACTTCATGATCTCAAATGTAGGTGGAGCTATCTAGACCTGTTGATATATCATCCATAAAGAAGCATCTTGCTAGACCAACTAGCATCTCCCCTGCATTCAACAACATCACTTTAACGTATGCCAAATTAGGTTAGGTTCTAGTTAAGTATGTTTCCTTACTCTGTTTCTTATTCTAATATTCTGGTTAGTTACTTCCATCTGACTTGACAGTTATAACCTTTTTTATTTTAGAGCTAGTCATTCTTTGTTATCTTGAAGATTCGTACCCTGGTAAGAACATTTTGCATTCTTGAGGTTGTGGAATGTCAATCAATGTGGCTTTGTTTCAGATTGAAGTGTGTGCTTCCAGTGGCAGCTATATATGTATTTTACCATTAGCCTTAATAGGAGTGCTTACCAACTGTGGCTCTTTTCTTTTGCCCTCCAGATATTCCTCTTCTCATCTCGTCTCCTACTAGGGTATCAGCACACTCAGACAAGCCAAGTATCTGCATATAATCAACTGTCACTATTATATCATCAAGATATACAGCAATCAAACAAGTTTAAGTTACCTTGATAATATAGTTTGTTATGAGGTTGCTTCCTTCTCCAAAGGTGGTGGCCTGAGAGAAGAGCTATGGGTAACTAAACAAAATATAATCCAGTTTGCAAAAACAAAGTAGTACAGAAGAACTACCTTCATGAATGAAACAAGATCTTGGTCCACTTTATTGATGACACCCTTTTTTCTTCTTATTGCTTCTCCTAGCATCTCTGAGTTTATCATTCCATGCAAACAGGAAATTTGGGTCAGTATATACGCCATGGAAAAATTGATTTATCTTGAGTATTATGTGGATACTTCCTTCTTGAGTTGTTTGCCTTGTTACAAATTGCAGCACATCTAATGATCTACAAATTGAATAGCTCACTATGTGCATGAGTATGTCTTACCAAATTCATTATTGGTTCCAAGCATCTTGGAAGAGAAGTTGATCGTCTCTCTTACTGTCATCTCAGCATGATGAAGATCATACTGGCTAACATAAGCACACAGGTACTGTGGTGTTGAGTAATTCATTTCTTCTCCATTGTACATCACTTTTCCTTTGAGCTGTTTACAATCATTGTCCATTTAGGAAATATATATTTATGTTAGTTAAGTCTAGACATTATTGACTGTTTGCCTTTTCTTTTTTTTGACAAATACTTTTGGTAGCATGTAGGTAGCTTAGTCTACCTTCAAAGAAGAATCCAATTTTCCTGCCAATGCTTTCAGGAGAGTTGTCTTCCCTGAACCAGGTGCTCCTAGAAGGAGTGTCATCCTGACAGAATGGGATATATAGTCAATATATATATTAATAAATTACTCCCTCCATCCTAAAAATATAAGGGATCTAAGTTTGTCCTCTAAGTTGAACTGTTGACTAATAACGGACTATCAGATTCATGTGCATTTGAGTAACTTATCTGCTAAATTTGATCAAGCACTCAGGTTTGAGATAGAACGGGATCTTGGAATCTATGTCTGTACTCTGGTAGCTAGTCAAAGATAAGGAGACATTTACCTTGATGGTCGAATGACCCCGCTTACTTCATTTATGATTCTGATAGGTCTTTTCCTTGTAACACACATATGAACAGACGTTGCTAATTCCTGAAAACAAAATAAACTCTTCATTTAGAAAAATGTATATTTTTCCGAATATGAACTACCAATTTTGCATTGTAAAACAAACACATGCAAGCCATGTATTTTTAAAGCACGCAGCAGCATGACAAGGTTCAGTATCCTTTAGATTTTGAATTGAACTCCATCTGTTCAATCCAAACTGGGTAAGTTGGTCTGCAGATTTACCGATCCTCTTTCTCAATTAACTGTACTACATTTGACTTCACAAGTGCTATTGTGATTCTGTTGTTCATGCTACCAGCTCTAGTAGGTGTCCAAAAAAAATATTTGCTGCATAGCACTGTGGCTTGTGCATAATCCATAGTTTAGTTTCTTAAACACCATATCCAGAAATGAAGAGCTAATAAGAAACTTTGGAGGCTATGGAACTATGGAAGGTGGTTATCATCTATGTGCTGGATCTTTCACTTTTAAACTAATCTTGCTAGTAAGCTTAGGGTAGGATTGGCACAACTGCTGAATCTCCAAAAATAGGTTAAGGTATAGTACACAGATGGGCTCGATTCTGGATTTTTGCCACAACCAGAGGTTAGTGGTATCTGTAGCGCGTTGGGCGACTGTAGGATGCCCACTTTGAGGTCATGGCATATGAAGTTTTGCATCAACCTTTTGAGGTTTCAAGTACAAAAAAACAAAAGGGGAAGCCTGTTGTGAATAGCTAACATAACATGTTGGCCCTTCATCTCTCAATCTACATTTCTACATAGATGCATGGTCACTGCTGATGCAGTGGTGCTCTAACCAATATCCCAATATCTGGGCATAGAATGAGCCTCATTAATCATGAGGAATCTAACAGACGTGTTGTGTTTCTCTTTGTTCACAGGGCAGGGGAAGGCAACAAGCACTGAAGCAGCAGGCTGGGGCATCGGGACAAACTCACATTAAAGGCAGTCTCGTCATGGTCATGGCTCATGGCTGCCTGTCAAGCTGTGTGCGCTTAATACTAGGAAATAGGAATTCCAAGGTTGAAGGCTGGCCTAACCTAAACTGTAACAAGGGTCCCAGCTGGCCGCCAGACACTGCTTCTGTCTCCGTCCTAAATTTCAGGAAATTATAAGATCTATGGATATGCCGTGACTCTGAATGATGCAACTTAATATGGTACAATTTAAGACCTAAATAATTAATATCGTCTGCTACCTACTCCCTCGGTGCCTCAATATATAAATTATTAGAGTCGACTTCAGTCAAACTTTTTAATTTTTAAAAAACTGACTGAATTTATAGAAAAATAGAGCAGTTTTTGTGACACCAAATTTACAAAATATGAACATATATTTCATAGTGCATCTAATAAGATTAATTTGGTGCCATAAATCTTAATGTGTTTTCCTATAAGTTTGGTTAAAAGGAATTACTTAAAATACATTTAGGAATTGATTTATTCAGCACATGTCACTTTTTCACTAGTGAAATTTCTTTTCGTCCTAAAAAGAATGTGCGTGTCTTCTTCAAAATCAAACTTTCCCAAGTTTGATTAAAATATACAAAAAAATATCTGTGATACATAATGAGTATACTGGATCAAATAGTGAAACAATTTTTTAGATAATAAACATAGTTTGAACTATAAATATTCATCATTTTCTATAGATCTAGTCAATTTTAAACGACTTTAACTGATACAATAGGCTGTATCAGCTTTTTCTAATTATCTTAGTATTGTTACCTAGGTCGTAGTAAAAGTTACATAATCCAAAACAACTTATAATTTGAGAAATCTGGGACAGATCGGTGCATGATCGTGAGTGGTGCTAGGCTGCTAGCGAGATTATGAATACAAGATTCTCCTTCCACAGAGCTTTGATGCAACCTACAGGAACGTATTTATTGCATGCCCTTGTTGCTGCAGCTTGGATCGATCGCGCCGCGTAACCTCAACAGAAAACGGATCAGAGCAAGGCACTACTAGGATAGGACAATCCATTCGACGTGTCTCACCAAATCCACATCTCTCCGGCTGACGAAATTGTAATAAAAGTAGCAGAAAAGTCTCTCTCTCTTTTTGAATTAAAAATAAAAAAAGAAAAGAGAAAAAGGAAAATGCCTTGCAGCTTGCAGCAGGCTTGCAGCAATGCATATCGAGAGGAACGAGGAGGGTGGAGGGACAAAGCCACAAAGAAAGCCAAGGAACCAAGCAATTAACAGAACAACAACCAATGTTTTAAATAACGGGCTATAATAAATTATACATAGATTTATTCATTCAGCGGCAACATGCTTACGTGGTTGTACGTATATTATGACCTAAGGTAGTAAGTATATGACAACAAACGTACACATCGCCGCGCGGCGGCGTAGGTACCCAAGGAACACGACGGCAACGACGATGGGAAAAAATTTGGCGGGTTGGTTAATCTTTAGGTAACTGTGCGTCATCGCAAAAAGTACCTGGGCGGCGTTGACGGCACAGTTGATGAGCGTCGGGACGGTGCGGCGGCCGACGCGGACGTCCGCCTCCACGGTGAGCCTCTCGAACCGCACCTCCACGTTGGGCGCCTCCACGCCCAGCCTGCTCAACACCATGCCGGCCATCAGTTCATCCATCACACAGACGACGACCATGCATGCATCAAGACTACTAGCAGATTGATCGATGCATGCATGTTAATCACTATATGCGTCAGTAACAATCATCACCTGTATTTGTTTTCGCGCAGTATTCGGAGGAAGGCGAGGTTGTCGTCGTGGGTGAGCGGCGGCGACTCCCTCCTCCAGGCGGCCGTCGTGGCGGACACGTCGTACCAGTACTCCTCGCTTTCATGGACTCCGCCGCCGTTGAGCTCGACGGCCGGCTGCTCCGCCATCATCGGCGGCGCCGACGACCAATCGAGATGAGCAGCTAGCTAGCGCGCGTACGTATACAAGAAAGAAAGAAAGAAAGAAAGAAACTAAGATAGCTAGCTGCAGGTATGTCACGACGGACGACGGCTATATAAGCTTGCTAGTAGGATCGACTTGTTGGTGCTGTGTCCTAATAGGCGCGCGCATGGAGGATGGATGGTCGGCTCGGCACAGCTCGATGTATATGTATGTGTCTGAGTGTCTCACGTACGTACGAGCATCGATGTCTGGATGTACATGCGTGCATATCCAGGTTCTAGAGAGAGAGCAAATGTAGATGGATATATATAAGCAGAGGGAGAAGCAAAGGTGTACAGGTTTTTTATGATAAAACTCGGTTGAGGTGGGCTTTATTTTGAGAGGTGTTTTGAGAGGAAAATAAATTGGGTACGGACCATCCGCACTGACATGTGTGGGCATGCATGTGACAATTGATTTAAGGCCCATGGAGTTTTTATTTATTTTAGAGTTTTAGAAATAGAGAGATCGATGGGGAGTTTTAAGGCAGATGAGTTTTAACTTCCAACGGTTAACGGCCCACGTAGCACATGTAGGAGTGTACTTCATTCCGATCCGGGCGACCACCTCTGTCCCACTTCGCTTTGATTATTCCTTCTATCCATTCTCTTTTACTATCATCTTTTTTTTTTTTTTTTTTTTTGAAACTTGCACTTCCCGAGTAGCATATATGAATTTAATTTTGTACGTACATACATACATAAGTTACACGCTGCACAACATCTTGAGATAAAGGTGGAACGCATTGACTACGTCGGTGAGTAAGTCTGCAGCGGCATGAGGATCAGCGGGAACGACCGATACACGTTGCATAACATCTTGAGTCATCGGTGTTGCAATTGTTTTGTTCAAGTGGATGGTTATCTGCAAGACATATTGATCATGTTTAGTAAGAACTTTATTTTGCTCCGTCATCTTTTTATTTCTTGTAATAATTGGTCTATTTCTATCTCCCGATAGATGAAGCCGAATTATTTATCCATTATTATCTAAAAAAAACATACATACATCAGGTTACGTACTTACATAGACCTAGAGTTGTTAACTGGTGTGTCAATTGTAAAAATAATTAAAGGGAAAAAAAAAAAATCAGGTGTTGAACTCCTTTTTCGTCGCCGCGGTCGTCTCCACTCCGCTTTCGTGATTTTAACGTAGGTAGCAACCTGCAGGAGTTTAATAGAGCTACTAAGTTAGAAATCAGAGGACACGAAAACAGGCGTCACTATCGGACCCTTGTCCACATAAGAACGGATGCAGGATATAGATAGGAAGTTTTTGCGGATGTCTCGCCAGTCAACCACCGTGATGCCCCAAATGCTCATGTGTCAACCCAGAGATCTAGGCCCTCCAAGAAACCGTCCTTTTCTTCCCTGATATGATTTCTGAAACTTTTCGCGTTTCTTTGGTTTCATCATCACTATAGTGTCACTGAATTTGACTGAAACGCCGGGGTGCCCCCAATGGGCGGCGCGCGTCGTCACGCACACTAGCTCGACGTCGGTCAGCCTGGCGCGGCGTGGCCGTCGTCGCTGCGATCACCACGTTCCTGCCCTTGACGTCGTCCCCGTGCACGAGCAAGAGACTGTGGAGCGAGGTACGCCAGCCCGCGCGCCACATGTCCCCGGCGTTAGTCGCGGGTTCCGCGAGGCTCGTCAGCCAGCGACCCGGCCTTGGAGGACGCGCGCGGCCATTGCTGCCGTTCGCTAGCTAAGAAGACGAGGGGTAAACTTGCTAAGATGAAGAAAATGAGAGGTGAGAAAGTCAGGGACTCAAATATCTCTCTAGAAGGCAGGCTTTTTTCTTTTGTTCAGCGTGTTTTATCCGAGCACGCACGTGAGCAAAAAATAGAGAGAGTTGTATTAGCATCTTCAACGGTTTGACAATTTGCACATGGCAAAATTTGTAATTTGTCAAGTCCTAAAGATTGTTTGCCAAGTCAAATTAAAGCTCATCTCCAACGGTTTGATAAATTGAGCTTGACAAAACCCAAATTGAGGAGCCACACTAAGAGCAACTCCAACCATCCCTCCTAAAAATAGCTAAAAATAGATAGCTAACTTGTAAAATTTGAGAGCCCAAATTTAAAATTAACTCTAGTGGAATGAAATGGACTCCCATTTTCATTTAAAAGATGGATAGAAGACTTCTATATCTAGCTAGCTATAGGGGCTTGTGAGGAAATTTTAGGAGAGCATGAAAAATTTAGGAGCTCCACTAGTGTTATTCTCAACTAGAGAATAGGAAGCTCTACTTGAGTTGCTCTAGCCACAACACCTAAATCAGGCCCCTAAAATCTAATTTGGGTGCTCTCTCCTATTTTTTGTGAGCTCAATTCTGTGATTCACTCCAACGGGAGCCTCCCAATATCACTCAATTCTGTTTGGCCTCGCCACTCGTCCCCTCCTTTCTTTCCCTCAACACCACGAATACCTCGCTCGATCCGCATTGTCCCCGTCACCGTCAAATCTCACCGAATTCAGGTGTCGGAGGGAGTGGAGGTGTGACGGGAGCGAGAGCGGCGCCACGGACCCGTGCCGTTTCGTGCCGGTGTTGGTCGGCAACCCTCGCGCTCAGAATGCGGTGGCGCCCCGGCCGCCGGCGCCCGGCTGGCGGCGTCCACCCGTCCACATCGCCCGTGCTACTACAAGATCCGGCTCGGGGAAGATGCCGATTCAGACCGTGCCGGCGCCGCTCGTGGTCTCCGACGGCGGCGCGAAGCGACGCCGGCGTCCGGGCCCTCGCCGCGCAACAACGACCTGCGCAGCCCGAGAGATGCGGCCGGACCGCGACGCTGGCGCATCGGCCAAAGGCGCGCAGGTGGTTGGTGACGGTGCACGACCTCAAGGGCTCCCCGTTGCGATGGCATCCATGGTCACGCCGTTCGTTCCCTCGCCGGGCGCGGACCGCGTGAGCCGCTCAAGCCGGCGGCGTGGCTCATCCTCCGCCTCGCGGGCGCCGGAGCTGGGGAGCCCCGGCGCGCCTCGAGTGATGGCGCGAGCGCGGCGGCGCTGGCTCGTCCGACACTGCACTGGGCTACCCGCCGACCGCTGGTCCCGGCGCGGACCACGCCCAACAGCCTCACCGTCCGCGCGGAGCCGGACCCGCGCCTCGTCCTCGAGGACAGCGAACTCGAGGCGGTGGGGGTGCGAAACGCCGCCGGCGGCGGCGGCGGGCGACCGCGGGGACGGAGAGATTGGAGACGGGAAGGAAAGAAAAGGCCGTGTGGGACCCACGGAGTAGGGGCTTTACGGATGTAGGGGCTTGAGATTAAAATTTGAGGGACATATAAAATAGGGGCCTAAGTAGAGGCTCCATTGGAGTTTGATTTTTGTCTAAAATCCTAAAATTTAGGGTAGGGGCCCAAATAGGGTCCCCCACTGGAGTTGCTCTAACTACCGTCAATCGATTCCTCACTAGTTGCTGGTAGTTTCTGTTGAACCAAATGAACTGACTAGTAGTAGTTTAGAAGTTAGAAACATTAGCTAGATGCAGGTATACCAGAATGTTCAGATAGAGAAAGCATGGAAAATAACTGCCAGATGAATGAAAGTGTACCGTACCCTCCTTCGCGTCACTCGATCGATCCTTCCACGCGTTGGAAGGGAGAATCCATCAAGGGGGGGAAGGGGGGGTGTTAGGAGGGCTAAGCTTGATTGGATAGTGACCCTCCCTAAGGCCCTCCTAATTTTTTATAATTACATCTATTAGGAGGGCTAAGCTTGATTAGCTAGTGTTCAGCAGACCCTAAAATTATTTCTGCCTTCATCACTGATACCAAGCCGATCTCCGTCGACGAAGCCCATCCACGCTGCCGCGCGTCTAGGGTTCAAGCTGCTGTCACGCTATGTCCGCGCAGGCATGCGTCCTTGCCCCGTTCGACAACGAGGGCCTCGATGACGACCTGGATGTCGTGACGGACGCCTTCTCCGATCAACAAAGAGGTTCTCGACAAGGACCTGGATGCCGACGGACGGCTTCTCCGTTCTATGATGAGGGTCCCGACGAGGACCTGGATGCCACGACGGACAGCTTCGAGTGTCAGATCGGTTTCGACGGGATCCGCCTCCGTGTTCCTTGGCGAGCACCCCGACCAGAGCACCGTGGGGTTGGTTGTTCGTAGCGGCGCGGAAATTTCACGGGAGCGAAACGATCGCGCGCGGAAGGGATACGCGGAGTTCCACCAGCGAAAAAAAGATGCGCGCTTTGGCCAGGTTTTTTCCAGCTTTGTCAATTTTGCCAACTCGTTTACCAAACCATTGGAGACTACAATTGAGTGATTTTGACAAAAAATAAAGATGTCAAGTCCTTTTGCCAAACTGTTGGAGATGTTATGCTCTCTTATCCTTTAATACGATGATGGGTATAAAAAGCGACATGTAAATATATGGTATGTAGTACACAATCGAGGAGGCCCGGTGCCGCAACGAAAGGCGTAATAAGATTGCGCCCATATCCGGACCATCATGCACGGCGGCGGTGCTCGATCAATCAATGATAATGCTGGTCGCCGATGGTCTGCCGCCGGCCGGCGTGCATGAATGCCAAGCATAGCTTCCTAGCTTTCGTCAACTGATCATGGAGGACGATCGACCGGCCATCCATTCATCACTATCGACCCCATGATGGATGGATGCTTCCTAATTTCTCGCAGACACGGTCCGACTCAGTCCAAGGTTGGGCTTAAAGGATTTCTTCAAGGTTTTCCTCGATCGCGCTCAGTCCTACGTACTAATTAAGTACTTGCATACGTATATATGGCCAGTGGCCACATGGATTGGATCGGTCGTCACAGTACAGTTCTCTCACTGTTCACAACGCACGCATGCAGTTATTACAACGCACGCAATCCAAGGAAAAGAAAACAATGCCAAACCAGCGCAACAAGTAGTATATATACATGATGAGACCAACAAACAATGTGTAGTGCAGCTTCTGCATTCTGCCACCATGAAAAACGACACACGAGCTCGAGCCATGCTTGGCGAACGTGTGTTTGCTACGGCGGCGTCCCTCTTGATCGATCCCATTTAAATCGCCCTCGATCCAAGTGCTCGATCGCCAGCCATCTTCTCCATTCTCCGGCTATGACATGAGCAACAGTAGCATGCATTTCTTTTGTTTGCTAGGTGGAGTGTATTTTGGATATAAAGTACCAACGCGCTAGTAATTAGTGAAGAAATATATACACACATATACATATAACCTAAATATAAAAGTTGTAAAGCATTACATGCACGTTAGCTGAAGTTATGAAAGGATGGGTTAAGAGAAGAGAACAGGAAAGAGAGACATTGACACGAAGCCGTTAGGGTAGACACCCTGGTACCGCCGGGAGACCCCTCCCTCGCCGGGGCCTGCCCCAACCCCAGCCCTCTCCCCACACTTCCCTTCTTTCACCCCCACCCTCACCTTCCGCGCACAGAGCCGGCCATGGTGGGCTCGTCGAGCTCTCGCTGCTCGGGCGGACACCAACCATCACTACTACATAAAATCTTTTAGGGGCGTTTCCAAAATCTAAGCGTGGCAGGTAGAGGCGTGCCATTCCTACATGTTTTTCGAGAGGGACGGTGAGTGGAAACGATGCGCACCCACCCGCCCGTCCCCCCCCCTCCTCCCCGACGACGGCGCCGCCACCGTTCCCCCCCAACCTGATCTCCCTTCCAAGTCCATCTCAGCCCAAGCCAAGTACGGATCCGTGCTCCCATGTCGACGATCTACCTTCCCATGGTGGTTTCGTGGGCAGTCACCCTTCCGCGGGGGCGCTGCTGCCTCCGGCCTGCGGAGGCTTCTCGTGATGGCGCCGTCGAGCTGCAGGAGGACGGCAGGCCGGTGCAGCGCGGCCGGAGCCCGTCGTGCCTCCTCCTCCTACGCTGCTACCGCCGAGTGTCGTCCCTTGTCGCTGCCATCGCCGCCTCGTCATTTGCTTGAAGTCGCCGCCCGTCGTCTGGCGGCGCCGCCGCTGGCATGCCGCTCCGGGCGCCTCGAGCTTGCCGCTCCGGCGAGGCCACAACTCCCGCAGCTGCTTCTTCATCCTCCCGTTTGAAAGACGCCGCCCGGTCGTGCCAACTCCGGGCACGGCCGCGTTTCCGTGGCTGCTGGTGCCTCCGTGCTCCTGGCTCGTTCGCCGCGAGCCCCGGGCTGTCGACGCCCGAAGTTGGGGAGCTAGCGGAGGGGCCGCTGTCATCCACGTCCTCTGCCGGGCTGCGGGGGTCCGCCCCCGCTTCGCCCGGCGTGCCGGCCAGTCGCCCTCGCCGGTGAGGTCGGGCCCCCCTTCGCCCACGCCGCTCGTGGAGGTGGCCACCGACCATCTCCGTCGCGCTTCCCCGTCCAAGTCCATCGTGGGGAAGGACTTCAGCGGTGGTGGCAGGGCCCTCCGCGACATGGACGTCGAAGAGGGCGAGTTGGTGGATGGAGACCTCGACGCTCCTTCCTCAGCCACGGACTCCACCGGCAAGTGCCTCTCCGTCGAGGCTCGCCCCTTCTTCCCCTCCTCCGTCGGCAGGACCAAGGAGGAGCGCTGGGTCGATGTCCCCATGTCCGACTGCTCCGACGACGAGTTCGAGATGCCAGCCACCGCTGCCAGCTTCCGCCTCCTCCACCTCAAGCTGGCCACGGGGCAGCGGTCCTCCTCCACGAGGCAATCTGCTTCCCCCATCCCGTCGTCTCTGCGCTCTGCGATGGGTGTCGCCGCCACCGGGTGCTCCAGTGAGGACCACCCCGCACCGGTGGCCAGATCCGTCGAGGCCGCCCGAGATGTGGCTTCAGGGTCCGGCAATGGCGCGCCCGGCGGTGGTACCGCCGTCCCCGCCATGAAGAAGAAGCGCAGGCGGCCGTCCCGCCGCGGCAAGAAGATGTTGACTTCCGGCGCGCCGTCGCAGTGCGGCCGTGACGGTCGCAGGGTGGCAGGACGCGTCCCCGTCCACCTGCGTCTGGGACCCCACCGTCGCGCCTCCCCTCCAGACCGCCACGGCTGGCAGGAGGTCCTCCCTCAGCAGAAGCCGCATGCGCCGGCCCACCGTCGCCCACACCGCCCGAGGCCCGTGCCGCCAGAGCTAGTCGGGCGTTGCTTCAACTGCCTCTCCAACGAGCACGTCCACGCGCTCTGCACCTTCCCATCGCGCTGCTTTCGCTGCCACCGCGAGGGGCATCGGGCGCGTCGCTGCCCGCTGAAGGTGCCGGAGGCAGGGGCCAAGCGCGTGAAATCTCATGTTTGGTTTTGGAAATTGATGACACACTTGTGGACTAATCCTTTGCTCTAAGTGTGTGACTTAAGAAAGGATTAGGTGGATGACAAGGAGCATGATGATCATGAACATGGACAATGTCGGTGGACTTGATGGATCGTCAAGCTCGGTGATCGGCTTGAGAGGAACCCGGGAGATCAAGGCAAAGGTATACTTGATAGGGTTTTCCTTTCGGTGATCAAGACACGATAGAGCGTGTGATCACATTATAGGATAGATAGCCGACTATCAAGAGGGGATGCCGCGACAATCCTTTGGTGAAGTGCTTCTAGGTCCAATTGACTTGCATATTGCATTTAGGACATGAGAGCACTAACTTCGATCTTGCCTAACATCTCGACGTGCTAACATTGGTGATAACGTGGTCATCTTCGACGTGTTGGCAACCCATGGCAAGAGGCGAAGCAAGTTTGAAGCAAAGAGCAAAGAAAATGATGAAGATCAGCGTCATTGGGGTGGCCGGACGCTTCGGCATCGACCGGAAGCACTCACCGGAGCGTCCGGTCAGTGCGTCTGGCAGAGAGCTCTGCAGCCGCGTTTTTGCCGGACGCACCGACCGGACCCTGGACCGGATGCTTCCGGTGCCGACCGGAACCGGTGACCGGACGCGCGGAGGAGGGGCGCCAGCTGTGGGCCCATGCCTTGTCGGTAGCGACCGGAAGCACCGACCGGACCGTCGACCGGACCCGCTGGAGGTTCCGGTCAGTGCGTCCGGTCAGTCCGCAGAGAGCAAATTTTTTGGAGCAACGGCTCCATTTCGAGAGGAGCCATATATATACTTGGTTGGCTGGTTCCTTAGGCTCTTTCTTGCACATTTGAGTGATTGC